>CAUYUJ010019182.1:658528-676028 GCA_963575745.1 Prorocentrum cordatum | reverse complement strand
GGGAGGAGGAGGAGAGGAGGATAGGAGGAGAAGGAGGAAGGAGGAGTAGGAGAGGAGGAGAGGAGGAGGGAGGAGGAGAGGGTGGGGGGGAGGAGGCAGGAGGAGGGTAGAGAGGAGGAAGAGGCGAGGGAGAGGAGGAGAAGGAGGACTGGGGAGTGAGGAAGGGATATGATGTGATATGATGAGATGAGAGGATGATGGAGCCTGAGGAGGGAGGAGGAGGAGGATGAGGGGGAGAGGAGGAGGGGAGGAGAGAAGGAGGAGGAGGAGGAGAGAGGGATTAGGGGGAGGAGGAGGAGGAGAGAGGAGAGGGGAGGAGGAGAGAGGAGGAAGAGGAGGAGGAGGAGTAGGGGAGGAGAAGGAGGAGGAGGAGGAGAGGAGGAGGGGAAGGAGGAGGCAGGAGAAGGAGGAGGAGAGGAGCCGAGGGAGGAGGAGAGAAGGAGGATAGGGAGAGGAGGAGGGGAGGAGGAGGAGGAGGAGGAGGAGGGCGACGACGACGGAGGCAGAGGCGGCGGCGGCGGCAGGGAATCCCCCCCTGCGCTGCCGAGGAGGAGCGGGCGCCGCGGGCGCTGCGGGAGCCGGCGGCCGCCGCCGGGAAGTCCTCCCCTGCGCTCCCCGCGGGGCGCCCCAGAGGGGGGCGTCCAGGAGCAAGGGGCAACGACAGGGGGGGGGATTGGCATGGGGGGGGGGATTGGCATGGGGGGGGAGGCTTTGGCATGGGGGGGGATGGGGGATGGGCATGGGGGATTGGGGGATGGGGGAGGCTTTGGCATGGGGGGATGGGGGGATTGGCACGGGGGGGGATTGGCATGGGGGGGAATTGGCGATGCATCGCCGATGTATCGGCGACAGGCCCCCAAAGGCGACTCCGCACGTTCCCGGGCGGGGAGGGGCTGCCGGGCCCCCAATCGGCGATCGGCGATGAGTGAGTGCGTCCCGCTGATGAGCCTGTCCCCCTCGATCGTTGCCGCTGAAGTAAAAGGGGGGGTGTCGCAAATCGAGGACAGGGGATTGTGGAGTATGCGTTCTGCCGCACGAGGCTCGGGCGGACTCACGCCTCATGCTCTTCCTCATCGTCTTCCTCTTCCTCCTTCCCTTTTCATCCAGCATCGTGGCACAGATGAGGGGGTATTGCAGGATGGTGCCTGGTCAGTTTGAGGGTATCTTGGAGGACAGCCAATGGACAGGAAACATATTACCCCGCGAGTATGGTCCTTGGAGTTCCAGCCAATTGTCAGGAGGCGTGGGATTGGATTTTCGAGGGCCATGCTAGGGGGGCGGGGGGGCTCCCGCTCTCTCTCCCGCTCTCTCTCTCTCTCTCTTTCTCTCTGTCTTTTTGGATTGGTTTGTTTATCTCTCTCTCTCTCTCACTTTGCGCTTGCCTCACAGAGGATCCCCTCAGTAAGGGTCTGTGTGGGAAGGCTGCCTTACAACCAATTCCTTCAACAAGGATTCGGAATCACTTTTTTGGAGTTCTTCGGCAGGAGAAATGGGCGGGAGGCCTAACTGTTCTCTCACACATCCCACAACAAAGAGGGGGGGAGCGCGACAGAAGAGAATCTGGTTTTCTCTCTCTCTCTCTCTCTCTCTCGTTCTCACTCTCCCTCTCGTTCTCTCGATAAAAGTATATATATATATATATATATCGTTATCTGTCTGCTTCTTCCTCTCTCTCTCTCTCTTTATCGCTCCGTTCTTCCCGCTTCACATTCACGCAAAGCCCAGCCAATGAACCCCGACGGGACACCATGCGAACGCCTCCGCTAGGGCCATTGCTAGAACTCCTCAATACGGATGCCTGTAACGAGGGCCCGTAGGAACCATTCCTTTTCAGTGGGGGTTCCTTAACCTGGATATGTCTGTCTGCACCAAGCACCAAGGGACCCAGACTGAGGTTCCTTTTTGGTGAGGGGTTCTTAGTGCGGGTGCCTTGGAAGAGCATTCGTCAGTAAGGATGCCTTCGGCAAAGGGCCCTTAGTACAGACTCCTGAAGTGAGGAATCCTTAGTGGGGATGTCTCGGGCAAGGCCCCCTCAATAAGGATCCCCGTAATACGGATTCACTGCTCATGCTTGTTTATGGGCCCGCTGGCACGGGTTACTGAAGAAGGTTGCCTCTGGTGATAGGGCCCGTGGTAAGGATGCGTGCAGCGTGGCGCCCTTAGTGTCGATGCCTCTCGCAAAAGCGCATTCCATAATAGGTCCCTGCGGTAACGATTCCTTACTGCCACCCCTCGTAGCACGGAGTACGGGTGCCGTCAGGTCACTACTCGTTCATTGGCAATGCTGTCTTTTTTGTCAAGGGCTATTTTTCGTTAGTTTGGGAGCCCATCGTGTGGACGCATGCATGAAACACCCGCTTGGCTGGGAGCATTTTACCACGAAGCCCTGGCCAAGAATCTCTTCGGTGAGGGGTCCTCCGTGCGGGTGAATGTCATACTGATCGTCTCGGTAAAAACCTCGGTAACACGAAATTGCGAGGCATGATTGGTTCGATGGGTGCTACTTAAAAAGGGGTACTTAGTGCTGCGCTTGTTGCATGTGCCTTAATAGAACCACCTTCCACGAGGATGCCTGTACTAATGATCCCCACGTTACGTGTGGAACGGAATACGTGGTACTTCCTTTAGTACGGTCCCCTGTTTATGCAGGACGTATTTAGTAGGACATCGGGGGTAAGACGTCCTTTGGTAAGGGGCCCTTAGACAGGATAACGTGTGAGGTGGGCCAGATTGCCCCCCCACGCACACACACACACACACGCACGCACGCACGCACACACACACACACACACACAAACAAACCACAACGCAGAGGGGGGGAAGCGACAGGAGGGATTGGCTGCTCTCTGTCTCTCTCTCTCTCTCTCTCTCTCGCTCACCCTCCAATCACGCAAGGCCCAGCCAACGAAACCCTTATGGGACGGCATGCGACAACCCCCACTGGGGCCATTGCAAGAAATATTTGGTACGGATGCTTGTAGTAATAGGGCTCTGTGTAAGCATTCCATGTAGTGTGCGGCCCTTGATAAAGGCAAGCTTAGTCAGAGTGAGGGGGCTGAACCGAACGGTCATTCACTGTCCCTGGGTGCGTGGCTGAAGTGGAATTCCGCGATGCGGATTCTCGTTGTTGTTGCCGCTGTTGCTGTTGCTGTTGTTGGTGTTGTTGTTGTTTGCTCTTGTTTGTTAGAGTTGTTGTCGTTGGTGGTGGTGGTGTTGTTGTTGGTGGTGGTGTTGTTGTTGTTGTGTTTGTTGTTTGTTGTTTGTTGTTTGTTGTTTGTTGTCTGTTGTTTCGTGTGTGTTGTCTGTTGTTGTCGTCGTCCCACTCGCAACCCGCCCCGCGACCCACCCGCGACCCACCCCGCGACCCACCCGCGACCCACCCGCGACCCACCCAGCGACCCACCCGCGACCCACTCCGCGACCCACCTGCGACCCACCCGCGACCCACCCGCGACTCACCCCGCGACCCGCCCGCGACCCACCCCGCGACCCCCCCGGCGACTCATCCGCGAGACCCACCCGCGACCCACCCGCGACCCACCCCGCGACCCACCCGCGTCCCACCCGCGACCCACCCGCGACCCACCGCGACCCACCCGCGACCCACGGGCGACCCACCCCGCGACCCACCCAAAATGTTCGGCGCCTGCGGCGGGCTTCTTTTGCAGTCGTTCCAGGTGGAGAACCTGCGACCCACCCGCGACCCAAATCGCATTCAGTGTACAAATAAAAATGTTCGGCGCCTGCGGCGGGCTGTTTCTGAATTCCCTCAAGGCGGAGGTGGAGAGCCCGCGACCCACCCGCGACCCACCTGCGACTGAACCCGCGACCCACCACCGACATTGTTTTAACAAAAAATCGGCGCCTGCGGCGGGCTCGCTGTATAGCTTGAAAATGTTGCGCCCGCGGCGGGCTTCTGCCCCCTCACTCTTATCCGCAACTGCGGGGAGCTACGTGCACATTCATTCGTAAGGATGCCTGGGTAAATGGGCCTTAAGGACGGACACCTTTTGAATGAGGAGTCCTTAGCGTGGATGCGTTGGGCAAACATCCGTCAATACTGATGCCTTTAGCACAAGGGCCCGTTGAGCAAGGAATCCTTGGTGACCATGTCTTTAGCAAAGGGGCCCCTCAGAAATGATTCCTGCGGTAACAGCGTGAGCACCCTGGAGTAATGAGGGGAAGGTGGGTGGTAGAGCGAGGAAGGAGGAGGAGGAGGAGGAGGAGGAGGAGGAGGAGGAGGAGGAGGAGGAGGAGGGGGGGATGGTAGAGGGAGGGGTGGTGGTAGAGGGAGCTTTTTGATTTGCTCGCGGGTGATCGTCTGCCGAACACTCCTGCCCGTGGCGCCGAAACGACGAGCGAGGGGCCCGAGGAAGGGGCCGACAGAAGCGAGGGATGGAAACCCAGGACCCAGACAACGCCGAGCGAGGGACCCGACCGAAGAAAACGGGGCACGAAAACCACGGGGGCCCGAAGAGTGCTCCACTACATCAAGCACCTCCTGGTTGAGAGGTGCATCAACTGCTCTGGAACAGCCCTGCAAAGGTTCTGCAGAGTGCAATTCCATACTCCTCCACCTCCAATCATCTCATACCTCCACCCCCAACCATCTACGTACGCATAGACAGGCGGGAGGGGATGGAGGAGAGGAAGATCGCTGACCGCGGAAGGGAAAAATGGAAAAGAGGGGAAAGGCCGAGGTCCTCAGATGTAGCCCATGCCCTCAGCCTCATCCTCATCATCCAATTCCTTCAGCAGGGCAGCTGCCCTGGCACGGGTGGCGTCCGCCTGGGCCATGAGAGCTTTGTGAGACAGCCGAGGAGGACGGCGTCCACGATGCAGCGCACGATCGTCTTGGTGAACCACTGAGGCCAGCGTAGAGGGTACTGCGGACCTTGGTGCAGACAGCCTGGTCGTCGGACACGGGACAATCGAAGCCGTAGTCGACGAGGCCGGAAGGATGCCAGAAGTCGGAGCACACCTGCGGGGCATAGAAGGCTTGGCCGTAGACGAAGCCTCTATAGCAGCGCTGGTGGTTGAAGCGGTTCGCAGTGTAGACCTCCCAGCTCCCGAAGCCAGCGTAGAAGGATCTGCGGACCTCGGTGCAGTCAGCCTGGTCGACGGACGTGAAGCCTTCGCAGCCGTCGTCGACGAAGCAGGAAGGATGACAGGAAAGGAGCACGCCGAAGAAGCCTGTGACGCCGTAGCCGACGGTGGGGTAGAGGAGGCCATAGTCGCTGAAGCAGCTCTCGGGGTAGAGGCGACCGCAGCGAGCTCCACACCGCCAACGCGAACGGGAGGATCATCAGGTACATCATCGGCATGTTTCTCTTGCCCCTGATCTTGAGGTCCACCGGCAGCGCAAGAGCCGAGCGGCACCATCGCCTTGCACGCAGTGTGGAACTCGAGCAGCGTGTCCTCGTACCGCTGCGCCGAAAGGTGTCGGACCATGTGGTACGAGATGTCGATCCGCTCGGCGGCTTTGGCCATGCGGCGGTCGATGATGCCCGCGGCACGCGCAGCGCGCGCAGCCACGGTGAGGCCCTCGAAGACACGGCCCGTGCGGACCTCGATGGCGTCGAGGAGCCCATCCCTGAGCAGGTAGAGGCGCTGCGCCTTGGCCCCGAAGGCGGCCTCCATTGCAGGGAAGAAGAAATGCCTGACAGGCGCGCCGCAGACCCAGCGCTGGCAGAACCAGCACCTTGAGCCAAAAATGGCTACGGATGTGGTAGAGGGAGCACGGTGGAGAAAGGGGGAGGTGGTGGTGTGTGTGCGTGTGTGTGTGTGGCGTGTGTGCGTGTGTGCGTGTGTGCTTGTGTGCATGTGTGCGTGTGTGTGCGTGTGTGTGTGTGTGTGTGTGTGTGTGCGTGTGTGTGTGCATGTGTGTGTGCGTGTGTGTGCGTGTGTGTGTGTGTGTGTGCGTGTGTGTGCGTGTGTGTGTATGTGTGTGTTTGTGTGTGTGCGTGTGTGTGTGTGTGTGTGTGCGGGGGAGGTGGTCGTGTGTGCGTGTGCATGTGTGCGTGTGTGCGTGTGTGCGTGTGCGTGTGTGCGTATGTGTGTGTATGTGTGTGCGTGTGCGCGCGTGCGTGCGTGCGTGCGTGCGTGCGTGCGTGAGTGCTGTGCGTGTGCGTGCGTGCGTGTGCGTGCGTGTCGTGTGCGTGTGTGGGCGTGTGTGTGTGTGTGTGTGTGTGCGTGTGTGCGTGTGCGTGTGTGTGTGTTTGCGTGTGTGCGTGAGCGTGTGTGCGTGCGTGTGTGTGTGTGTGTGTGTATGTGTGCGTGTGTGTGTGCGTGTGTGTGTGGGTGTGCGGATGAGTGTGTGTGTGTGTGTGCGTGTGTGTGTATGTATGTGTATGTGTATGTGTATGTGTATGTGTATGTGTATGTGTGTGTGCGGTGGGGGAGTTGTCCGTTCCCCCCGCTCATGCAAACAATGAGGGGAAAAAACAAGCGCGGCAAACGTCCAGGTGTGTTCCCTTTTCTCCGGGGGGGGGAGAAGAAACAGAGGATGAGGGGGAGGAGGAGGAGGAGGAGGAGGTGGTGGTGTGTGCGTGTGCGTGTGCGTGTGCGTGTGCGTGTGCGTGCGCGTGCGCGTGCACGTGCGCGTGCGCGTGCGCGTGCGCGTGCGCGTGCGCGTGCGAGTGCGCGTGCGCGTGCGCGTGCGCGTGCGCGTGCGTGTGCGCGTGCGCGTGCGCGTGCGCGTGCGTGCGTATGTGTGTGTGTGTGTGTGTATGAGTGTGTGTGTGTGTGCGTGTGTGTGTGTGCGTGTGTGCGTGCGGGGGGGACGCGGGATTGTTCCTCCTTATCCCGCCCCAGACAGAAAGGAACACAAACAAACGCGGCGGACATTTAGATTTTTCTTAGGGGGAGAAGAAAAAACCGCGACACACGCACACACGCACACACGCGCGCACACACCACCGACACGCAAACAGACACACAGACACACACTACCCCCCACCCACACACACACACACGCGCGCACGAACCAACAACATAGAGAAGAAGAAGAAGACGAAGAAAAGCAAACAAAGAAGAGTGAAGAAAGGGCCCAACATACCGCATACTTCACAATCCCCTGCCCTGCGCAAATCATGGCCGGAAGCAGGTGCGCGAAGGATGGGGGCACGGGACGTGCTGGAGCCAGAAGAGGGGGCCGTGAGATTCGGGGTGGCACCATGGCCATGGCCATGCTGCGGCCAAGAATTGTTGTTCAGCGTGTCGCGGCGGCGGCCGCGGCGACGCGCTATGTCCTGCCAGCGAATAGCGTGTCGCCCCGCTCGGCGGGGCGGGAGGCTGGGAAAGGCTCGGGTTGCGGACGCTCGGGGACTGGGACGTGGGTAGCGTGCCGCTCAGAAGCGGCATGGGGCCCGAACCAGCAGAGCGACACGTTGAGCCAAAGTTCCTGGCTGCAGGGGCGGTGCGACGCCGAAATAAAGCGGTCGGGGCGGAGGGGGGGCGGGGTGGAAACAACACTGGGCAGGGGGGCGGTGCGGCGCCGATAAGAAGTGGTCGGGGCGGAGGGGGGCGGGAAACACAGGGCGGGTGGGGAGGGGGGAAGGGTCGTGGGGGCGGGACGGCGGGGGCGGCGCGAGGCCGAAATGAAGTGGTCGGAGCGGGGGGGGCGGGGTGCACTGGGCGGGCACTGGGCGGGCAAGGGGAGGGGAAAGGTCGTGGGGGCGGGGCGGCGAGGGAGGCGCGACGCCGAAATGAAGTGGTCGGGGCAGGTGGGGGGCGGAATAGAAACGGCACTCGACGGGAGGCGGTGCGACGCCGAAAGAAAGCGGTCGGGGCGGAGGGGGTCACGCTGGTGTTGGTGGTGGCGTTGGTGTGGGTGGGTGGACGGGCGGGAGGGGCGGGGCGGTGGGGGGCGGTGAGACGCCGAAATCCGCCGACCCTGTCGGCGTGTGTGAGGGGCTTTTCCGTTCGAGCCGTCATCTCCGTCATTCTTTGTACTCGTCGTCTCTGTCCTTCCCTTTCCCTGGGAGACCTCTTCCCCTGGGCTCCAGCCAAGCCGACCTTGAGCAACCTCGTAATTGAGTCGAAGGGAAGCCCCTTCCCTTTGATCCCTCCCCCGCCGGGAGGGGGGGGGGGGTGTCGACCCCCCCCCCGGGTCAGATACGACGCCCCCCCCTGGGACTCCTCTTCCCCTGGGCTCCAGCCAAGCCGACCTTGAGCAACCTCGTAATTGAGTCGAAGGGAAGCCCCTTCCCTTTGATCCCTCCCCCGCCGGGAGGGGGGGGGGGGTCGACCCCCCCCCGGGTCAGATACGACGCCCCCCCCTGGGACTCCTCTTCCCCTGGGCTCCAGCCAAGCCGACCTTGAGCAACCTCGTAATTGAGTCGAAGGGAAGCCCCTTCCCTTTGATCCCTCCCCCGCCGGGAGGGGGGGGGGGTGTCGACCCCCCCCCCGGGTCAGATACGACGCCCCCCCCTGGGACTCCTCTTCCCCTGGGCTCCAGCCAAGCCGACCTTGAGCAACCTCGTAATTGAGTCGAAGGGAAGCCCCTTCCCTTTGATCCCTCCCCCGCCGGGAGGGGGGGGGGGGTGTCGACCCCCCCCCCGGGTCAGATACGACGCCCCCCCCTGGGACTCCTCTTCCCCTGGGCTCCAGCCAAGCCGACCTTGAGCAACCTCGTAATTGAGTCGAAGGGAAGCCCCTTCCCTTTGATCCCTCCCCCGCCGGGAGGGGGGGGGGGGGTAGTCGACCCCCCCCCCGGGTCAGATACGACGCCCCCCCCTGGGACTCCTCTTCCCCTGGGCTCCAGCCAAGCCGACCTTGAGCAACCTCGTAATTGAGTCGAAGGGAAGCCCCTTCCCTTTGATCCCTCCCCCGCCGGGAGGGGGGGGGGGGTCGACCCCCCCCCCGGGTCAGATACGACGCCCCCCCCTGGGACTCCTCTTCCCCTGGGCTCCAGCCAAGCCGACCTTGAGCAACCTCGTAATTGAGTCGAAGGGAAGCCCCTTCCCTTTGATCCCTCCCCCGCCGGGAGGGGGGGGGGGGTCCCTCAGATTGGGAGCCCCCGGGGGGGGGGGGGGTGTCGACCCCCCCCCGGGTCAGATACGACGCCCCCCCCTGGGACTCCTCTTCCCCTGGGCTCCAGCCAAGCCGACCTTGAGCAACCTCGTAATCTCTTGCTGCGCATTGCGAACAGGGTCGGCGGCACCGGCCGTCAGGCCTTCGCAATCAAGCGGGAGGGGCGAGGCGGTGGGGGCGGTGCGACGCCGAAATGAAATGGTCGTGGCGGAGGGGGGCGGGGTGCAGAGGGCACTGGGCGGCTTGGGAGGGGGGAAGGGTCGGGTGAGCGGGACGGCGGGGGCGGCGCGAGGCCGAAATAAAGTGGTCGGGGCGGGGGGGGGGGCAGGATGCACTGGGCAGGTGCAGAGGGGGCGGGGGTGCACTGGGCGGCCGCGCAACAGGCGATCCCAGGTGCGACAGTTGCAACATGCACACCGCGGGCATCCAACAACAAGACGTCACGTGGCGCAGCGGCAGGATCCCGAAGTGCTCCCAGGGGCGGGCCACATGTTTTCCTGGCATGCCGCACAGAGCGGGAGGTCCACCAGTGCGACAATGAATTCGCACGCGGAACTGATGTTGGCTTGAACGAGCATGGATATGTTGCAATCGCAGCCCTCGGGGCGGAGAGAACGCCAATTGCTCTTCTGGCCGCCAGCCCTAATTCAGCGGCAAACGAGGGGGGGGGAGTGAGAAGGAGAAGGCCTTCTCAGAAGGCGGCAGGGTTTCTCAGAGGCCCTCCAGCCTTCTGAGAAGCGAAGGCTTCGAAAACTTGTGAGAAGGCACTCTCCTTCTCACTCCCCCTTCCAGGCTCGCCTCCGACTAATTATGTCGCCAATTCCTCGGATGGCATGACCTGCGAGCTGACAGGTAGGTGGCCAAGTTGCCTACGGTAGTGTGTGCTACAGCGCGCGCAGGAGTGTAAGGAAGGCCTGGGCGACGCGCTGCGTCGAGCAGATGCTCGTCCCAGGAACTGTGGACAGTGTCCGCGTGTACCGGGGCTCCCCGGACTCGGAGAAAGAAGGCGGACAGGGCGAAGGAACGCGACGACGCGAGCAGGGCTCCGCTTCCCTAGCCGCCAGAGGCGGACAGGGCGAGCGGGGGCGGCGAAACGTGCGTGGCTCCTCCGAGACTGAATGGTTCTTAGAAACGCTGATGGCGTTTTTGTGGGTTCGTGTTCAACGTTTCGTGCTGAGGTCGACCAAAAAACCAAAAAAGCACGAACCCATAACATAAAACACCAGCCAGGCCCAACACGAGCGGACAACAACACTATACATAACAAAAAACTGCAACCCCAAACAGAAAACACTTAACGGAAACGGACAGCATAAACAACGAAGACAAGAACAAACAATTAAGGAAACGGGCCACCACACGAACCGAACACAACGAGACGGCAACCCCAAAACGGGAAGCGACGTCCGAACAAAAAAAACAACGTACACATCGAAAGCGGAAGACAACACGCCCCCAACGCTCGTAAGACGACCTGAGCTCCGGGAGCCCCCGCCAAGCGGCGACGCGCTTGCGCTAATTACGCCCCAAGCTGCCTAGCAACGTCTCCAGTGCTCCTCCCCCTCCTCCTCCTCCTCCTCCTCCTCCCTCCTCCTCGTCCTCCTCCTCCTCCTCCTCCTCCTCCTCCTCCTCCTCCTCCTCCTCCTCCTCCTCCTCCTCTCCTCCTCCTCCTCCTCCTCCTGGCCAGCGCAGGAGCGCGAGCAGCCCGAGCCGAGCGAGCTGGGGGGCGCCCCGTCGACGCAGGGGCCGCCGGGCGACGACTCGTGCCAGGACCGCGGGCAGGGGCCGGGCGGTCGGGAAGGGCTCGCGGAGCGAGAGGCTGGGCGCGAGCAGCCTGCGGACCCGGAGCTGCACTTGTGCGGACACCGTTATGTCGGGCGTGCCCCCCTACAGGGGGACCTTCGACGAAACATAAAACATACTTCAAACATACCCTGGAAAGGAAAGAGTGAAGAAATCGTCACCACACAATTTTCGGAATATTTTTGGACCATGTTTTGGGGGTTCCAGTTCGGTTTCGGACTCCCGCGATTTACATATTTTATCCAGAAAGCCTTGCTCTCACCTCCTCCCTCTTCCTCCTCCCCCTTCCTCCTTCACTTTCCATCTCTCCTTCCCCTCCTTCCGCCTCCCTCTTCATCCTCCTCCTCCTCCCCCTCCTTCCTTTGTTCCCTCGGCTTCCCCAGAAAGCAACAGACCATTGGGAAAACAAAAAAAAAGCAAAAAACAACAATAAAAACAATGTTTTGGGAGAGTACAGACTGCAAGGCGAATCCGCCCGAAACATTGCTTTTATTCCCAACCATCGTGTGGTGTTGGGTCTTCGTTTTGAAGAGACGGTGCCCCGCGTTCCTCTCCTTCCTCCTCCCTCCTCCTCCGCCTCCTCCCCCCTCCCATCATCATCATCATCATCATCATCATCATCATCATCATCATCATCATCATCATCATCATCATCATCATCATCATCATCATCATCATCATCATCATCATCATCATCATCATCATCATCATCATCATCATCATCATCATCATCATCATCATCATTCCATCATCGTCACCCACACCCATTCGGCACGCCCCTGCTCGGCACACCCCTCCCCCACGGCACCCCTTTTCGTGGCCCCATAGGGAGCTCCACCGAAGGCCCAGATGGTCCCCTGGCACGTTTCCGCACCGAAGGCCCCATTGCGTGCGTCCCTACACCCATTTCGGCACACCCCTCACACGTTTCGTGGCCCCATAGGGAGCTCCACCGAAGGCCCCATGGCTGCCGTCCGCATGCGCCCCGCACACCCATTTCGGCACACCCCTCACACGTTTCGTGGCCCCATAGGGAGCTCCACCGAAGGCCCCAGGGCTGCCGCCCGCATGCGTCCCCTACACCCATTTCGGCACACCCCTCACACGTTTCGTGGCCCCATAGGGAGCTCCACCGAAGGCCCCAGGGCTGCCGCCCGCATGCGTCCCCTACACCCATTTCGGCACACCCCTCACACGTTCGTGGCCCCATAGGGAGCTCCACCGAAGGCCCCAGGGCTGCCGCCCGCATGCGTCCCCTACACCATTTCGGCACACCCCTCACACGTTCGTGGCCCCATAGGGAGCTCCACCGAAGGCCCCAGGGCTGCCGCCCGCATGCGTCCCCTACACCATTTCGGCACACCCCTACACGTTCGTGGCCCCATAGGGAGCTCCACCGAAGGCCCAGTGCTGCCGCCCGCATGCGTCCCCTACACCCATTTCGGCACACCCCTCACACGTTTCGTGGCCCCATAGGGAGCTCCACCGAAGGCCCCAGTGCTGCCGCCCGCATGCGTCCCGTACACCCATTTCGGCACACCCCTCACACGTTTCGTGGCCCCATAGGGAGCTCCACCGAAGGCCCCAGTGCTGCCGCCCGCATGCGTCCCCTACACCCATTTCGGCACACCCCTCACACGTTCGTGGCCCCATAGGGAGCTCCACCGAAGGCCCCAGGGCTGCCGCCCGCATGCGTCCCCTACACCCATTTCGGCACACCCCTCACACGTTTTGTGGCCCCATAGGGAGCTCCACCGAAGGCCCCAGGGCTGCCGCCCGCATGCGTCCCCTACACCCATTTCGGCACACCCCCTCACACGCTTCGTGGCCCCATAAGGTGTGTCGCCGAAGAAGATACTCACAATGGCGGGACCCACGACCGCATATAGTTGGGGTCTTCGCCCGGCTAATTGTTGTGTTTTTTTTTGTTTTGTTGTTCTTTTTTTTTTTTTTTGGTTTTCCAAGGCTCCGATTCAAAAGGGGATTCTGATCAGCAGGAGGGGGAGGTGGAGGAGGAGGAGGAGGAAGACGGCGGCGGCGACGATGGCGACGACGACGACGGCGGCGGCGACGAGGACACAGCGCGCTCGAGCAGGCACGGTGCACGTCGACCATGATTCTTGTTTGCCTCTGCAGAACCTCTGGCTCGCTTCTCTTTCCATCGTGCCTTGATGCGGCAGAAGGGGGCATCCATAAATGGATGCCCCTTCGACGATGTGCCCCTTCGACGATGTGGCCGACATGGAAAGGCTCCCACAGGCCAGTAGCGCCGATCGGATAGCAAAACACAACGGGGAACCCACATAATGGGTTCCCACCTCCGCGCCCGAAACCACTGCCGTTCGTCTGCACGTGATTTACTGCCCGAACCAGAGCCTGAACCAGAGCCAGAACCAGACCCAGAAACTGAACCAGAGACAGACCAAGAACCAGAGCCAGAGCCAACATCAGAGCCAGAACCAGAACCAGAACCAGAGCCAGAACCAGAACCAGAGCCAGAACCAGAGCCAGAGCCAGAGCCAGAGCCAGAACCAGAACCAGAACCAGAACCAGAACCAGAACCAGAACCAGAGCCAGAGCCAGAACCAGAACCGCAATCAGTTCATGGAGTTCGCGGACAAGGACAGCAGGGCCGAGGAACACGGCGCCACCTGGTTAGCCCCATTGCCCCCTCTCCCCCCGACCCCCATCTTCGGCCGCGCGGGCCTTGTGACCGCCGAGCGATTGCGGCTAGCCCAGCAGTGCCGTTGTTCCCCCGCCCCCAGGAGATCAACGACCCGCAGTCGAAAATCTACGGCTGGGAGGAGTCCCGCGTGGCCCAGGCGCTGCGGAACCACGCGAGCGGGCGCATCAACGCCAAGCGCCTCTCTGTCTGGGTGTTCACGCTGAAGGACTTCGGGCCGTGGTTCATCAACGAGGTGCTCGCGAAGGTCCTGCCAACTCTCCGCCGCAACGGCGTGCTCTGGATCGGCAAGACCAAGGTGGGGAAGTCGACGGCGTCGAAGACACTTGCGTTCTTGATGTCCATGCTCGAGATCGATGCCCTTGAGGGCGATGACAGGGAGGGCGCACCTGAGCCTTCAGTTGTCACCGCCAAGCACTTTGATTTCTTCAAGGGCGAGCCAGTGGAGAGGGTGCTGCCTCTGGGCCTGGCGTCAAACTGGCTCCCATTCTTCGACTGCATGGTCATGTGTTCCCAGGAGTACCCGCACTTGAAGATCGTCCACGAGCTCGGCAAGCAGCACAACGTCGCGGGCCCCTGGATGGAGAAGTTCCAGGATGCCGCCGCGCCTTACATCGCCGACAAGATCCCCCTCCCGAAGCTGCACGAGGCCTTCAAGAAACGGGCCAAGGCCCGTGGCAAGAAGGGCGTGAAAAAGACTATCTCCTAGAGAAAGCAGTCCAAATTCATAGTGCAGGCTGACGAGGTCTTCCTGAACAAGTCCAAGGTCAGCCGCCTCGCGCCAGGCACCCGCCCCAAGAAGGATTAAGTATGGCTGTGGGGCGCGGTCGTGCAGGGCAGCCCAGAGAACTTCGTCTTCCGAGTCTTGGGGCACCCAGAGGACGCGTTCGACGGGCGCCCCGCGGAAAGCAGGAGATGGTGACGAATTTCGACACGTTGGGCCTCCGCAAGGGCATGGTCGTCGCCACGGACGGGTGGAAGGCCACGATCGCCACCATCAGGCAAATCAAGGACAGGGATGGATGGTCGGACAGGGACCTGAAGCACGATATTGTCGTCCACTCCAAGGGGGAGGTCAAGAACCAGCGCGGCTTTACGACGAACCACATCGAGAACCGTTGGTCGGTCCTCAAGAGGTGGCTCAAGAAGCGCCTTGGCGGTCGCCTGCCGACTACCTCGGATCGGCGGAAGTGGGCCCGCTGGGTGACGGAGTTCCAGTACAGGAAGAACGTCACAAAGACGCTCTCGGTCGATGGCGGCAACACCTACTCCCTGCCGACGAAGGCGTTCCTCTCCCACGTGGCGGAGGTCACGCTGGCTGGGGGGCTTTGACGCGGCGCCTCGGGTCCTGACGCAGCAAGTAGTCTCGAGGCTCGGCAGCGCTTGTGATGCAGGCAAAATGCTGGGCTCGCGCGTGCATGGCGTGAGAATGGGGCCACCCATGCCTGGAGTTGAACAGCGAACCCACGTCACTGCGGCAAACAACATCATCCAATCATCAGCGCCATCGCCATCGCACCACGCCGCATTCGCAGAATTCCTTAAATCGCGGGGGTCCGAAACCGAACTGAAACCGTTTTGGGTATTTTTTAGATTTCGTCGAAAATCCCCCTGTAGGGGGACAGGCCCGACTTAAGGATACCGTGATCGCCTCGAGGCAATGGACAGGCGCCCTCTGCCGAGGGAGGGGCGGGCACGCGCGATACCCGCCGGCGAGGCGACGGGGGCGCTCTCCGGGCACTCCCTGGGGAGGTGCAGCCTCGAGTTTGGGGGCAGCGGGAGCCGGTGTGCTCGGCGCCCGCTCTGGCCCCAGGAAGACGCTGAACGGGGCGCACGTGGGAGCACACGGCCTGCTGCGTGCGGCCGCCCCTGGGGAAAGCGGCGCTGGCGTCCCAGGAGGAGGCAGCGCTGGTGGCCACGGGGGGGGGGCGGCGCAGGTGGTCCATAGGGCGAGAACGATGTCAGGGCAAGATTGGCTCAAGATGCGGTCCAGGATTTCCGAATAGTACCTAGCGACCCTGATTTGTTGCAGCCCGTGTGGGACCACTCGGCGATGTTGGAGATCCTGGAAACCTTGGAGTACCATTATCATGACCTCTTGGTCCTCTGAGTCTAGGCCACCGCACCAGGAAGAGTTCCTTCTGATGGACCTGTTTTCCACCACCACCACCACCAGAAGTTGGAGGGGGGAAGGAGGTGAAGGACGAGGAGGAGGAGGACGAGGAGGAGGAGGCGGACGAGGAGGAGGAGGAGGAGGAGGAGGAGGAGGAGGAGGAGACGACGAGGAGGAGGAGGAGGAGGAGGCGGAGGAGAGGGGAGGAGGAGGAGGAAGAGGAGGAGGAGGAGGAGGAGGAGGAGAAGGAGGAGGACCCCCTCCCCCTCCAACTTCTGGTGGTGGTGGTGGTGGAAAACGAGCCCATCACCGTGAGTCCATGCCCGGAGCGGCCCCGCGGCCAGCCAGGCGGGGGGCGGCCTCGTCAGGGGCAGCTGGCGGGCGCCCTTGGCGGGGGGGTGGGGGGGGGGGGGGGGCGGCCCTGGCGGCCTGGGCACACACCCATGAAGGGCTTGTTTTCCACCACCACCACCACCATACGTTGGAGGGGGAGGGGGTCCTCCTCTCCTCCTCCTCCTCCTCCTCCTCCCTCCTCCTCTTCCTCCTCCTCCTCCTCCTCCTCCTCGTCCGCCTCCTCCTCCTCCTCCTCCTCGTCCTCCTCCTCCTCGTCCTTCACCTCCTTCCCCCCTCCAACTTGTGGTGGTGGCGGTGGAAGCAGGTCCATCACACCAGACGGCACCTGCAAGCGGCGCCGCATCCGCGGGAGGCGGCGATGGTGGCCGGGCCTGCGCCGGGAGGCAGGGGAATCCGCACCAGCTGCCCTGCCGTCACTGCTGGCAGCTGCGCCAGGGGCAGGGGGTGGCCGCACCAGCGGAGGAGGCCGCCGAGGCAACACTCACCTGGTGGCCTTGGCGAAAGCGAACCTGCCCACGAGCATAGCGAGCATGTCGGTTCCACGCCGTCTTCTTCACCTGGCCTAATTGAAGACAGCACGGTCTCCTCGGGGCACCGCTGTCGCTCTGGTCGCGCCCCAGAGGCACGTCGAGCAACTGTCCCGACGAGTCGCCGATGATGAGGGGTCGCCAGTACCTGGCACACACAATCCCAGATCTCCTCGAGCGGGGACAGCGGCTAGGAACGAGTGTGGAACAGGAGATAGGGAAGGAGGAGGAGGAGGAGGAAGAGCAGGAGGAGGAGGAGGAGGAGGAGGAGGAGCAGGAGGAGCAGGAGGAGAAGGAGCAGAAGGAGGAGGAGGATCAGCATCCCTCCCCTCCCATGGATCTTCCTCTGGTGACCTTCGTGCATCTGGGCGGAAGGGAGGCCCCAACGGAGGCTTCGCTACTCACATCTACGGTTCCTCCGTCGGCTGGCGATCGAGGCAGCACTCTGACCGTGCTCGTCGTCGTCGCTGGCGGCGGGGGCCTCCCCTCCCCGCCGTGGCTCGCGCAGGCCTCGCCAGGAAGGCGCCGCGCGGAGCCGCCCCGGGCGAGACGCGGCCGTGCGGCGACGCCGCCTTCGCCGCGCCACACCCCAAGGGGGGGGGGGCGGGCGAGCGTCGTCGACGGTGTCGTCGCCGTTGTCGTCGACGCCGTCGAGGGGGAGGACGTCAACGACACATTGTCGTCGACGTCGGTGCAGCGGAGGCCAGTCCACAAGAAGCCTTCCACGAGGAGCCCAACCCCGAGACCCCGGGACGTCCATTGATGTTCGGTGTGGGCACGTCACGCTTCCCACAGCATGGCCATCGAGACCCAAGAAACCCAGGGCACCCTTAACAAACCTCGAACGTAGCCCTATCCCTAAGGTGGGCGAGCAGAAAGCGAGGACAATCTTAGGGATAAGCCCTCAGAAACTGAGGGAATCCTTAAGATCGGCATCGAGGTGAGGTGATGTCAAACATAGGGATAGGGATATGTTTCAAACTGGTA
>CAUYUJ010019182.1:643528-651028 GCA_963575745.1 Prorocentrum cordatum | reverse complement strand
AGGAGGAGGAGGAGGGGAGGAGAGGGAGGAGGAGGAGGAGGAGAAGAGGGGGAGGCGGAGGGGGAGGAGGAGGAGGAGGAGGAGGAGGAGGAGGAGGAGGAGGAGGAGGAGGAGAAGGAGGAGGAGGAGGGATGGATGGAGGGAGGGATGGAAACATGAAGCAGGAAGGCGGATGTAGTGGATTGGGTCCAGGTCCTCCCAGAGAATGACAAACCACAGCAGAAGCATGCCGACTCTTGAAGCAGGACGGCACTTGAAGTAGATTGGGATCTGGGAATCCAGAAATACCTACTTTCAACGACCGGCGTGTATTCGAAAGCATTTAAAAACGTAGTCTGGGGACGATTCTTCGATTATTGTTTGACCCTTTCGGACTATGTTTTGTTGGGTATCTCTTGTATCGTTCGTCCAGAGCCCGCCTGTACAGGGGGACATGCCCGACCTAAACCCAGCCCAGATTTCCAGGACGTCCATGCTTTTCTTTGTTGGTGCGGGGGCGTCGCGTCTGTGAGCGTTTTGTGATTCGGCATCTCGACGTTGGGCAGAGGGGGGAGGGGGGTGGAGGGTCTTGCTCCCGACCCTCTGCTGAGTGCGACTGCTCGCAACGGTGCGGCCTCTGGGAGAGGGACTTCCCCATGCCTGAGACAGGCGCCAAAAGCAGCCAGAATCTACTCCACGGGGGGGGGGGAGACGCCCATGTCTTTCCCCGAGCAGTGCATGCACTGAAGGGGCCCTAGCGGAAATCGACAAACTTGGCGAAAGCGTCCCGCCGATTTTGGTAGCCGCCTGGGTTCCCCGGTTCCCGGTTCCAGGTTCCCGGTTCCGGGTTCCCGGTTCCGGGTTCCCCGGTTCCTGCGGTCAATAGTTCCGAGCCGATTTCGGTGGGTTCCAGGTTCCCAGGTTCCCGGGTTCCCGGTCGACCTCCTTATCGATCTCGTTATGGATTCCATTTCAAACCATCCACTGGTTGGGGTTTTCTCTGTTTTTTGTGGTGTGGGGACGTCACGTCTTGTATCGTAGAACCATCGAAACCCAAGAAACCGAGCGCACCCTGGAGGCAAGCAGGGTGCTTCTTGGCATCGGCTTCCGCCTGCTCGCTTGCCACGCGCGTCGAAGGATCGGGGGCCCAGCGGCCCCGCCGAATACCGACAGCGTCCCGACCCTCGCGACGTTCTAATGCTGTGTCGGGTCTTGCTTTACTGGTGGATACGGTCAACCCGCACAGTTAGGATGGGCAACCTTCCCAAGGGTGCCCTTGCATCCTTGCCCCTTCGCCCCATCCTTGGCCGCTTTCGCTGGCCGCGCCACGCTCGAGAAGCCTCGAAATGGCCCTCCAAGGCCCTTGCATCCTTGTCGTGCGTCCTTCTGATGCGTGTTGGCTGTATTTTGAGCGTCAAGGTTCGTAACCCTCAGATCGGATGTTGCTGAAGTGCACACGCCCCTCCAGTCAGAGTTCTGGAACGCTTGCGAGCCCTGTGTGGCCTTCTCCTGCTTCGGGGGCTCCTGCTCGGGATCGGGGAGAAGGAGCTTCAGCGTGTCCACGACGAGGAACGTGACCCCGAGGAGAGGGATGAGCAGGGCGGCCTTGATGAGAGTCGCCTGGTTCAGCTCAAAGCCCGACGCCGCACCTGTGTAGTCCACGCCCTGGATGCCCTGCTCCAAGCCCCCTCTTTGCCGTGAAGGAAAGCTGGGTCCTGACGCAAACGGGTTCTGGACCCTGGGACTGTTCCTTGGGACCAACGACCAACTCTCCATCCCGTTGGGCCTCAAAATAAGTACGGAAAAACTGGGCACGATGCCAGGCACCACATGCTGTCCATAACCGACAGTGGCCGCTGTTGGGAAGGTGGCGTTCTGTCTCACATGGGCATCGCCCGGGGCGGCACCGACAACGAACACTGCTCAGAATGAACAGAAACTGCTGTCGGTCTCTGTCAAGACATAGGCAGACTCGAGACAACACCGGACCGATCTACATCGGAAATCTCTGATGATCGGCGGGCTTGTAGGAAGCATCGAGCGACTCGGCCATCTCGGAGCGTTCTGGAATGCTTGGAGAGCGTTCCGGGACGATCTGGAACGAATCTATCTCGACTCTAGGCCCGTCCGATCCGTGCCCATCCTTTCCGTGCCCATCTCGATCCGGCGGGCCCAACGGCGGCCGGAAACCCTCCAACACCCGCTTTGCTCCACGGCGGCGCCTGGCTCCAGGGCCGCGCGGCGCATCCTGCCACGCCCGCCGCCGCCCGCGGGGCGCAAGGCCGCGAGCTCGGCCGCGGGCCCGGGCGTGGCGAAGGCCCGGCCGGCCGCCGCGGCGAAGGCCGCGGCGGCCGCCGCCAGCAGCAGCAGCAGCAGCGGCGGCGGCGGCCGCGGTGCGCGCTGGCCGCCCCGCCCGCGCCGCAGCGGTCGCGCGCGCGCGCGGGGGGCCGCGCGTGCGCCCATCGAGGGCGTCGGCGCGCCCGGAGCGGGCACGGATAAGATCGGCACGGCGCCCGGCAGTCGGGCACGCGTCTGCGTGGATCAGGCTGCCGTGGATCCGGCGCGCGGATGGCGACGGAGCGCGCCGACGTCGTATGGAGGCGGGGCCCGCCGCCACTCCAAGAGCCTTGACCCACGGCTGCCCCAAACCGACGGCGGCCGCCGTTGGGCGAGGACCTCATGTGGAAAGCGGCCCGCCCTCCGTCCGTGCAGCTCTTTCACGCACGTCAGCTCAGAGATCATCAGCGGTGGAGAAATCCCAAACGAACCCCCTGGCCCCCCTATGCCGACACGCCTCGGGGCGCGACAGGGAGGAGTTAGCTTGAAGGAGAAGGAATAGAGGAGGAGGAGGAGGAGGAGGAGGAGGAGGAGGAGGAGGAGGAGGAGGAGGAGGAGGAGGAGGAGGAGGAGGAGGAGGAGGAAGAGGAGGATATGATAAACGACGGATCCAGGAAGAACAACATCCGGCAGAGCGGGGATCAAGCGTCGAGTGTTCATTGGGGCGCACAGTGAAGCCCTCAAGTAATGCCCTCGCTGCGCGCTGTGAGTCCTGCTCAGGATGGGCAGGGACTCGGCGGTGGCCAGGGGGTCCGAACAAATCTTGCAAAACGGCAAGAGGAAGACACCAGCAGGAGGCCAGTCAAGAGAACCCGCCCTCTGAGTGGCCGTTCTGTCGCCGACTCTGCTTGGGCACGGCGCATCCCCGGCGGACACGCCCTCGGGGTGAGCGCGCTTCCGCTGGACGCTCAAATCCAGTCAGGCGATCAAGAGGGGGGACGAATCGAGATCCGCTCGAAATCGGTCCCAGGCCCTCCCAATGGTATGAACGCACTTTTTTCCGAGCCGCGTATGAGGTCCAAAAGGGACGAGAAAAAGGCTCCCTCACTTCCCCCCCTTTGTGCTGGCCAGGACCAAAGATGGGTTTGGGTCTCACCTGATTATTTCACAGCTCTGCGGGGCCAAATCAGGCTTGCATATGCAAGCCATGCACATGCGGTCGTTAGGCGTGCGTGAAAGCATGCCTGACAATTGCATACCCCAAACTCGAAATCAACATATCCAAGACACTCACCATCATCGAAGCAATGCCGCCTCGGGCACACCCTCGACGGAATAAGGCTGTCTGGGGCACACCGAGCATCGAAACACGACGGCCACCACTCCGCGACGCCGCCACCCACCACGCCCACCACGCCCCCCCCCGGTGCCCAGGAGGAGGAGGAGGAGGAGGAGGAGGAGGAGGAGGAGGAGGAGGAGGAGGAGGAGGAGGAGGAGACGCCACCGCCGCCCACCACGTCGCCACGCCACTGCCGCCCCACCACGCCGCCGAGCCGAGCCGCCCCAGACACCCCCCCGCCGCCTCCGAGCAGCCCCTCGGCTCTGGGGCCTCCGTGGGCCGCTCACATTCCCCCTCTGCCCCTCTCCGACGCCCTCCCGCGGGGGGCCCCTTGTCCGGCGGCCGGCAGCGCGGCGCTCGGCGGGCGCCGCGTGGGGGGGGGGGGCCCGCCCCGGGCGGGAGGCTCTCTGCGGAGCCCCCCGAGCGGCTGCGGGCGGGGAGGTCGATGGAGGTGGCACGGCCGCGCAGGGGAGGGGGGAGAGGGAGGGGCAGGGGGAAGGGGAGGAGGAAGAGCGCCCCGTGGCTTGCGAGCAGCATCCGCTCCGCCGCCGCCGCGGGTCGCGGACCGACGCCTAAGCGGGCTCCGAATGGGCAAGGCGCAGGCTCCTCTCCGCCGCTTTCGCCATCGAGAAGGCCGCCTCGACCGGCACAACGTCCACGTCTATCAGGCAAGCAGTGTGGCACAGCTGGTACGGTAAGGGCATTAAAAAAAAACTCTTCGAGCACCCGCGAGCAGGCGCGTGGTCATGCATTCAATTCCACAAGGGGGAAGGAGGGCGAGAGGGCAAGGCACGTCTAGCGGCCGCACGATGCCCACGACCACCTTCACGAGTCGCCCTGTCGCCTGGCGTGCTCCAGGGCCGCGAGCGCCGCTCTCACAGCTTCTCGCTGTGGGTCCAGCCGTCGCGGCGAGGCACGCTCTGACTCGAGCGATTCGAACAGCAGGACCTGGGCCTCCAGCGCCCTCTCGAGGCGGGCGCACTCCAGATCCCGCACCTTGGGCACCGCTGCGCCGTGCACAGCCTCTGCCTGCTTGCCTTCGGGCTCCGCTTCGCCAGACTCGGGCTCCTCGATCGGGTCGAAGAGCTGCGCGGTCTCACATGCGGTGCCCGACAGTTTGCTGGGGTGCCGAATCAACTGCACGTCAGCCTGGCTGGCGGAGCTCACGGATACACCGACCCCTAGCATCTCTTCGAAGCAGGTGAAGAGCTCCGCGAGATCGGCGCTGGGTCCGTGCGCCGCCGCCGCCTGCTTGCTGAAGTGCGCCGCGACGTCCTGCCCCTCCTCAGGGTCCGCCGCGCCCATGGCCTCCGCGCCGAAGCTGTCGGCGAGGCCGCTGGCGGTGACGAACTCTTCGGAAACGCAGGTGGAGGCGCCCTCAACGCTGTGATGCGCAAGGTCCGCCACCTCGTCGTCCTGCTCTGCCGCCTCCAGCCGCTCGGGGCCGAACGACTCAGAGGCTCCTTCGGCCAGCCGCCAGCCCGCCGCCCACCCCTGGACGAAGGCCTCCGCCTCCGCCAACGGCTCGGAGGTGTGCCACATGCCAGGCGCCAGCCCTGGGCCCGCGGGAATAGCCTCCTTGTCAGAACAGATGGGAAATGTTCCCAAGCCCCCAGGTACTAGGCCCTCTGGGGTGGCTCCGTGCAGCTGCCCTTGGGCGTCGGGGAGGTCTTGCAGACCAGTGCCTCCCTGACCTCCCAGCCCTGGCCGCGGAGCGCGCTCTGCCGCCAGGGCATCGGCCTGCGCCAGGAGCCTCGGCTCCAACTCGGCCACGTGGAACACCCGAGCATGAAAGGGCAAGCCGCCTCCCGCCCGCGGATCCTGGGTCTCGAGAGCCCCGGAAGCCCCACGGGTAGCCAGCACCTCCGCCCAGCTGCTCTCGACCGTGTCCCCGTCCTCCACGTCGTCGGAAGCTCCAGTCGCCACTGCGGCGCGCTCCAGCCTCGGCCCCTGCTGAGCGGCGCGGAGCTCGGCAGCCTTGGCCACCAGGATCCGCGCACCCGGCGCCGCGGCGTGCAGCGCGAAGTTGCGGCGCAGCTTCTGCAACCAGGTCGGCGCCCGTCCAGCCACCAAAGCCGCCAGAGCTGGCAGCAGGCAGCGGATGCGCGCGCCGACCTCCGCGTCGCCGACGAGCGTGTCGATGGCCTCCTCGGCTTCCAACCTGCGGCGGTCGGCGTCCGCGAGCTGCCGCTGCAGCCTCGCGACCAAACGATCCGCCGCCGCACGGGCTCCAGCTGCGCCCCGCAGTGGCGCTGCTGAGCCCCCTCCCGCAGCCATTCCAAGAGGTCCCGCGCGGCCGAAGACGGCGGAAACACGACTTGAGCCAAAATGGCTACGGACGGTAAGGGCATTGGATAAGGAACCGTGGGGTAAGGAATCCAGGGTCTGGATTCCAGTGGAACTCCATTGTGGAGTGGCCATGGGCATCACCGACGCCCTAATCAGGTAAGGAACCCTCCAAGGTCTGAAGCCTCCTGGGCGCATTCCTTAACCAACGCCCCCACCGTGGGCCACCACCAAGCAGTCGTATTGTAATCGACTTTGATGAGTACTAAGGCAGAGCCTCGTCTGAGGCACCCACCGCGCGTCGAACCGCTCCCCAAAGACTTCTGCAGGCAACGTAATGTTTGAGACGAACCTTCTCGGCACAGCAACCAACTATGGAAGGCCGACGGCCACGGTCTCCCAAAACCCGCCACCACGTCATCCGGGCATTAGAGCACGACCGGAGAATTGGCCACGTCCAAGAAGTGGGCCATTTCATGAGCTCCAAGCGCTTCGCGTCCCAGTCGATGGCATTTATCAGGGGCGCATACTGATGCCACCACTCCAGAGACTTCGCCTTCGCCCACGACACCATCGCAGCATGCGAGGACAAACGATTACGAAGAGCAAGATGAACAGCTTGCTGGAACAAGGACTTGCGCAGCGACAGAGACGTACCGGCGGCGTCGGCGGCGTCCTCATCGTCACGGAGGTGGCGTCGCAAGCCTGAAATGCCGGCTGCACTGCGCGATGGCGTCGGGGTGGTAACGGCGGCGCCGGTGGCGTCGGCGTCGTGACGGCGTAGGCGTCGCACCGGCGGCGTAGGTGTCGTAACGGCGGCGTCGGCGGCGTCGACGTCGTAACGGCATAAGCCAGCTGCCAACCTCTCCATTTGAATAGCTTCACGCCTGTTTCGAAGGAGATCACAGTCAACGCCAGGCACTCAGGAGCAAGCACGAACAGCATGAAGACGTTCAACGAAGCTGGGAACTCGCCAAAAACTAGGGTAGAGCCGCGTAAGCACACCATCAGACCCGAACATCGTAACCGGGAGCGAAAGTTCTTGTCCCAAGACATTCTCGCGGTACTGATGGTAAAGCCGCTCGACCACATCACCGAACGTAATCCACGCAGCCCTGATGAGGGCACAGCGAAATAACAAACCAAGTATCAATGCGGGGACCGCCCCAGTCGCGAACACGCAAGAACTGAGCCTTCTGCATCGCACCCAAAGGCAGACGAAATGTGGACGCCAGCACGCCCAACTCCTTCGAGCGCAGCTGCTTGGGCAGCGGGACCAGCTGGCTAACGTATGAGAGGCACGAACTGCAGCGAGACGCGCAATGAAAGGCTAACGCCGAAGCAGGAGCGGAACTCCGCCCCAGGGCCAAGCTACGAGTCACCACCTTTGCCACAGGAGCTCGAAACTGACACAGATCATCAGCAGCAGGTCCAAGCCACAGCCCCTGGTATTTCAGACAGTCGATGATTTGAAATTGGGACCACTGCGGCACCAGCACAGCAAGCTGAGATTGCACCAGCTCTCTAATCGCATCAGAAAACGCAGCGAGCACAGGTGGAGGAGTAAGAGGAGGAGGAGGAGGAGGAGGAGGACGGATGAGGAGGAGGAGGAGGAGGAG
>CAUYUJ010019182.1:528528-638528 GCA_963575745.1 Prorocentrum cordatum | reverse complement strand
GAAGGCACGGACCCGAACACCCGTGAACCGCGACGACGGGCGACTGGTGCAGAACAGCGCCACCACGAACCTGAGAGCATGTCCCTTGTCCGTGGCAGTAGCCTAGCTGAGCCGAAGCGGGCGGACGGGTCAGCGGGAACCGATCGGGACGGGTCAGCCTGGACCAAAGCCTCCAAGAGGCCCGAAGCCCTGCAAGCGGTGCGGCACCGAGCCTGGCCCCACCAGGACAGCACCACGGCCCTCCGCCCGCGACCCGCTGCCCGCGCAGGGAAGTGGCCAGCCCTCCCAGGCAGGCCGATGCCCAAGCCATCTGGGGCGGCGCCACCGCCGCACAGATCGCCCCCCGGGTCCACCGGCCCTGTGCCTCCCCTCGGGGCACAAAGAGACGCTCCGTGACGCGCCAAGTCGAACATCGGAGCGACGGCCACTCCGAGCCGTGTCGGCGGACGCCCAAGAAAGGCGCGGGCCTGCCTTCTCTCGAGAGCGGCGCGCCTGGTCGCCCGCGCCTGGGGCGAACGGTGCTGAGGAGCGCTCGTCCTGCGGCACCGAGCCGAGGTCCCCGAAGGAACCCCCTGCGCGGCGAAGCGCAGAGAGGGACAGGCAGCGGGGGACTGCCGGAAGGAAGGGCAAGAGGAGGCGAGAGAAACCAGGCGATCGCTCCATGCCGCCACTCGACCGGCAGAGGCGCCCAGGAGGAAACGGAACCCAGAGCTGCCGTCATCGGGAACGCACAACCTAAGAAGCAGCTCGGGGGGAAGTCTGGTCCCGCCCACGACCCCAAGATCACCCACCCATCCCGCGCCAACGTCGAGCTGGATGCCTCCCACAGGGAGGCAAACAGACGGCGAACATCGGCGGCGAGCGCTCTCGGAAGAGGAAACGGATGAGCCTTCGAAGTGAGAACAGGAAGGGCGCGAGCGCGGCAGAAAAAGAAGACGGTGGAGAGGTCGGCGGAAGAAGAACTGGCGGCCTTGGCCCGATCCCGCGGCGTGGCCCCAGTAGTCTCCAAACGCATCTCTAAGGTTAGGTCGGGCGTGTCCCCCTACGGGCGGATCTTGGACGAAAAATGAAAATACCCCAAAATATGCAACAAATAATCCGACGTTGTCAATCATTCATTCCCGTACTATTTTTTTTACTATTTTTGAATGATCCTCCTGTAGAGGGACAGGCCCGGCTTAATTCGAAGGTGACAAGTTTGCCCGTGAGTGCCCCACAACACGAGGAGGGACGGTAATCTTAAAGCACGGGCAGAATCGACAAACGCGTCTCATGTTTCGACCGAAAGCCTCGAGTTCCAGCGAAGCAAGCCGCGGCGTGCTGGTAAAGGTCCGGGGAATATTTTGAGCACGTGCCAGAAAAGGACGCGGCCCCCATGTCGTCTGAACATGCCCGATGGGCGGCCTGCCGAAGGCCTTCCATCCCGCGCCCCATGCCAGCCAAGAGCGGACGGAGTGTTTGCCGCGATGCGTGTCGTCTGAACATGCCCGACGGAAGGCCTGCCGACGGCCTCGCAACCCGCGCCTCATGTCAGCCGAAAACGGACGGACTGTTTGCCGCGATGCATGTCGTCTGACCATGCCCGACGGAAGGCCTGCCGAAGGCCTTCCACCCCGCGCCCCATGCCAGCCAAAAACGGACGGGCTGATTGCCGCGATGCATGTCGTCTGAACATGCCCGCTGGAAGGCCTGCCGACGGCCTCTCAACCCGCGCGCCATGTCAGCCAGGAGCGGTCTGTTTTGCCGCGACGCATGTCGTCTGAACATGCCCGACGGAAGGCCGGCCGAAGGCGTTTCACCCCGCGCCTCATGTCAGCCGAGAGCGGACGGACTGTTCGCCGCGATGCATGTCGTCTGACCATGCCCAACGGAAGGCCTGCCGAAGGCCTTCCACCCCGCGCCCCATGCCAGCCAAGAGCGGACGGACTGTTCGCCGCGATGCATGTCGTCTGAACATGCCCGCTTGAAGGCCTGCCGACGGCCTCTCAACCCGCGCCCCTTGTCAGCCAGGAGCGGTCTGTTTGCCGCGACGCACGTCGTCTGAACATGCCCGACGGAAGGCTGGCCGAAGGCGTTTCACCCCGCGCCTCATGTCAGCCGAGAGCGGACGGACTGATTGCCGCGATGCATGTCGTCTGACCATGCCCGACGGAAGGCCTGCCGAAGGCCTTCCACCCCGCGCCCCCATGCCAGCCAAGAGCGGACGGACTGTTCGCCGCGATGCATGTCGTCTGAACATGCCCGCTGGAAGGCCTGCCGACGGCCTCTCAACCCGCGCCCCATGTCAGCCAGGAGCGGTCTGTTTGCCGCGATGCATGTCGTCTGAACATGCCCGACGGAAGGCCGGCTTAAGGCGTTTCACCCCGCGCCTCATGTCAGCCGAGAGCGGACGGACTGTTTGCCGCGATGCATGTCGTCTGACCATGCCCGGCGGAAGGCCTGCCGAAGGCCTTCCACCCCGCGCCCCATGCCAGCCAAGAGCGGACGGACTGTTCGCCGCGATGCATGTCGTCTGAACATGCCCGCTGGAAGGCCTGCCGACGGCCTCTCAACCCGCGCCCCATGTCAGCCAGGAGCGGTCTGTTTGCCGCGATGCATGTCGTCTGAACATGCCCGACGGAAGGCCGGCCGAAGGCGTTTCACCCCGCGCCTCATGTCAGCCGAGAGCGGACGGACTGTTCGCCGCGATGCATGTCGTCTGAACATGCCCGCTGGAAGGCCTGCCGACGGCCTCTCAACCCGCGCCCCATGTCAGCCAGGAGCGGTCTGTTTGCCGCGATGCATGTCGTCTGAACATGCCCGACGGAAGGCCGGCCGAAGGCGTTTCACCCCGCGCCTCATGTCAGCCGAGAGCGGACGGACTGATTGCCGCGATGCATGTCGTCTGACCATGCCCGACGGAAGGCCTGCCGAAGGCCCTCCACCCCGCGCCCCATGCCAGCCAAGAGCGGACGGACTGTTCGCCGCGATGCATGTCGTCTGAACATGCCCGCTGGAAGGCCTGCCGACGGCCTCTCAACCCGCGCCCCATGTCAGCCAGGGGCGGTCTGTTTGCCGCGATGCATGTCGTCTGAACATGCCCGACGGAAGGCCGGCCGAAGGCCTTCCACCCCGCGCCTCATGTCAGCCGAGAGCGGACGGACTGTTCGCCGCGATGCATGTCGTCTGAACATGCCCGAAGGCCTGCCGAAGGCCTTCCACCCCGCGCCCCATGTCAGCCAGGAGCGGTCTGTGCCCCGCAACAGCAGGCGATCCACTAAATGGGGCATCATTCGATCGCTCCCGCCAGAACCTTCGAATGGCGGGGGCGCGGCGCCCCCTCTGCTGCACAGCGGGGGGCAAAGGCCGAGCGCGGGGCGGAGAGGGCGGTGGGCAAGCCGCAGCAACGCCCGCGATGTTCCTGCTATCCTCTTCAAAATCAAACGCAAGCTTTTCGTGCTGATCGGCGCGCGGAACGCGGCCCGCGGGGTCGGGCGTTTGCGCTTGCAGTCGCCAATGCCGGCGCGAACGTTGAGATGTTGGAGTCCTGGGGCGCCGCCACGTCGCGGGGAAAACTTGCGTTGGATTTCGAGGAAGGGCGCGGTGGTAAGGCTCGGGCAGAGCCAAGCGAAACTAGAAGCGGCAGCCGCTCATCTCGGGGTGCGATCGAACGCGCTCTTCAGGATCTTAAGAGGCAGCTCAACGGAGCACTGCGGAGCGATCAACACTCTTCCAGGAATGACCTCCGTCGCCGCCGCGTCTGCGAGGAGCGTGCTCCGCGGGGCAGTTCTGAGCAACCCTCCTGTCCTCAGCGCAGGCGACGGCCAGTCAAACAAGCAATGGGCGTCGTTCCATCGACGAAGAACAACGCGGGCGCCGAGTCCACAGTAGAGGGTCTCCTGCAAGGCGACAGCTGACGATCCGCTCATCAACTTCTCATATTGCCGGCGTTCCGCAGCTGGGGCGCGACTCTGAACATGCAGCGGGGACCAAGCACTCCTCGCTGGGAATGCGAGCTGGCCCAGGCTCTCACATGTTCTATGACCTGCTCAACTAAATATCCCGATATCCCAGCCCGGACGTGGTGAGCTCTGCCATGTCTCACAATACATTTCTTTATTGATGTTTGTTTTTCTCTCTCTCTCTCTCTCTCTCTCTCCCCCCCTCTTTTGTATATACAAACCTAATGCGCATTTATGTATACTAGAACCATCGCGCGCTTCGCGCGCGCTCAAGTTCTAGCTAGGCTTGATCGGCTAACTCATGTAGTATCATGTTGGCCGCTTCTTGCGTCCTGGGACTCCCTTGGAGGCCCTGCGAAAAGCTTCCGAATCGCATAGAAGGGCAAGTGCGGAAACGCAGAAATCATTAATTCCCTTTAGGTATTCAACGATTTGGGGCCCTCAAAGGCTTCCTGGGTTCTTTTTGGGGAGGTGAGGGGGGTCTGACTTGTGGTCTGTTGAGCAAGAGTAGACCGGGGGCCAAACTTGAAGAAACAAATTGTGGGATCCCCATTTCTTTCCAGTTCCTCGGCGCTGTTCGGCGCTGTTTTTTGTTTGTGCCTCGCGGGTTTTGTTAGCCGGGCCCCTCGGGGGCGTGGGATCTTCCGGACCCCCTGGGGGTTCTGGAGGCCTCCTGGAGGCCTGGAGAGCCGTCGGAAGGGTGTCTCGGGCTGCGCGGGAGCGTGTTGGGCCGTTCTTTACGTTCTGGGGGCTCCTCGGGGTCGTCTCGGGCTGTCCTTGGGCGTCTTGGGGGCCTCCTGGAAAGCCGGGAGGCGCGGTGCCGGCCAGATGTCAGGGGATGTGTGTGGGATCTCCGAGTAGGAGTCACACTTTGAAAAACAAGGGAATTCTGGGAATTCCTTTTTCTCCAAAATCCGCTATCTTCGAGGGTTGGAAGCGGGAAAACGTGAGAAGGCGAAATACATGGGAAAAACCATTGGAAATCAATGATTTTACCCTCTTTGGGCTCTCTCGGGTCGGCTCTCGCAGCTCTCTTGGGCTGTTCTTGGAGCCTCGTCGGGATCTTTTTGGGGCCATCGGGGGTATATTGAGGGCCTCTGGGGGGGGTCCGGAGGCCTCTCGGGGGTCTCTGGCAGCCTCCTGCTTCCGCTCTTGGGCCCATCTTGGGCCTGTTCTGAGGTGGTCTGGGGCTGTCCTGGGCGCCGTCCTGAGGGTCTCTTGGGTGGTCTTGGGGCCGTCCTGAGGGTCTCTTGGGTGGTCTTGGGCGGTTTTGGGAATCTCTTCGGCGTTCTTGGAGCTTGGAGGCTCGAAAACGCGAGAAGCCAAACACATTAACAAATACCTATGAAAATCTGCGATGTTGGCCTCTTCGGGCCGTCCCGGGACGCCTCTCGGACCCCTCTTGGGGTCTCTTGGAGGCCACCTGCGAGCCTCGAGAGCCGTCGGAAGGCTGACTTGGGCTGTTTGGGAGCGTCTTGGACCATCCTTTCGCATTCTGGGGCTCCTGGGAGGCGTCTCGGGGCCTCCTAGGGCGCTGTGGAGGCTCCCTGGAAAGGCCGAGGGAGCGGCACCGGGAGCGTCCCCGAGATGTCTCGGGGAGGTGTGGGACCAGGGGCTGGAGGGGGGGCATTTATTCCTATTATAATATTTCATAATACATTATATTGTCTCATATGTGTGTGGTGTGTGTGTGTGTGTGCGTGTGTGTGTGTGTGTGTGTGTGTGTGTGTGTGTGTGTGTGTGTGTGTGTGTGTGTGTGTGTGTGTGTGTGTCCCTCCTCCCTCTCTCTCGCGTTCCCGCTCTCTCCCTCTCTCTCCCTCTATCCTCCTGTCGCTCTCTGTTGCTTTGATCTGTGGAGGTTTGCCCATGCATCCAGGTTCCATGCGAATGATGGGCAATCAGCGCGATACACTTCCAAAATGAGATTGCGTTCCCAGGGCATAATTCTGAGGCCTTCCCCCTGTCAAAAAAGCTCAATGGCCAAATTTACCACTGCATGCGACCTGTGTCATTGACTGTCAGCTCCCTCGCGACATCGTGCGACCGCGTCCACGGAGAAAGAGAGCGAGACAGGGCGACCCGCGGAATCAGACGCGGAGGCCGCTCACGACATTCGCAACAGCACGCTGAAACCGAAGAGCGGATGAGCATCCAAGCAGCCAACCCCCTCTGGCTTGAACTCCTGATCGGCATTGCACCAAACGTCGCGCAACCGAGCATGGCGGCAAAGGTACGCATCTCCAGAGGTCAAGGCCCCAGAGCCACCCCGCGCAGATGCCGATCGGCGCATGCCGGCGCGGGCTGGACTCGTCGGGCGGCGCTGCTGGAGAGCGCACGGACCCTCGCGTCGAAGTCGTTGACCTGCTCACGCAGCACCTCACCAAACCTAGAAAGCTTGCCGTCCACGCGCTGCGCAGAGGTATCAAAGATACGACAGAGCTTTACCAATTTGTCGTCCAAGACCGGAATCAAAGCTGATTGCGACGCATGGGCTGCATTCTTGGCCACAGTGCGACCGATGTCCGTCACCAGGCCTGATGGGATAACTGTTTTTTCACTGCGCTATTGATTGCGAAATCCATTTTCGCAGGCAGCTCGTTCAGTTGCCGAGCACGTCAGGAGTGGCATCCCGAAAACTGGGAACTCCAGAACCACCAGGCGTGCGAGAGGGCACAGAGCTCGCGAAAGAGGCTGAGGCAGAAGACAGCGCCGAAGAGAACCTGGAACCCACCGATTGCGCCGTCTCAGAAATACCTTGCAGCGGAGCAGCCGAAGCATTCTGAGCCTCGGCTGGAGCTTGAAAAGCAGCCAAAACTGGCTAAGCATGCGCGCTCCGGGCCGCCGCCGAAGCCTCCGGAAGGGAGACTTGCAGGCGGCCGCGGGTCCGGAACTGCCGCCGGCGGAAAAAAACTTCGGCGTTTGGGTCAAACTGGTGCGGAGATCGGACACGAACGGGGCAGAATCGAGGAGCTCGTGTGCCCCGCTCAATAGATGAATGCCTACCAGACCACCCCAACCCAACCCGAAGACCCCAATTTCGGGTTGGGGGGGGTAAGGGTTCCACATGTGTTTTTTCGATGTGTCCCGGACCCCCCCCCACTGGAAATCGAGGGTAAATCTGAGCCTTCGGGTTGGGTTGGGGTGGTTTGGTGGGTGGTGAATAGAACGAGAAGGATAAGCGGCCTTGAATCCATTCTCCAGCAGAGTCAGAGACTCTTCTTCCCACTGCACGGCGTGGTGCGTTGCGAAGCAGATGCCTATGTGTGATAACCGACGTCGCGTGGAATTTGACAGAGCTAGGGTGGGATATTCCAAGCTACCGAGAGAGCCCTCGCCCCGCACCCGCGCCCGCGCGCAAGCCCGCTCCTGCGCGTTCGCCAGAGCGGGTGAACCGAGGTGTCTCCGGTTCCTGCCCTCGCGAGCCGGTCGCGATGTCAGGGCCCATCGTGGATCTCGAGTCTGAGTCTGAGTTGGAGAAGCTACTACCGGACTCGGCGTTGGATCCCCTGGACGAGGCAGTGACGCCCAGCGCAGAGAAGACGCCCAACACGCCCAAGGGGAGCACGCGACGCCCCCGCACACCGGTGGGGGAGCTCCTCAAGAGCCCCCATGACTGGCACAACTCAAGATCCAGCAGTCAAATCACAACGTACCCAGAGCCCACTTCAGGAGATGGACGGCATCGACGACCACGTGGACCTGAAAAGGGAAAGGCAAGGGAGCAGCAGGGAAGGGAAAGGAGCAGAAGACGGAGGGGGAGGAGGAGGAGGTTCAGACCACGGCGCGCACGCTGCATTTCGGAGGCTTGCAGGCGAGCGCTCCTTTCAGAGATCAAAGGGGAGGTGGCGCTCGCAGCCATCGCTGGTCTCGTGGACCAGAAGCTGGAGCCGCTCCTCCAAAAGGTCCAGAAGGTCGAGGAGTCGGTGGGACAGGTCAGTAAGGAGGTGGCGTCCGTCACCCGTCAGTTTCAGGAACAGTACAAGGTAGTAAAGTCAGAGCTTGGCGTACTCAGGGGACGTTTGGAAAAAGCGGCAGGTGAGATATCACAGGCCAACTCCCGAGCGTCGTCAGCCTCAGGAGCGGGTTCTGGCATGGTGAGTGAGATTGCAGAGAGATTGAGCAAGCTAGAATCGGACCTTGCTTCGCTCGGTTCGACACGGCACTCTCCAGACCAGCCTTCGGCGGTGCTTGGAAATTTGAGCAGCCTCGGGACCAAGTACGATGCAGAAAAGTGGCTATGGAATCAATTATGGCACGCTGGAGCGCCGTCACCTACCGAGCTCTACACCAAGGGGGAGTTCGGCAACATCATGTTCGCCAAGTTCGTCTCCCCAGAGGACAAGGACACGGCAGTCGCGAAGATGCGCGCCTCCAAGCTTACCTTGGACAAGCTGGTGTGGGCAGCAGTGGATCTACTGTTACCTGGAATAGCCATTCGCTCGATGATCTTTGGAACCAAGAGCATGTTCCTGAAGCGGGGGTTCGCGAAGCACGTGCTATGGGCAGACCCTGACACGCAAACCCTCCAGTTCGGCGGGGAGACGGTGTTCAAGGCCACAGTGACCGAGGGCAAGCTTGTCTTGAAATACGGGGAGGGCTGGGGGGAGTACCTGACCACCGACGCGGAGTGGACGACGCTCTACGACGAGCAGTCCGCCAGACTCGCCGGACCAGGTGGGGGCACCAAGGGCGCTAAGAAAGGTAAATGCGAATCCGCGGGCCACCGCGGATAGGGGTCTCGACAAGACCTGGTCCCAATTCTGATCGTGAGAGCTGGGAGGAAGAAGCTCCATCTCGAAACAGGGAGCCAGGCGTTTCACCATCAGTTTCACAACCTTTTTCATCACACAATGCCTCCTTTCCCAGACCTCCTCCCCACGACCCTGAGCACAAACCGCCCCAACTTCTCCAACGTCCCTGGGCTGCACACCATGTGCCTCATTGCCAAGATGTTCCACCGCAATTCGCACCACAACGAAGGAGGCACGGTCACTACAGGGACCAGCGGGCACGATACCCCGTACACGTTACCAAAGTCACCACCTGGAACGTCGAAGGCATCCGTCTCGACACCGAGTGTACGAAGCTGCACCAGAGTATCTCCATTACGAAGGAAAGGAGGATTGCGATAGTAGCTCTCCAGGAGACGCGCATCTATGCAGCACCGTGCTTCCTGTATGAGGGGTGCCTGGTGGTGCTATCAGGTGGGCCCGAAGATGAACGAGAGCATGCTAGGGTGTGTTTCGTCGTGGCGCCGTGGGCGCGGCACGCTGTTATGAGCTTCGCTCAATACAGCAACCGGCTGGCCAGTCTTAGAATCAGGGCAACGGGAGGGTCGGTGTCATGTATTTGCGCTTACGCACCACAGTCTGGCCATGACTACGAAGTTCGACACAATTCCTTCCACAACTTAGCCTTGCTAGCACAGAAAACAAAGCCACATGGGCCCGTGATCACGTTGGGAGACTTCAATGCACGGTTTGGCTTCCCAGTCTTTTGCGACTCGGAGGTCGTCGGGCCGTTCGCCTGGGGCGACCAGCGCGCTTGTCCAGGGCCACTGAGCAATCAACACATGATGGTTGAGCACTGGTCGGCGCATAGCCTTGTGATCGCGAACACTTTCCTGGACAGGCCACTCGAGCAACGCGTGAGGCATTTCGATATCGGAGCAACGGCTGCATCATAATTGACCACGCGAAATTTCGCGGAGATTGACCACGTCTTGGTGCAGCGGGACTGGCAAGAGGCAGCCCAGGCGATTTATTCAGACAAGAGTATCGGCTTCACCTCACATCACTTTCTGGCCATCGTGGAGCTCGACATCTATATCCCCAGGACTCCACCAAAATCCAATGGGCCGGCCATAGACAAAGCGTCTTTACGATCCCCGAGCGTGGCAACCCGCTTTGCCGCTGAGTTTACGCCCCGTGCGGCGAGCTCCCAGCTGGTAGGCGCGGACAGCGACCCAGAGTAGAAAGCGGCGCGCATCGAGAAATGCATGCACGAGGCCGCCAGCGCAAGCCTTGAGAGCAGAGCCGCACGCCCCAGCCGCCCATGGATACAGTCGCGCACGCTGGACCTGATTGAGCTACGCAACCAAGCCCGGAAAGCCGGGCAGACCATGCTCGAGAGACACTTGGCGAAAGAAGTCAAATCGTCTGCGAAGAAGGACCGGAGGGAGTGGCTCGATCAGGTGCTCACAGGAGGCGACTGGGGAAGTTTAAAACGCTTCCGCAGCAGAGGCAGGAAGTGCCACTGCCGCTTGCGGGACGAAGGCGGCATTCTGGTGGACAGCGACAAGCGTGCGGATGCCATGGCGACGTATTTCGAAACTGTGCAGTCGGTTGCTCCTCCTGGAGACCGCGCGCTTCCGCGTGGACGCCGGCTGAACGAGACAATCCTTTTGAGCCTGGAAGAGTTCTCCACGGCGGAGCTGGTGGCGGTCTTGTCAAAGCTCAAGAAGGGCAAGGCAGCTGGCCCTGACGGCATCCCACCCGAATTCTGGAAGGCCCTACGTCACTGTGACCAAGCCTGCCAAATCCTTCTCGATCTCTGCAACGCGTGCTGGACCAGCCGGTCAATCCCGCAATCATGGAAACACTGCTCAGCGACGGCCATGTTCAAAAAAGAGGCGACGAGTCCTTGCCGCAGAACCGCCGGCCGCTCTCCCTCCTCTCCGTCAGCTACAAAGCTCCTGCGAGCCTCCTCCTGGAGCGCATGGCGGCAGAAGCGGTGGAGGAGAAGCTGAGGGACACGCAGCACGGCTTCCGGAAGCAGAGACGCTCCACGGACGCGACCTTCCTCCTCCAAACTTTGGAGGAGGATGTATTTTTTATTATTATTGATTGATCAATCATGCTTGCGACTGACCTCAATTGCATTGTTTACATTTTTACGGCAATCTTGCATTTTGAAGGCTACAAATCAGCAGAACTGGATATAGTATGTTTCTGCAAGTTATTTGTAGGGTTTGTAAGTCTTTTTATAATATTCTATCGTCCAAGGGGAGCCCAAAGGACTATCGATCTCGACAGCCCTTTGGAGCCCAGAGGGCTATCGAGAGAGGGCGCGGGCGACCAAGGGCTGGCAGACTGTCGGCCGTCCTCCCGGACTGGTCGAGGGGCCCCGGATGGGGTCGGCCAGGCGGCGCTCCGGGCAGCAGAGGGGCCCCAGGACGCACGAAGAAATATACAGAAATTCGCAGGCCCAACGGGCCAGAGGCGTGCTAAGATCTCCAGTAACTTGTTAACAATATTTCTAGTTCGCGCGCGCGGAGCGGCCCCTGGGGGCCCCCGGACGAAAAGTACCCCGGCAAGGTCCCGAGAGAAGCCCGGGAGAAGCCACCAGACCACTCCAGGGGAGGGTATTTTTCGACACCCCTCACGAGGATCGTGGCCTCCGAGGGGGGAGCCGCAATCGACTACCCCCAAGAGCCCCCCAAGAGGCCCTGGGGGCCTCCAAAACGCCGCCAAGGAGCCCCAAGAGACTCCCAAGAGGTCCCCAAGAGGCCCCCAAGAAGCCCTAAAGAGGGCTCCAGGGCCGGCGGCATGAGCGAAGCGATTAAATATTACTAACTACTACTGGGAGGCACTACTAACTACTTCTGGGAGGCACTATAAGAATTTCTCAGAAGCTCCCAGAAGCTCTCAGAAAACCCCAGAAGCTCTCAGAAGTTCTCAAAGCTCTCAGAAGTTCTCCGAAACTCTCAGAAATTCTTTTTAAATTCCCCTAAACTCTCAGAAGCTCCCAGAAGCACACAGAACTCTCTGGAACTCTCTGGAACCCCCTGAAACTCTCTGAAACTCCTTGCTCCTCTCTGGAAATCTCTGGAACTCTCTGGAACGCTCAAACAAGCTCTCAGAAGCTCTCAGAAGTTCTTAGAAGTGCTCAGAAGTTCTTAGAACCTCTCAGGAAGCTGCCAGAAGCTCTCGGAAGCTCGAACTCTACACAAGCACAAGCCGTCTGGCAACTGGGAAAGGCCCCAACCTACCGGGAAAGAACCCATCTTTCCGGGAAAAAGAACCATTCCGACTGCAGACAGGAGGCGCCTGCGAGCGCCCCTGTTTCAGCTCCCGCGCGCTCCCACGCTGGCATGCAATCTCGCGCAAACCAGCTGCAGCCCCCCCAAAAGTCCCCGCCCCCCCTCCGTCCACCCCCGCCCTCTCGTCCCCTCCCTGGGGCCCTGGGGAAGCAGGGAACATCAAAAAACGGCACCGCTTTTTCCGCGGACCTTTCCCAGGGTCCGATCTGAACAGGATTTCGGAGAGAACCCAGCCGTGGCGGCGAGAGGTCTCCGGGATGGAGCAGCGGCATCGGCACCTCTCGGGGGGGACGAAGGGTAGGATAGCAAAGTGCAGGGTAGAGAATCAGCCCGCGTAGCGGCGCCTCCTGGCACCGGGAGGCGCCCATGTATCGAGGAAAGGCGCCTGGCGACGGGGCCGAAAGCAGCTGCATGCAGCAGATTTCGCCCCCCCCCCTTCCCTGTCCCTGCCCTTTCGTCCAGCCCGGTTGGGACTCCCCCGCCCGCCCTCCCCATCCTCGGGAGCACGCTCCGTCTCGGGGGGGGGGCAGCCGAGTCCGCGAGGACGCCGCTGGCGGGCCCGGCCCCGAGGGGACACGATAGGGGGGGACTGGCTCGGGGGGGGAACCTCGACCAGCTCGTCAGGTCCATGGGCAACAAAAATATGCCACACCGAAAGTGCACCCACCTCTGCGGGAAAATCCCAACTCCTCCTCCTCCTTGTTCTCCTCCTCCTTGTTCTCCTCCTACTCCTCCTCCTCTTCCTCCTCCTCCTCCTCCTCCTCCTCCTCTCCCTTGATGGGGAACGTCAGGGGGGAACTGGCTCAGGGAGGACTGGCTCAGGGGGGGACATCGACCCCGAATCGACGATACGGCGCCAATGGATCGGCGAGAGGCCCCCGATAGTAAATCCGCACGGCCCTGGCTGGGCGGGGTGGGGCTGTCGGGCCCCCATCGGCGATGCGTGGGCGATTGGGGGTCGCTGCGTCCCCCCCTGGGCCTCTGGCCGCCTCTGGCCCCTATCGGAGCCCCCTGCTCCCCCCCTGGCACGCCTCGCCGAACGTCTGGCAGCGGGACAGGGTGGGCTCGAGGTCCGCCGCGGCCCCGGGGCCCCTGCTGCCCCGGCGGGTCCTCGAAGACTCGCGCGAAGCTGGCCTGGGCAGGCGGAGGACGAGGAGGAGGAGGAGGAGGAGGAGGAGGAGGAGGAGGGGGAGGAGGAGGTGGAAGAAGATGAGGAGGACGAGAAGGAGGAGGAGGACGAGAAGGAGTAGGAGGACGAGAAGGAGGAGGAGGACGAGAAGGAGGAGGAGGAGGAGGACGAGGACGAGGAGGAGGAGGGGGAGGAGGAGGAGGAGGAAGAGAAAGAAGAAGATGGCTGTGTGAGTACCTTTCCCCGCGCCGCCTCTCCACCGCCACCACCCGTCCTGCCCCGCCAGGTAAGAGGCTCCGGGTGAGAACAAGCACGATGGAAAGTTCTTGGCCGTTTTCGGCCTGCAGGGGCCCTTGCCAGGGCCCGGGGCCGTCAACAAAACAGCTCGCGAAACAGGCCCAGTGGAAGGGGCCCAGGCATTTTGTAAGGGCGTGCCGCTGGATGCCCCCAGGGGGGGGCGGGGGAGGGACCCCCCCTCTCCTTTCCCCGATCCGTCATCGGGGACCCCCCCCCCTCCCCTTGCCCGGTCCGTCGTCGGGGAACACCCCCCACCCCTTTCCTGGTCCGTTGTCGGGAAGCCCTCCCCCCGTCCCTTGGGCTCGAAACCCCCTCTTCCCCTTTCGCCACGCCGCCCCTTGACTTCAGAACCCGCCCACCCCCTACCACCCCCAACCCGTATTCTCACCCTAACATCAGACCTTAAACCCAACCCTTAGCCCTAGCCCCAAACAGTATTCGATACTCACTACTCACTACCCAATACCCACTACTCACCACTCACAGCTTCCTACTCATTATTTCCTAATCCCTACTCACTACTCACTACTCTATACTCACTGCTCACTGTTCACTACGAACTACTCACTGCCCACTACTCACTACTCACTACTCGCTACTCACTAAACACTATCCACTACTCACTACTCCCTACTCACGGCTCAGTATTCACTACTCAGAACTCACTACTTACTACTCTCTACTACTCCCAACACGGTACTCGCTACTCACTACTCACTACTCGCTACTCCCTACTCGGTATTCGCTAATCAATACTCACTACTCACCACCCACTACTTACGACTCACTACTCACTACCCACTACTCCCTATTCCTTACTCACTTCACACGATTCATGATTCCCTACTCATTACTCACTACTCACTTCTCAGTACTCCCTAGTCACTACTCACTATTCGCAACTCCCTACTCGCTACTCAATACTCCCTATTCACCACTCACTACTCCCTACTCACTAGAGCGCTACTCACAACCCACTACTCCCCACCCACTAATCACTACTCATTACTCACGACTTACCACTCAATACGCACTGCTCACCACTCACTATTCACTACTCACTACTCACCACCCACTACTCACTAATCACTGCTCGCTACCCACTTCTCACATCCCATTACACACTACTCACTACTCCCTACTCTCGACTCACTACTTGCTACTCATATGTGGCTACCCGCTACCCCCTACTCGCTACTCACCACTCACTACTCACTACTGCCTACTCCCTACTCGCTACTCACTACTCACTACCCACTACTCGCTTCTCACTACTCTCTACTCACTACTCCCTACTCGCTGCTCACTTTTCTCACTACCCACTAACCACTACCAACTACTCACTACGCACCATTCAGTACCCACTACTCACTACTCACTGCTCATTGCTCACTAATCACTAATCACGAACTACCCCATACTCGCTGCTCTCTACTCACTACTCACTACTCAATACTCACTACTCACTACTCGCTACCAACTACTCACTACTCTCTTCTCACTACTCTCTGCTCACTAGGCACTACCCACTACTCACTACTCACCACCGACTACTCACTACCCACTACTCACTACGTACTACTCACAACTCCCTACTCAATACTCACTTCTCATTACTCGTACTTACCACTGTCTACTCGCTACCCACTACTCACTACTCAATACTCACTACTAGTCACTACTAGTCACTACTCGCTAATCACTAGTCACAACTCACTACTCACTACTCGCTACTCTCTGCTCGCTACTCACTACTCACTACTTGCTCACAACTCACTATTCCCTACTCCATACTTCCTACCCACCTTCTCCAGCGCAGAAAGGAGCAGCGGGAGAGGCCCCCTCCCCGGCTCTCTGTCGGGCGCAAAGGGGTGGAGGGGGGGGGGTTCGAACCCCCCCCCCCTTTCCAGCGCCAAAGGGGGGGGGAGGGGTCCAGACCCCCTCCCCCTTCAAGGGAGGGGGGGGGGTCGAAAATCTCACCCCCCCTTTGAAGGGGGGGGGTCGGATCCTCCCTCGTTTTCAATAACAGGGTCCCTCCAGTGGCGCACTTTCGCATTTTGGGGGCCGGCTTTGCGAAAAGGTCACGACCTCGGAGCGGCGACGTGGGCGTGTGCGTGTGGAACTCTGCCCTCCCCTCCCCCCAATTCACACCGCACTTCCTCCACGGACCCCGAACATCATGTCTCCATATTGCGGCTGGCTTGTGCCCTGCTATGCGCGCGCGTCCGTTACGCCACGTGCCCGTTACACCGTCCTCTTCCGCACCACGCTCTGCAGGAAAGAATCCTCCACAGCCACTGCGCTCCCACTCTTTGGAGGGCGCGTGCTGCCCAGGGCGAGGTGCGCCTTCTTGCCCTCTGCGATGCCGCGCCGCCCTCACGGAAGAAGAACGAACTGCGTCAACATAAAACTATTGGAGGTCCTTGCGTACTTCTGGGGTCGGCGCTGACCCACCCTCTCTGGTGCGCGGAGCGTGCCAGGGGCAGCGCTGGAGGCGCCGCCAGGGGATTCGGCGCGGATCCAAAAAATCCGTGCTGACCTCCGAAAATTTACGCTTTATGCACTTTCCTCTTCGACACACAGCATCTGACTGACCAGGACCCCGGCCACGTAGCCGCAGCCCGACCTCAGCTCGACTCAGACACTGCCAGACCTCGCCGCTCCGTGCCCTGCATGGCAGAGCCCTCGCAGACAAGCTGACAGGCTGCAGCCGGACCGCGGACATAATCACATCCCTCAAGAGCACGAGACCATCCGCCAGCCAAGACACCCCAAAGCATAAGATCACCGAGGATATCCTTCCCCCGGATGCGCAAAATCATACGGCAAGCATGAAGAACACAGGGGTACCCTCTCCGAGCCGACCTCGATCTTAGACTTCGGTCCGGCCGTAGGCGTTGTTCCCCACCTCCCCCTCCTGATACTCATTCGGGGGCGGCCAAGAGGGGGGTGTCCAAGAGGGGGGGGGGGGCGCAACTCATGGCCCGCGGCACGTGCGCGGCCCATGGGGGGGGGCCAGGGACGTCTTGAAGTAAGAAGAGGCGCCATGACATCTGGGGAGACATGAAGGCCCCCATGAGATCCCCCCCCCCTAGTCGTCACCCCCCTCTTTCCCCCTCCCGATGCTCATGATCGTGCTCCCTCGCTCGTGGAACCGGCCGGAGAGCGGTCAAGACGCCAGACCCCCGCGCCGCTGCCTGCTCGTGGCCGTGGACGGCAGCGCCGTCGACGCGAGCGAGCACTGGCTGCTCGACCGGCCCTTGCGGAACGAGGACCTTCGGGAGGGAGGGCGCCGCGGGAAGCAGCGGGGGCCAGGGGGGGGGGGGGGGGGGGGGGGGGCGAGGCGGAGGAGAGAGGGAAGGGGGCCCTGGGACACGCAAGGAAATATGCACAAATAGCCGGATTCCCCACATTTTCCTATATTTTCTGGGTTCTTGTCTTCCCCCCCACTTCCCATAGTTCCCCACATCTTCTGGGGGATCGACGATTCGTTGCGTCTGTGTGCTACCTGTCCCTCCTGAGAGGAGGGGCGGCGGGGGGGGGGGGGGCGAGGCGGAGGAGAGAGGTCCGACCCCCCCGAGCACGGCCAGGGCGGCAGGGCGTGGCAGAGGCGGATTGGGGGGGGGAGAGCGCCTCCTCCTCCTCCTCCTCCTCCTCCTCCTCCTCCTCCTCCTCCTCCTCCTCCTCCTCCACCTCCTCCGGATGAGGCAGACGGCAGGGACTTGCCGTCTCGCTCGGACGGCCGCTTCCCGCGCCCGTTTCGGTGTCGTGCGTGTGCCTTTTGTTGCCCGCTGCTCCAGGACGGCCCTCGATGCTTCGCGCCGAGAGAACACGCGCACGTCCCAGCGATGCCACGGGGAGAGCAGAGCGCTGGATGGGGGCAGGGGAGCGCCCAGAACTGGGAGGCGGCTGCGGGCGTGGCAGCGCGAAAGTCGAGCCCTCACATCTTTTTTTGCTCTGCCGGCGCGAAGCCGCTGACGCCGCACGAGTTATGCGCGTCGGCATCGCGTCGGCACGCCAGGAGCGGGGCGCCCCTGCGGATGGGCGCGGCCCCCCTCAAGAACGTCCGGTCCTGGACGGCCAGTCGCACAGTTCACGAAGGCTGGCTCCACCTAGCACCGCAGAGGGCAAGACACCTCCCTGAACAACGCTCCCCAAGCACACTCACTCCTCCTCCTCCTCCTCCTCCTCCTCCTCCTCCTCCTCCTCCTCCTCCTCCTCCTCCTCCTCCTCCTCCTCCTCCTCCGCCCCCTCGCGAGGCGGGCGCCGCGCCCGAGGTCACGGGGCCGCCGCGGCCGGCGCCGGGGCGCGCGGGTCGCCCGGAGCGCCCTCGGGCGCCCGCGCCTGCCGCTCCGCCTCCCTGCGGGCGAGGCTCTCCTCGCGGCGCCGCTCCAGCTCCGCCCGCCGCCGCCGCTCCTCGGCTCGTCGCGCCGCCGCCTCCTGGGCCGCCTGCAGGCGCAGCGACTTCTGGTGCTCTCGCGAGGACGCCTTCAGCATCTTCGCCTGCTCGGCCTCGGCGCACATCTGGTGAAGCCTCTGGTTCTCCCTGTCCTCCCAGGACCGCAGCTTCTGGTCGATGGCGTGCTCTCGGAGCAGATCCTTCTGCCGCCGCTCCTGCGCGGCGGCGGCCCGCTGGGCGAGCGCCTCCTGCAGCTCCTGCCTCCTGGCCGCGCGCGCGCCCTGCAGACGCCCCTCGCGGCCCTCCGCCTCCCGCTGCCAGGCGGCCTTCTTCTGCGCCACCGCCTCGGCGTGCCTCAGCCTCCTGCACTCCTCCCGCTGGCGGATGTTGGCCTCCCGCTTCTGCGCGAGGACATCCTCGCACTCCTCCTCGCGAGGCGAGTCGCGGTCGCACCGCGGCACCACCAGCATGAGCCGCGAGGGGGGTGCCGGACGCCCGGGGCCTGCCTGGAGCCCAAATGCCTACGGAGGCCCTCACAAAAAAGAACGGAAGCCCATGCAGGACATGCACTGACAACTCTCTGTCAGCAGGCAGTGATGAGCCGCGTCTACATCGCAGAGCGGAGGGGTGCTGGAAAGGGGCACGCCGCTCCCTGATAACAACGGTGCCCCGATAACGGTGCCCCGATCCGTGGCCGCCGCGATCGCCGCGGCGACCTCCCACACCGGCCCAGAAGCGCGGCTCGGGGACGGACGCCACGCCACGAACGCAGTCGAGTCCAGGGCGGCCTCTCGTGCCTGGCGCCTGCAGCCTGCAGCCTTCCCTGTCCTCGCCATCGCCATTCCCCGTGCGCTTTCAGGGCTTCGTGCGCGCATTATTCCCAAGATGGCCCAACAGGCTCCTCGATGGCCCTCGCCGAGAAAAAACCAAATGCACACGTCCGAGCGGTGCCAGGTGCCTGGCGCCGCGAGCACCCGATGGGCCAGGGGCGCCGCCCCCGCGCCCCGCCCGAGCGCGTGCCTCGGGCGACCCGCTCCGTGGCCTCTGCGGTGCCCAACGCCGCCTCGCGGCCACGGCACTGCGGTGGCAAAGCAGGGCTCATCGACGGCCCATCGCTTGCTGCAGCTCTGCAGTCGGACTGCCCCGACTCCAGCTCCGCCCGCCCCACTTTGCAATTGACTCCAGATCCGGAGTCAGGGCTGATTCAGGGGAACAAGAAGTGGCATAAACATCAAAACTCGGAGGTCCGCGCGGATTTCTCGGATCGGCGCTGGACCCCCCTCCCTGGCGCGCGGAGCGCGCCAGGGGCGGCAGGGGGCCCAGCGCCGATCCGAGAATTCCGCGCGGACCTCCGAGCTATTATGTCTATGTCATTGTTCGTTCCCCTATGATTGGAGAGGACACGCGGGAGGACAAAAGACCCTTTCCGAGGGGCACAATGCCACAGGAATGCAGGAGGCACGGGTCGCAAGACACAGGACACGAGGGTACCCTTGATCTGGCAGGGTCGACCTACTGATCTGGGCCGCCTGTACGCCCGCCCCGGCCTGCCTGGGGTCGCTGACCCCCCTTCGTGCACGACGAACGTGGGCCGTCCCCCACCCCCGCCCACCCTAGGAGGCCTGGAAATGGGCACCAACACCAACACAAGGAGTTTGCCTCCACAGGGGGAAAATGATCCGAGATTTCGGTGTTGGTGGTGATGGTTCGGCCACCTTGGAAGCCAGAATATTACCACCATCACCGAGATCGGGATCTTCTTCCCTCGATGGAGGCACACAGCCGATGTTGGTGTCAACCTCGAGGCCTGCGAACGTGGGCCGTCCCCCACCCCCGCCCACCCCGCTATCAGCTGCGCCCCCCCCCCCTTCCCCCCCTTCTCGCCATCGCTCGGACGTCCATTCCCCGTGCATTTTTCGGCGTCGTGCGTGTACGCTCCGCTGAATGATCCAAGATGCTCCTCGATGGTCCTCGCCGAGAAGAAACGCACACGCTCGAGCGATGCCAAGTCTTCGTGCATGTCGAGAGCGGGTCGCCCCCCCCACCCCCCCCCGACAATGTACCGGTATACCGCTACTCTCCAGACCTCTCCAGCGGCGCGGTCTGACCAGGACTTCGAGGCGAATCCAGCCGCGGCGACGAATGGGCATGGATTGGTATCGGAACCTTGTTATGATCCTCCTCCTTTTCTTCTACGTTAAACAAACCTTAGGAAAGCACCTGTGGCGTTCTTGCATTCTCCTCCTCCTCCTCTCCTCCTCTTCTTCTTCATCCAGAGAGTTCCTCCTCCACTCCTTTTCCTCACGAATAACTTCTTCCTGTCGCACCTAAAGCTTAAACAATGACAGCAGCTTCACAGATGGAGGGCGAGTCGATTCCAAAATGTGGCTCTCGCCTTAGCGCCGCGCGCATTCGTTTCAAACATGTGCAAAGTTTAACGGGATGAGGGCAGGTCGTTTTCAACATGTGGCTGGGCAGTTCCTTTTCAAAAGTTGTCTCTCGCCTTAGCGCCGCGCAGATTCCTTTGTCAAGCAATTGCGAGGGCTTTACGGACTGATGGCTTCAAAATTGGCTCTTGCCTCAGCGCCGCGCACATCCGTTGCAAACAAAATGCGAAACTTGACGGATTGGGCGGTTCCTTTTCAAAATTCGGTTATCGCCTTAGCGCCGCACGCATTTGCTTAAACAGATTACAAGAGTTTCATTGGTTCTCATGGCTAACGTAGCACAAATGGTGTTTCGGAGCGGTTCAGGGCTGTCAGGGCGGAGCAGTCATTCCTATTCGCGGTGCTGGACCTGCAGGAGTGGCGTCCTGGCGCGATTCGGGTTCAACAGAGCGCAGCAGTCAGGCTGACCCGTGGCGTTGACGTCATGAAAATGGTGTTCCCCAGACCCCCGACGTAATGATTTTTCCATTACGTCGACCCCAGAGTTCTCGACCCCTTCCCCAGGACCGGTTTGTCATCCTGAGTCGTTTTCTGACGCTCCCGAGGCCCGGTGAGGGCCCCCAGAGGCCGAAAATGGTGAAAAACCTCCCGTCATGATTTTTCCATTACTCGAGGAGGTCTGGGTCTGGCACGCCTCAAAAGATTCTCACACGATGGCCCCCCAACGTGGGCACCTCCGGCGGGAGTGCACCCGTTGCACGCGCGGGGGCGAGCGGGGCGCCAGCGCGTCGGGGCGCCGCGGGCCTCGCGCTGTCGTGGGCCACCTGGGGGGGCAGGCTCCCGGGGGGGCTGGCCCGGGCGGGGCGGAGGGAGAGAGAGAGGGAGGGGGGGGAGAGGGAGGGAGGAGGGAAGAGAGAGGGAGGGAGAGGGGAGGGGAGAGGAGGGAGGGAGGGAAGATGGAAAGAAAGAGGAAGGAGCGGGGAGGAGGGGGGGGAGGAGAGAGGGAGGGGGGAGGGAAGGAGGGAGGAAGCGAAGGAGGGGCGGGAGGGGGGAGGGGGGGGGAGGGAGGAGGGGGGAGGAGGACCGAGCTTCGAGGTTCGAGGGTCAAGGTGTTGATGCATTGTTGGTTCTTCCTGGGCCCCGGGAGTCCTCTGGACGCCTGAGGACGCCTGAGGGGGCCTCCGTCGGCCTCGACGGTGGGGGGGAGGAGCGGGGGATGAGGGAAGAGGTGGAGGGCGAGGATGCGGCGGAGGAGGTTGACGAGGGAGGAGGGGAGGTTGGGAGGAAGACGGAGGTTTTGGTTGGCTTGGCTATGCAGAGTGATGAATGTTAGCGTGCCTGATCCGGTGAAGCCGAAGGGACTTGTGCAAGGGGTAGAGCGCTGGAAGCTGGGAAACACAATCCATCCCCAAAGTAATGCACTGGAACATCAAACACGCTACGAGACCAACGTTCGCACATTTGGCGTCTCCAGCGAAGGCGATGTCACAGGGCAACTTTTTTTGTCAAGGAGCGCGCGGCGGCCACCCGCGCGGGCGGCGCGGTGCGCCCCCGGCGCTCCCTGCGCCCCCCGCCGGCGCGCCGCCGCGACCGCTGGCGGGGCGCAGCGCCGCCCGCAGCACCTCGCCCAGGCCGGTGGCCGCGGCCAGGCAGCGGTCGCGGGGCACCGGGTCCAGCGCGTTCGCGGCCTCCCGGGTGAACTTGAGCACGGGGCAGCCGCCGACCACGCGCGCCAGCCAGCGCGCGTCGCACGGCCCGAGGAGCCGCCAGAGCAGCTCGTCCACGCTCCAGGCGACCTGGGGCTCCTCCATGTGCCAGAAGGCGGTGTCCTCGGCGCGCAGCAGCACCATCTCCTCCCGCCAGATGCGCCGCATGCCGGGGTCTTCGTCGATGAGCTTCTTGAAGGCCGCGTGCATCAGCAGGTAGTTCCGCAGGTCCTGCCCGAACCTCTTCAGGTGCCCCAGGTCGACCCCCTCGAACAGCGGGTGCTCTGGCACGCCTGGCGGATCCAGAAAAATAGACATGGCATCGGCGCGCCGCTTGCTGTCCCAGTACCCGTTGAAGACGTCCCTCCACGCCAGTATCATGGGGTGGCCCCGCCGCGCGGCGATGAGCCAGTTCTCCACGTACTCCCTGCTCTCGTGCATGTCCACCCCCCACGCGGCAAAGTAGAACGCCCCGATGCCCTCCGGCCTCTCGGCGGAGGCGACCGCGTCGTACATCCAGCCGCCGAAGGGCCGCAGGCAGATGGTGGAGACGTCGATCCAGAGGCCCCCGTACTGGGCCAGCAGGGCGAGCCGCACGGCGTCCGCCTGCCACGGCACGTACATCTCCCCCCAGAGGCGCGGCAGCGCCGCCGGCTCCAGGTAGTCGAAGACGGACTCCCTGTCCAGCACCCGGACCTCCCAGTCGGGGTTCTGGGCCTCCCACGTCTCCACGCACAGCCTCCGGAAGTCGGAGAGTGCGTCGAAGCCCTTGTCCCAGTAGGACCACGCGACCCTCGGCGCGGGCTCCGCCCCCGGCTCGCCGACCCGCAGGCTCGCGCGCCGCTGCGCGGCGGCCCGCGCGCACCCGCGCCGGGGCCCGGGCCCACAGCGCAGGCGGGCGAGGCCGAGCGGCGCCAGGCGCGGCAGGGCGCAGGCCCCCACCCCCAGCGCTGCCAGCCCCCGGCGGCCGCGCGGCCTGCGCAGAGCGGCGAGCGGCCGCATCGCCGCCGAGCTGCCCGGCCAGGCCGGCGGCGGCGGCGGCCCCGGAGGGCCGAGGTGGGCCGCCGTGCGTCAGAGGGCCGCCGTGCCCCCCGCAGATCGATCGTCCCCGCGCCGCTCCGGGCCTTGAGCCAAAATGGCTACGGATGTTGTTGTTGTTACAGGGCAGCCTGGAGCGCGGAACCGGAACCTGGTCGAGTCTGCTCAGGCGTATGTGGAGGAATGCATGCCAGATAAACAAGTCCCCACCATGAAATCGGAGGAGGCGAGCGGTCCTGATTCGCCCAGCGAATAGGTGCAACTGGGCGGCGCAGGGAACCATAGGCCGACGTGCTGAACTCCACCTGAAGAAGCCAAAAATGACGGCGCGCTTCTCAGCGCCCTCGGATACCTATACGACCACCCTTCGGGTGATAAGGAGGTTCGGGGGGGGGACCAACGTCTCACTCGATCGGTCTCACTATCGATGTCACTATCGATCTCACGATCGGTCTCGCTCGATCGATCTCACTCGATCGATCTCACAATCGATCTCACTCGATCTATTTCATTCGATCGATCTCACAATCGATCTGACTATCGATCTCACAATCGATCTCACTATCGATCTCACTACCACTCTCACATCCGGTCTCACCACTGATCTCACTATCGATGTCACAATCCATCTCACAATCAACTTCATCATCACCATCATCAACAACATCATCGTCATCAACGTCATCAACATCGTCATCATGATCATCATCAACGGGACACCATAACCAATATCATCATCATCGGGACATCATCATCATCATCAACATCATCATCATCATCTCACCATCATCATCATTATCATCGGGACACCATCATCGTCACCATCATCATCAACATCATCATCGGGACACCATCATCATCAGCATCATCATCATCATCGGAACATCACCATCATCATCATATCATCATCATCATCTTCATGAGCAACATCATCATCATCATCATCATCATCATCATCATCGGGACACCATCATCATCAACAGCAGCAACATCATCGTCATCATCAACACCAGCATCATCATCACCGGGACACCATCATCATCGTCACCAGCAGCATCATCACCATCATCACCATCATCACCATCATCATCATCATCATCATCATCATCATCATCTTCACCGGGAAACCATCATCACCATCAACATCAGCATCATCATCACCATCATCGGGCCACCATCATCAAAATCATCATCACCACCTCATCATCATCCTCATCATCAACATCATCATCATCATCATCATCATCATCGGGACACCATGATCGTCTTCATCATCATCATCATCATCATCAACATCATCATCATCATCATCGGGGCACCATCCAAAATCATCATCATCATCATCATCATCGACAGCATCATCATCAACCTCATCATCATCATCGGGACACCATCATCGTCATCATCTTCATCATCATCATCATCTCACCATCATCATCATCAGGATTATCATCATCATCATCATCATCATCATCATCATCATCATCACCATCGGGGCACCATCATCATCATCATCAGCAACATCATCCTCATCAACATCAACATCAACATCAACATCAACATCAACATCATCATCAACATAATCAGCATCATCATCATCATCATCATCATCATCATCATCATCATCATCATCATCATCATCATCATCATCATCATCATCATCATCATCATCATCATCATCGAGCGCGAGAGCAGCACACCCGAGCTCGGAGCGTGCCCGTCGCTGGGACAAAGAGGGTGCGCCGCTCCGAGCGCGGAGAGCCTCGAGAGCACCCGGCCGAGAGCAGGGGCGGAGGAGGAGCCGACGAGCACCCCGGTCCCGCGGCGGGGCCAGCGGGGCCCAGCGGGGACGAGGACGCAGGCAGAAGTGGACACGAGGGCGCCGTCGGGGTGCAGAGGGGAGGCAGAAGCCGGGAGAGTGCAGAGGGGCGCTGCCCGCCAGCGCCAGCAGAGCGGCACGCCGCGGCGGAGCGGCGCTGCTGCTCGTGCCTCCCAGGGGGAGGGAGCGGGTTTGCGCTGGCCTGCGAGCCTCCAGCTTTTCGCACGGAGGCCGTGATGGGAGCGGCGCCAGTGCTCGCAGTGTCAGGCCCGAGGCAGGCTGGCCTCTGCGAGTGTGATGTCCGTGCCTCCCGTATGCAGGGTGCGGGACGGGCCCAGTGCTGCACATCTGCAATTTCAGCACGCCCCGCCGCCACAAGGGGGGGGGCACCACTACCCAAGGGGAGTGAGACGCACTGCACCACCGTGCACATGTGCTGCGAACGTGCCTGCGCCACCAGCCACGGGGTGGGCATGCGGCGCGGGGATGCCGTGCGCCTCCCCTTGGGGATCAGCGAGGCACATGCGCGGAAGACGTGAACCGCCAGACGGTTGTGTGGAGCACACCTCGCCCATCATCCTCCGGAGCGGGGGACGTCGCGTGCCCGCAGCGAGCGGGATACATGCGGGAGAGAAGGTGACCGCTGTGACACAGAGGAGCGGGACGGCGGTGCGCAAAGGGGAGAAGCGCTCCGCGACCACGAAATCCGCCGACCCCGTCGGCGTGTGTGGGGGGGGCGTGTGTGTTCGAATCGTCGCCTCCGTCATCCCCTCTCCCCGCACCCTCCTCCTCAGGCCTGTCAGCGCCGCCGCCGCCGTTGTCCTCGTCGTCGTCGTCGTCTCCCTGCAGGGTCGGCGGCAGCGTCCGCGAGCGCCTGGCGCGCGGAGGGCCAGGGGAGGGCGGGGGGCGAGTCGGAAGCCGGGCGGGGCTTCTGAGCACCAGCAGAACCTCGCATCCTCTTGCCATCGCTCGGACGTCCATTCCCAATGCGTTTCGTCGGCTTCGTGCGTATTTTTGGTGTGCTCGATGATCCAGGATACTCCTCCAGGGCCCTCGCCGAGAAAATGCACACGTCCGAGCGATGCCAGGTCTTTCCGCGGACGACGACGACGACGACGACGACGACGACGACGACGACGACGACGACGACGACGACGACGACTGGTACTACGTCGCGGTGGACGGCTGCGGCTCGCCATTGGCCTCAAGTGGCCGCTGGGCCGCGTCGTGCTCGGCCGTCCCAGAGCTGGGCGTGCGAGGGCCGTAGACCTCCGCACGGGCGGCCGTCCGATCCCAGGAGCGTCCCTGCGAGCTGCGCGAAGGGGGCATCGGAGGCGGCGAGGCACGCGTCGTGGGGGAGCTAGCAGCTAGCAGGCGGCGCACTGCGCAGGCAGCGGACGAGACGCTGCGGGGGAGGGGGCAGCTCCGCGTCGGGGCGGACGGAGAGCTCCTCTACTTCTGGGTAAGCGCCGCGGAGGCAGTTGCCAATGGCATCATACGACTCCCGCGGAGGGGCTGCGACGCTTGGAGGGTCGTCTGGGGGGGGGGGGCTCTGGGCGAGTGCGTCCAGTACGACGCTCCGAGCCGCATACTGGATGGCAGCAGGCAAGTGTGCGAGCGGATCGAACATGATGTCGCGGAGGGGGAAAGCGTCTGCTGCTCGGCGCAGCAAGCGAAAGGCAATTCGGACCTGCAGAGGGTCCCATATATGAGGGGAAGCACGAAGGCCGGGCGAAGGCGCAGCAGACGGCAGGCACACGGGTCCAAAGCGGCAGCAGCCTAGGGCGCGGTCAGGGCAGGCGCAGCAGGTGGACGGCGGTGCGAAGCGGGTCGCGAAGCAAGGCGACTGGGCGCGAAGCTGGTCGGTGGTCAGGGCGGTGGGCTGGTCGGTGCCCCGAGATCGTCGCGGAAGGCAGTGTGCTGTTCGGTGCGAAGGCGGGCCGCGGCGGGCCCGCGCTCGCGGAAGCGCTGGCGGCGTCGTCGCCGCCGTCGTCGTCGTCTTCGTGGCCCTGGTCGTTGGCACCGTTGCTCAGTCCGTGGAGGTGCGGGTCTTCTCGAGTGGCACTGGCATCCCCCGTCCAAGGCGAGGAGTGAGCTGTGCGGGGGGGGGGGGGGACTCGCTCTCGCCCCATCGGGGCGGAGCCCGTCCAGTGTGAGGATGAGGCCGAGCGAGGGGACGCACTCCCGTCGCGGTGGCCAGAAACAGCCTCCGAGCCTGGCGTGAGCGCAAGCGCGGGGGGTCCTGCGCCAGTGCTGCAATCCGTGGCGCGGGCAGGGACCCGTCGAGCTCGCCCGTGGAGGGTAGAACCAGCAGGGCCGCGCAACAGCGCTGCAGCGCCTGCGGCGGAAGGGCCGTGCACGCCAGCGAGGCGCAGCGCTTCGGTGGAGGCCGAAACAATGCTGGTGGCCATGGCCAGCTGAGCTTCGGAATGGGCCGCGTGGCAGCTCTCCCGCAGCGCCGTGTTGGTCCAGGCCTCCTGCGGCCGGGCGAGCTGGCACGGAGTGTCTCCTGCAGGATGCGGGCGTGCTCTTCGTTCTCGCGTTCCACGCTGCGCGATGAAGGCCCTGTGCTCCGCAAGCTGGCGCTCGTGGTGAAGGCGGGAGGCGCGCCAGCCACCGCGCCTGCTGCGTCGCAAACGGGAGGGGGGGGGAGGAGGGCAACGCCCGGAGGAGGTGCGCAGGCGGGTAGCGGCCTCGAGGTCGGCAGGGCCTCGGCCGAGCGGTCGTGCAGGAGCGCGGGCCACGCGGAGGGGATTTGCTCCTCGCTCACGGCGTCCCGTCCGGGTCGATTCGGGCGGGTGCCAGCGGAGGGTGGCCCAGGGGGGGGGTGAAGAAAAGGGCCCGAAAGGGGCCCTTCAGGGCCTCTCTGGGGCACCTGCCTGGCTCCAGAAGGGCTCCCAGAGGGCCCTTTTCTCCACCCCCCACTTGGGCCACCCCCCATTTAGCACCCGCCCGATCGATCCTGCCTGCAAAATCCACCTCGTGGTCGCTGCGGCCGAGCCGGCCGGCCCGCGCAGGCCCGCGGCGAGGCGCCTCGGGGAGGCGCGGGCAGCGCGGGCGTAGCCGAGCGGCGGCCAAAGCGTCGTCGGGGACGCCGCCACCCGGCGTGGGCGCGCGCGCTGCGGCCGCGAACGGCCCCGTCCATGGCGGACAGGGCGTGCTGCGAGGGCGCGGCGGGGGCTCGAGTTGGCCGCTCAAGCGGCCGCGAGCCTGCGCTCGCCCCGATGTGGTCGGCCAGGCCGACGAGCGTCATGAGGAGGAGCTGCGCCCAGAGGGCTGGCGCTCCGAGCGCGGGCCAGCGCCGAGGCGAGAGCACCACCCCGAGCTGGAAGTGTGGCCAGCTCTGCGGCGCCTGGTTGCCGAGAGGCGTGCTCCTCAACGGGCGCCGCAGGGCTGGCTCACGGGAGAGGGGGATTCGGAGGGGGAGAGACCAAGAGGAGGACACACGCTCCGGATAGCCGCACCTGTTTTGCTCCAGATGGGATGGTGAGGAATGAAGAGGATAAGGAGGAAGAGGAGGAGGATAAGGAGGAGGAGGAGGAGGAGGAGGAGGAAAGAAGAGGGAGGGAGGCGGTGCGGTGCAAGGGTGGCGTGGTAGTCACTGCGTGCTCAACTGTTATGGAAAAACGGAAACAAATGTGCTCGAACAAGAGAGTGCACGCGTGCAAATTCGTTATACCAGGAGTCCTGCCACAATATGGAGGTGACGGAGGGGAAAAGGGATGATGGATGCAGTCGCGTGACGATGTCACAGAGGGAGTTATCGCTGCCCATGTGCTGGCAAGCGCGGAAAAAGGCGATGGTATTCGCTATCAAGCATGCTCAATACTCTAGGGCGTCGGCCAGAGCTGACGAGGAGGAGGAGGCGGAAGAGGAGGAGGAGGAGGAGGAGGAAAGAGAAGGGAGGGAGCATGGAGGGAGGAGGAACACTAGGGATCGCTGCATACGACGCCGCGCGCAGGGGGACCACCGGGAGGCGCTGACCGCCAGTGCCCCCGTCGCCCATGTAGTCGGCCGCTGGACGCCGCTTTTGAGACCCTGCCCTCCCCCAAGGCGGTCGCCCTCCTCCTCCTTCTCCCCCTCCTCCTGCTCTTCCTGCTCCTCCTCCTGTTCCTGCCCAGGCTCATTCGCCACCTCCTCTTCCTCTTCCTCCTCCTCCTCCTCCTCCTCCTCCTCCTCCTCCTCCTCCTCCTCCTCCCCCGCCTCCTCCTCCTCCTCCTCCTCCTCCTCCTCCTCCTCTTCTCCTCCTCCTCCTCCTCCTCCTCCTCCTCCTCCTCTCCTCCTGTGCACGGTTCCCCGCTGCAGCTCGCGCGTAACGAGTCGGTGTCCTTCTGGGAGTTCCAAGCTCGCCAGGACCCCCGTCGGCGGATAGAGAACACGTCAGCGCCATGGGAGGAGACGGGAGGGAGGGGCCAGAGATGGCGCGAGCGCACCTGGCTTGCCCCCGCCCCTCTCCCCCCCCTCCCTCCTCCTCCCTCCTCCCCTCCTCCTCCTCCCTCCTCCTCCTCCTCCCTCCTCCTCCTCCTCCTCCTCCCTCCTCCCTCCTCCTCCTCCTCCTCCTCTCTCTCCCTCCTCCCTCCTCCCTCGCCTCCCTCCTCCTCTCCTCCTCCTCCCCTCTCCCCCCTCTCCCCCCCTCCCTCCTCCTCCCTCGTGGCCAGTTTGGCTCATGGCGCATCCCCAGGCGTCCCCCCTGAGACTGCGAGCCCGCGCTGGGCGGCCCCGCGGCCGCTGCCCGCCCCCCTCCATCCGCACCCTGCGAGGGATGAGAGACGACCGGGCGGACGGCGGAGGAACGCGGGGCCCGCGCTGGCCGCGCGCAGGCGCAGCCCGGGCGTGCTCCGCGCCTTTTCCCGGGCCTCGCCCATCGGGGCCGTAGGCCAACGCTGATGGGCGCGGTCCTCGGCGAGGCGTTCCGCGCCAGCCGCCCTGCGGCGCGCTCTCTCTCTCTCTCTCTCTCTCTTTCTCTATGTTATTTTTGTTCTCTCTCTCTCTCTCTCTCTTTCTTCAATAGATTTGTTTGCTGTTGTTTGTTCTCTCTCTCTATCTCTCTCTCTCTCTCTCCTTGCACCCTTACTCCCTAATTTCCGCTGCCTTCCGTGCCCTGCCCGCCTGCCCGCGACGCCGCTGCGTCACCAGATCTGAGCGTCCAGCCATTCTCAGCAGCTGTTCGACGCACTGCCTGTAAACAGTTGCGAGCAGACGGCGCCCAGAGCGCCCGCGCGTCCAACTAGCCGCCAGTCAGCATCAGCATCTGCCCGCAAGCTGCGCCATCTCTGCTAGTCCCGTTGTGACAGCTTGCGCGAGCAAGCGTCAGCGCAGACCGTCGGCATCCTCTGCTTAGGGAGACGAGCTCTGCACACCGACGCATTTTCCGCCCCTGCGCTGAAATTCGCACAGGAACGCGGATCCTAGTGTATACGGGATCCTGGTGCATACACGTTTCGTTGTTTCCCTGGGAAAACCAAGGACAAATAGACACCACACCACCCCGACGTCGTCCCCGACCTTCAAAAAGTCGTGGGATTGAAAAAAACAGCCCGCCACTGGTAATGTATATGTTCCGGTTTGCGACTTCTGTCGTCGCTTCCTCGTCCTCCTCGGCCCTCTCCTCCCTGGCCGACGCCTCAGAATCGAGAGCTGGTGCAGGAAGCACGGAGGCTGATGCCAACGCCGCCGCGTGCGCAGCCTGTCCGCGCCCGGGCCCCGGGCCGCGCGCTCTACCTTTGGGGACGTTCCGCCTGTTCCGTGCGCCGAGCGCTGGCTTCTACATACCTCTTCCTCCTGCTCCACTGTCTCTACAGGGCAGTTTCTAATACATAGGATTTTTAAGCATATAGGATTATAATGCATGGTTAATGTATGAATGCATGTATGCACGAACTCATCGTTGTTTTTAGTACTAGAGCCCTGCATTTTTTCATACATGATCCGCACGCGAACGGCACTGTACCTCTTCCTCCTGCTCCACTGTCTCTGATGAGTCTGCCACCGAAGCGAACAGGCAGGATGCACCACCTGGCGCAGCGGGGTACGATCTGTGCGACAAGTGGAGTCTGGAGGGGGAACTCCCGCTCTGGGCTGATAGCGCCGCCAGAACTCGAGGAGAGGGACGAGAGGATAAAAGGAGAAACCTTCACGCTGATGCAGCAAACATCATGTTGGGTGCGTCGTGGATGCTTCGGGCTTGGAAACATCGGGGCGGTTGTTTGAGGGAGTTCGGGAAGTTCCCTTTGGGCCTCCCGTAGGTGCGGGTGCGCCTGGGATGTCATGGGCTCTTTCTTCAATGGGGGGCAACTCGCACTCCCAGCATGTCGCCACGCACGCTGCATCGTGCAGTGCCCGATCAGGAATTGCAGGCCTCCCCTTCTCCGAGCGGGCCGCTCTCTCTCTCTCTCTCTCTCTATATATATATATATAGGAGGCCATCCCTCGGCGCTCCTAAGCGCTCGCCCCGCACTGCGTGCACGTCTGCCGAACGGCTCCAGATGGGCTTCCCCCTCCCGTAGGGGCGGTGCGTCGCTTGGCCGGCCTGTTGGGGCCATGCGCCGTCCCTTCGCACGTCTGCAGGGGGGAGGGGAGAGGGGCCCAGGCGCGGCGTGCCCGCCGTCGACGACGTCGGCGAGCTGGCTGGTCCCTGGCCGTCTGTTTCGCGGTCCTCCCGCCCTGCTGCGGGCAGTGGTGCGGCGATGCCCTGGGCTTCTCCTCCCACGTGCTGCCGGCTGCCTGGGTTTGTTCCACCCTGCTGGCTGGGGGGGTTGTCGTCGTCCGGCTTGTCTGATTCGAAGGCTGCGACGTCTGCCCGACGCTCCTGCTTCGGAAGGGGCCGTCGGGTGGCCGCAGAGCTGCGTTCCCGACCGCGCCCATGTCGCCCGACGGAGGTGGCCACTGGCCACGCTCGGGGGGGAAGCGCTCGCCCCCGAGCCTCCTCCTCCGTCCTTCGACGCTGGGCGACGGGAGCGGCAGTCCGCCTTCGCTGGCTCTTGGCCCACGGCCCCTCTCCTCCCCCGCGGCCCCTCTCCGCCGGAAGCCTGCCCCCCGCGGGGGGGCCCGCGCGGCGCCCCTCGCCTCGGCGTCGCGAGAGCGGCTGGTCGGGGTGGCTCCGCGGGGTCGCGGGGCCCTCTGGCGGGCGGCCCCGTGGGCCGCGCAGGCTGCCCGAGAGGGGGGGCCGCGGGGCCCCGCCGCCCTCGCGGGCTCGCGTCCGCCGGCGGCGCCCGCCGGGGCGCGCGGCTCCCGTCCCGAAGGGTCGTGCGGGGTCCCGCAGCAGCACGCGCTCGCGCCCACAAGGGGGGAGGGGGAGGGGGGCTGTGGCTGCGCCCGGGACAGCGCTGGGACTCACGGCGCCGCTGGCGCCGTCGGCGCTTCCTACACGTCGGAGGTGGGCCCGTCCTCGTCGGTGGGGCTCGCCTCCAGCCCTGGCTTGTCCTGCCTCGCTGGGCGATGCTCCGCTGGCTCGCTGCCTCAGCGACTCCTCGCGCTGCGTGCTGAGATGCTGCGCCCCTGCCGCTGGCAGCCCATGGTCCTCTGGCGTGAGTCGGCGCCCCAGCAGCTCCTTACAGCACGTCGCTGCCTCGGCTACCTCTCTGCCGATGTCCCTGTTCGGCCTTTGCCCGATTACCTCCTGGTGTCTCCTGGGCCACTCGCCAACGTTATCCTCGAACTCGCTGATGTGCTGCAGCTCGTGCTTCTGGGTCTGCCGCACCTCCTCCATGAGGTCTCGGTCTGGCGTGCCGGGCGCCTGCATGCGGGTGCCCCACGTCGCAAGGCACCAGCATGTCCTCCTCTTGGGCAGCAGCACTCGCCAACACTGCCCGCATCGCCACGCCTGCTGGTCATCCTCTGATGGTGGCGCCGTCTTTGGCCCCATGCCGAACGGCGCCACAATTTCTGGCTGAGGCGGGCTTGGCGGCTGCTCGGGGGACTTGAGCGGCAACGTGGGCACCTTCTTCATCTGCGCCTCCATGCCGTCCCCTTCAGTCTCCGCGTTTGTCATCTCCTGCGTGCCGCTGGCCCACCTGTGGGGGCTGCCTCCCCCTGGTGCCTCTCCTGGGGCTGCCTCGGCTGCTTCCTCCGCGCTGCCACTAGGTGAGGTCGGCCTGTCTTCGATCACGTCAGCCATCTGATGTCTCTCCTTGGCATGTTGTTGGCCCTCCTCACGGTCCGGAGCCAAACGCGCACTGGTGGGGGGAAGCGGGGGTGAGAGGGATGCTGCTCGCCCCGGTCGCGTCCTGGGCCGTGCTGCTGCAAGCTCCCTCGCCAGCGCGACCATGCGGCTCCCGTCCCGAAGGGTCGTGCAGAGCTCCACCGCAGCTGACGCTCGCACCGCCCTGCCATCGCTACAGGCTCCCCTGTGCAGCTCCTTCTCGGCTGACGCGTCGACGTCGCAGCTGCCGTTCCCCTCAGCAGAGGTTTTCACCTCTGCCCTTGACCACCTGCCAGCGGCGTCCCAATGCTGCACAGCAAATTCCGCTTGAAGGTCAGCCCCCGGTGCCTTCCTCACCAACCTCGCCCACGACCCTGTGCGGTCCCTGAGTGCACGTCGTTCATGTCTAATCGTGCTCGTTTCTAGTCGTGCTCGCTTCTAATTGTTCCCGCCCCCCCAGTGGCCAGGAAGAGGCCCAGGATAGAACAATTGGAAATGAAAGGATCTTGGCCCCCCAAAAATGCAGGAATTTTCGAAGAATCAGAAATGAACGAGGTGTATTTCGAAACCCCAATCTCTCCTCGGCGCCCTCCTGCCGCGCCTCGCCCGCGACCGCGCCCGCCCCCGCGTCCTCTGCGGGGGGGCCGTGGCGGCATGCCCGCACGCCGGCCCTCGATCACAGACGCCAGGGCGGCGCCTCGGGCGAGGCGGCTCGCGGGCCCCACGCGAGGCCCGCGGGCCTCGCCGGGGCCTTTCGCGAGGCGGACCACCGGAGGCCAGCGCGGCCTCGGTCCAGGCCAAGTGAGGTCGGCATCCCCTGACTCCGGATCCGCCCTACTTTGGGGAAGTTCGTAAGTAGGGCTTGGAATTTCCGCCTCACTTTTCGAGCCCCGCTGATGCCAATTTCCGCCCTACTTTTCTGTGGCTGTTTCCGCCCTACTTCTGTGGATTTCCTCCCTATCTTATGTTGGGTGCAGAAATTTCCGCCCTACTTTTTCGGCTTCTTATGGGTGGATTTTCGACGCAATTTTCAGTTGGAAAAAATCCCAAGTAGGGCCGATCTGGAGTCAGGGTCTACGTGCCACGAGCAAGAAGGTCGCGCGGATCGCGCGGCGGCCCCGCGGTCTCGACTGCGCGACGATCCCCCAGGGTGTGAATGCAGGCGCGCCCAGAGTCAGACAGTGCAGGTACGAAGGAGGCCCTTCTCGCAGACCCGCCGCAATGCGGCGTCGAGGGCGCACGGCCCAGGGGCCAGCTTCAGCGCCCCACCGTTGTTCTGAAGCCGCCGAGCGCCTGAGCCCAAGCGGCCACAGACGTCGGGCAGCAGTGGAGGATTCCCTTTCGTTCGACGAGCGCGTTCCACTGCTCGCAGAGTGGCTACTCGCAGGTGGCCTGGATTCGCCGGGGGGGATCTACGAGAAATCACACCGTTTGCGAGCAGGCACTTTGCGAGTGATGGAGCGCGCTCGGGGAGATTCGTGCTGGCGCACGGGAGCACCCCGGGTCGAGGGGCACAGGTCACCCCTCTCAGATGGGATGGGCCCCCAGGGTTCCACAAGGCCACCCACCCCCCCGAGATGGGATGGGGGGGACGGCGACGACGACGACGACGACGACGACGACGACGACGACGACGACGACGACGACGACGACGACGAAGACGACACCGCTTACGCCGCCAACGCCGCCAACGCCGACGCCGACGCCGATGCCGACGCCGGCGCCGACGCCGACGACGCCGACGCCGAAGCCGCCAACGTCGACGCTGACGCTGGGGCCGACGGAAGACGCCATTGCCGACGGAAGACGACGACGACGACGACGGCGACGACGAACCACCCCACACCCACAGAGGCAGAGGAGGTCACTGGCATCCTCCACCACGCCACGTCCGGGCCACGACCACAGGGGGGGAGCGATCCGATTCGCGAAGCCTTCGCGAGGCTCACGGGCGTACCCATCCAGCGGGGGGGGCTCAATCCCATATGCATTGTGGGAGGGGGCGCGGGGGTAACAATGGATTATATATTTGCACACACGTGCGTGTACAGATGTAGTCGTTCTCTCTCCCTCTCGTTCCCCCCCCATCTGCCGCCCTTGCATCGGACGCATCCCTCTCTGTCTCTCCTTCCCTCCGTGGCATGTTTCTCTGCTCCCTCCCCGCCCCAATCATCGCCCTCCCCGCCCCCGCGCCTTCACCTCTCTTCTCTGGGCATGGAGAATCCGACCCGAAACATACATAATACGAAAGTGCATTTAGGCCTGGCTCGGGGAAGAGCATCCCACAGCCTAGGCGGCATGAGGAGTTGTCCTCATCTGTGCACGAAGAATGGTTGGAGCTGTACCTCCGCCACCACGGATCCTTGGGGATACCCCCAAACCTCCTCGAGGATCCGCGCCCTGATTCCTTGGGGAATGCTGTCGCTTGCCATTCCCTGGCATTCGGATGGCCTTTTGCGAGTTGCCGTTTGATGTTGTTTCGCTTGTCTTGCAGCTTGCATCTAGCTTGCTTGCATGCGTCTTCGGCTCGCTCGAGGTTGCTCACAGTTTGCCATTCGCTTGACTAAAATTTGTTGTCAGCGTGGCGTTCAATTACCTGTAGATTGCCTTACCTTCTGGTTGGCCTCCATATTGTATTCGTCATGTCCGCAGCTGTCAGATTGCTCGTTTGGAGCGTCCTTGCAGGTAGCTAAGTTTGTGATAACTCTTGGGACGTCCCCCCCGCATGATCGCCCAAGGCTCAGAACATTACTACTGTCCTCCCTCCTCATCCTCCTCATCCTCCTCTTCCTCCTCCTCCTCCTCCTCCTCCTCTTCCTCCAGGTCGCAAATCAGCATCGAACACTTTACGTGTTACGGATTCTGGAACAAGGCTGCGTTCCCCATTTTAGCAGCACCAGGGATCTGCGCGCGTTGGGGCATGCTGGATTGCCCAAGGGGCTCAGGACAGGTTCGCCTACGGGGGCTCGGGACTCCCCAGGAATAGCGAAGAAGAGTACTGGGCAACAGAAAAAGCGGCGGGAGAGGCCACAAGAGCAGATATGCGGACAAGGCTCATGGGAAGAAGGATCGAATCTCCTTTAGAAGGCGCTAGTCTGTGCCTGTGCCATGCCCAAGTGTTGCTCTTGAGTGATCGCTGTACTGCCTTTCGAGTCCTTCCTGGCCGTGTTGTGCGCATAGATGTGTATATATATATATATATATATATATAAAGGCCACGTCGAGGCATATGGCTGCCTCTGCTTGCCTGCAACTCGTTCGTGCCTTCCCCCGTCGACTCTCGCAAGAGCAGCGGCGCCCCGAATCGGGGTCGCACAAACCGTGTCGATTGGGCCAGACAGGGCCCCTCCTCCCCAGCCCTCCCGCCCCCCTGCTCCCACGCCCTGCCCCCCCCCCCCTCCCCCTTCTATCGCCCCCGCTCGATCCGCACTTCTTGTCGATCTTTCCGCCTCCCCTTCCCCTCCTCGTCTCCTCCTCTCCTCCTCCTCCTGCCCCTCCTCACCTCCTCCTCGTCTCCTCCTCTCCTCCTCCTCACCTCCTCCTCCTGCCCCTCCTCACCTCCTCCATTCCCCTCCTCGTCTCCTCCTCTCCTCCTCCTCCTACCCCTCCTCGCATCTGCTCCTCGACTCCTCCTCCCACTCTTCCTTCATGGTCTTCCCCCGTTCCCCAGAACGCACTGGAAGAACACACAACCATCATCATCCTCATCCTCATCCTCATCCTCATCATCCTCATCATCCTCATCATCCTCATCATCCTCATCATCCTCATCATTCTCATCATCATCCTCATCATCATCATCATCAGCATCATCATCATCATCATCATCATCATCATCATCATCATAATCATCATCACCATCATCGTCATCATCATCAGCATCACCACCACCACCATCATCAAAACCATCTTCATCATTGAATCATACTCATCATCATAATCGTCATCATGAGCATCATCATCATCATCAACATCATCAGCACCATCATGAGCATCATCATCACCGTCACAATCACCATCATCAGCGTTAGCACCATCATCAGCATCATCATCATCGTCCTCCTCATTCTCACCAATCTCACCATCATCATCACCTGCAGCAACACCCTCATCCTCATCCTCATCCGCATCCTCATCACCATCATCACCATCAGCAGCAGCAACATCGACATCAAGATCATCATCATCATCAACAACATCACGATCATCAACATGATCATCACAACCACCATCATCATTACGATCATCGTCATCGTCATCGTCAGCATCGTCATCATCACCATCATTATCCCCATCCCCATCACCATCACGATCGCCATAACCATCACCGTCATCATCACCACCATCAAAATCATTATCATCATAATCATCCTCATCCTCATCACCAGCACAGCCATGATTATCGTCACCACCACAATCATCAGCATTAGCATCACCACCATTCCATCAGCATCGTCATCAGCTTCTTCACCATCGTCATCATCGCCAGCATCGTCGCCATCATCGTCGTCATCATGAGCATCATCATGGCTATCACCATCAGCACCAACATCATCACCAGCAGCAACAATAGCATCCTCATCCTCATTCGCCTCATCACCACCATCATCATTATAACAATCAGTAGCATCATCACCACCACCATCATCGTTACCGTCATCGGCATCGTCGTCATCGTCATCATCGTCATCGCTATGGACATCACGATCACGATCACGATCAGCATCATCATAACTATCATCATCCACACCCTCGCCCTCGTCCTCATTCTCAGCACCATCATCATCCACGTCATCACGATCACCATTATCATCATCGTCATCATCTTCATCCCCAACTTCATCGTATTCATCATCATCCTCATCACCATCATCACCATCGTCATGGTCATCGTCATCAGCATCATCACCAACGCCATCATCACCATCATCACCATCATCATCGTCATCAGCTTCTCCATCATCGTCCTCATCGCCAGCATCGTCGCCATCATCGTCATCATCATCAACACCATCATGACCATCAACATCAGCACCAACATCACCATCACAATCACCATCCTCATCAACAATCGCCATCACCATCAGCATCACCAACATCACCAGCAGCAGCAATAGCCTTCTCATCCTCATGCGCCTCATCACCACCATCATCAACATAACAATCAATAGCATCATCACCACCACCATTATCATTACCGTCATCGGAATCGTCTTCATCGTCATCATCATCGCTATGGACATCACGATCACGATCACGATCAACATCACCATAACCATCATCATCCACACCCTAGCCCTCGTCCTCATTCTCAGCACCATCACCATCAACATAACCATCACCATCACTATCATCACAACCGCCATCATCATTACCGACATCGCCATTGTCATCGTCATCATCGCCATCACGATCACGATCACCATCACCATCGTCATGACCATCACAGTCACCAGCATCATCATCATCATCCCCATCGTCATCATCATCACCATCTTCTGCTTCATCATCATCACCGTCATCTACATGTTCATCCTCAGCATCGTCTGCATCATCATCACCATCATCATCACCATCGCCACCATCAGCATCGCCATCATCACCATCATCACCACAACCATCATCACCATACACATCATCATCAGCATCCACATCCCCCTCATCATCCCTATCACCATCACCATCATCACCATCGCCATCATCATCATCACCATCACCATCATCACCATCATCACCATCATCACAAGCATCAGCATCACCATCAACACCATCATCAGCCTCCCCATCACCATCCCTACCCCCATAACCATCATCATAGTCGTGGTCACCCTCATCATCTGAATCATCACAATCATCGGCATCATCAACACCACCAACATCATCACCATCGCCATCAACATCACCATCAGCATCACGATCAGCATCAGCACCATCATCCTCATCCAAATACCCATCACCATCATCATCACCACCATCAGCAGCGGTAGCATCCTCAGCCTCATCCTCATCCTCGCCCTCATCACCATAAGCACTATCGCAATCATCAGTATCAGCATCACCACCACAATCACCAGCATCGCCATCACCATCGTCGTCGTCATCATCGTCACCATGATCATCACCATCACTATCAGGATCACCACCACTATCACGATCACCATCACGATGGTCATCCCCATCATCATCATCATCAGCATCATCGTCCTCATCCTCACCATCATCATCATCGTCGTCAGCATCACAAGCATGAGCATTTATCATCACCACCACAAGCATCACCGAAGTCGTCGTTATCTTCGTCGTCACCATCACCATTACCATTACTTAGACGATCACCATCGCCATCACCATTATCGTCACCATCATCATCATCATCACCACCATCCTGATCGTCATGGCCATCGTCATACTCGTCATCATCATCATCACCACCATCATCATCATCATCATCGTCACCATCAGCATCATCACCACCATCACCATCATCACCATCATCGTCAGCATTGTGATCACCATCGCCAGCATCCTCATCACCATCAGCATCATGATTTGCATCAGCATCACCAGGACCGCCATCCTCATCACCACCATCGTCATCATCAGCATCAAAATCATCCTCGTCCTGTTCAGCATCACCATCACCATCACCACTATCGTTATCATAATCAGCAGCAGCAACCTCATCCTCCCCCTAATCCTCATCATCATCACCATCAGCATCGTCATCATCATCATCATCTCAATCATCAGCATCGTAATAACCACCATCATCATCAGTATCGTCATTGTCATCGTCAAGATCATCATCGTCATTATCATCATCACCATCTCCATCACAATGACGCTCACCATCACCGTCAGCTTCACCATCAGTTGCATCATCATCACCGTCAGCATCATCGTCATCATCAGAATCACCATCATCGTCACAAGCATCAGTATTCTCATCACAGCCACCATCATCATTATCGTCATCGTCATCATCGTCATCATCGTCATCGACACCACCATCACCATCACCATCACCTGAATAATCATCTACATATCCGTCTTCATCGTCATCACCATCACCATCGGCATCATCATCGTCATCATCATCACCATGATCACCATCATCATCGTTATCATCATCATCATCATCATCATCATCATCATCATCAACAGCATCACCATCATCATCATCGTCATCGCCGTCATCAAAATCACCATCATCATCAGCCTCATCCTCACCATCACAATCATCGTTATCATCAACATCCTCATCCTAATCCCCATCCTCATCCTCATCACCATCATCGTCATCGTCATCATCAGTATCACCATCATCATCACAAACATCATCAACAGCATCACCATCATCATTATCGCAATCATCATCGGCATCGTCATCGTCATCATCGTCATCATCATAACCATCACGATCACAACCATCACTACCATCACCATCACCATCACCTGGGCCATCATCATCATCACCTTCATCATCGTCATCAGCATCACAATCGTCACCATCATCACCACCAACATTATCATTATCGTCATCGTCATTGTCATTATCGTCATCATCACAATTTCAATTAGCATCACGATCACCATAACCATCACCATCATCATACTAATATTCTTCATCATCATTACTTCTATCATCATCATCGTCTTGTCTGACTCATCGTCAGCATCACCACTACAATCATCATCCACGCCATCGTCGTCGTCATCGACATGATGATTACCATCATCAACATCACCATAATCATCACAATCATCCTCATCACCATCATCAGCATCATCATTAAGATCACCATCATCATCATCCTCATCATCATCACCATCATCGTCATCATCATCGTCAACATCATCATAAGCATCGTCATCATCGTCATCATCCTCATCGTCATCACTATGATCATCACCGCCACCATCGTCTTCCTCGTCATCATCAGCAGCAGGTCATCTTCGTCATCGTCGTCGTCATCAGTGTCAGCATCGTGATCATCGTTATCGCAGATAGCAGCATCATCATCTCCCGACCTTCCCAACACCTGTGCCCCTTGGGCGAAGCGCGCGTCCTCCCGCGCCGCAGCTTCCGGCGCTGCGGGGCCTCGGCGGCCTGCGCATGGTGGCGCCTGCCGCCACGCGACTCCCCGGGGGGGGGCGGCCAGGCCACGCCCACCAGGCCACGCCCACCTCCTTGCCCGTTTCCACCTCCTCCGCCCGGGGGCACCCGAGTGGGCCCCCGCCCCCGTCAGTCGGGGGGGTGACACCCGAGAAGTGGGCTTATGGCCCAGGGCTCCGCCTCAAACACCGCGTGGGCCCGGCCTCTTTGGGGCGGGGCCTGGTGGCACCCCTGGCGCACATCGCGGCGCACATCACTCATGGCGCATATGGCACCAAACTCCCTGGCCAGGCTGCGTTCCCAAATGGGTGAATTAACGAACGGATTGAAACAGTGAGGCAGGGAAAACAACAGGCAGGACGAGGAAGGAGGACGAGGAAAAGGCCCCCTCTGAGAGACGCCACCGGCAAGCGAGGGCGGCCGGCCCGTTTCCTCCTCCTACTTCTCCTCCGTCCGTTCCTCACCTGACTGCGTGATCATCGACCCCGAACCACAAAATCATGACTGCCCGTGTTGGACATCATTTGACCACTCTCCATCGCCATATTCTATGTTTAATGAGCCAAATCTTCATATCGAAATGATAGGGGGCTTTGGAAGGGCATGCCGCGCATTCCCCGCTTTGTAGTCGCCGCGATTGGCGCAGCGACCGGAAGCTTGGTTCGGGGCTGGATAGCACGCGACGATATCCTGCTTCCTCTACCTCCTGAGCCCCTCTTCGGTACAGGCTGCTAAAAGCGAGCAACAGGTGTCTCCCACTGGCAAGTCCTGGCCGTATGCGTGACACCCCCGAAAGGAGGGACTGTTCAATGGCAGCCCGCTCGCAGATCTGGGAGTTAAGTCAGTGATCCTCCACTCCTCGCCGTCCAGAAAGTATGCGTAGATATTCTGTGCTGCGCCAAAGCCTTAGCGTCGGCACAAGCTGCGTCACACTCGGGACACGCGTGCGCGTAGTGCTGGCCGTCCACACTGGAGGCCACCAGGCACGATACGTGACAGATTCGAACCATGAAACCTCACTGGGGGAATCCGTCCATTCACACTCGCGGGTCAGAGCGAATGCCTGCTCGTGCATCGTGGCCATTGGGTCAGGTATGCTCAGCAGCGCTGTCGTCGTAAACGACCTTGCGACCTTCGATGTGAAAGTGGTGGACAGCACATCCCAATCGCACGCGGCACGCGAGTATCAGAACTTGAACATTGCCTCCTTGATTGGAAGATTATGTGCTCGAGGACGCTGCGCGCCGTGTAAGCGCGGTTACGACCACTTTGTTCGCCAATTGGCGTGAGACATGTCGAGGAGCCCTACACTTTCAAATGGCACCAGGGTGTTCCACGAGCCATTGTTTCAGCGCGCGCCGTACATGCCCCACATGCACACGTAGATGCGAGTTGCTAATAAAACTATCCAGGAGACGAGATTTCGGAACGGCATGTCAGATACCTCCAAGATTGGCTGGAACCTGCCGCATCGTCTGATGAATACATTGTTTGACATGCTCGTCTGAAATGTGTAAGGCGCGCGATCGGGCAACAACCTCGCTCTGTCCTCGCCCTCCTGTCCCGTCGGAAAAGGAGAGGTGTCCCCCTGGGCCAGATAAAACCACGACGAGCCAGCCGCGTCAAATTTGGCCGTAATGCTTTGGGATCAGACGGGGGGTCTGGTCTAGAAAGCCACGGATATCCGCGCGCCGCCCAGCTGGGCCTGGGAAAATTCTGCAGAATGCCAAATTGCAAAAACCACAAAAAATAGCCAACACCGTGGAACAAATTCTCAGAAACCAGAATTTCGCGCGAACCCCCCGCGCCAATGCCATCACGCTCGAACCAAGAGCACGCGCGCAACCCGCCCTCCCCAGACTCCGACCCGCAACTCCGACATGCTACACGCGCAATGCATCCGTTAAATTATTCTGCCGCCGCGGTCAAGGCCCCATCCCTGCAAGCGTCGCGCGCGGTCTTCCTGGGGCCGCGGGGCGCTGGCGATCGCGTGGCCGATGCGGCCTTGCCCCCCTTGGGGGACTGATTTGCAGGGCCACTTGGCCGTCGGCGCATTGGGTCTTCTGGGCCGCCAAGTCGCGCGAGGTGGATTGATAATCGCAGCGCAACTGGGTCGCCGGACCCGCGCGCCGCTGCACCCCTGGGCCGCGAGGCAACGAGGCAGCCGCGCCATCGAAACTCGGCGGGCCCGCTCCTGGGCCAGGCCCGCCGGGGCAACGGACCACTTGCCCAACGGGCCTCTTGACCGCAATGCAAGTCGACCCGCCCCCCTCCCCTGAGAGTAGGGCCGCCGGGCAAGTGGCCCCCTGGCTCGCCGTGCACCAATAAACTCCGCGCCCACTGGGCCGCTGGCGCACTGGGCCGCTGGGCCACGCGTCTGCTGGAGCATTTCTGCAGTAGGCCCCCTTGCCAGAATTTGCCGCAGAGCCCCAGACCAGCCGCTCGCCGCCCCAGTGCGTTAGGAGCACGCGGCGCACCGTGCCAGTCTGCCGCTGAACTGGCGGGTGCCGCGCCACTGGGCAGCCGCGCCACAGCGCCAGCAGAGGCGTTTTTCTGATTGAGAACCGGCGGTCGGGTCGTTGCGCCGCTGCGCCAGCGGGCCAGATTAACAGCGCGATGCGCGATGCACTGCCGGGGCGGCCTCTGGCCAACCAGGCCGCGGCGCCGCTGGGCCGCTCGGGCGCCGACCCCAGTGGGCAACGGAGCCAGGGCTCCGCGAGGCTGCCGGGGCGCCTGGCGGGCGCGGCCGCTGGGCCTCTCGGCGGGCGGCCAAGGCGGCGCCGCTCGCCCGGCGGGCCGCTCGGCATGTCGGGGCGGAACTTGGCCGCGGGGGCAGCGGGTCAGGGGGGCGGGGCGGGGGGGGGGGGGGGGGCGGGGTGAAAGCCCGCTCGTTGCTGGGCCGCGCGGGCGCTCGGCCACTCGGCCTCTGGGTTCAGATCACATGCTACAGTGGACGGCATGGCCACCTACCTCAGCCCGCAGGTCAGGCAAGCCTTAGGAAGAAGCGGCTGAATTAGGGCTGCTGGCCAAAAAACAATGGGCAGTCTGTCGGCCCAGATGCAGGCCATTATAGTCTAGCTCGGTCCAGCTGGCTGCCAATTTCGCACATGCAAAGAATACACTTGGCCCGCCTTCAAGAGCAACCCGGGATCGTTCCACTGTTCCATATGCCGTCCTATGTTAGGAGGCCCGCAGTGTGCATAGTGCAACTGTCGAGCCTGGGATGGACTTTTGCGCGGCCGCCGCTGGTGCCTGGCTACAAAAGGTTTCTTATGCCGTGCGTGCTGGATCCAGCATGCAACGCCGAACGAGCAGAATCTATGGACCGGGTGGTTCGCCCAACGATCCAAATCCTACCCTGCCCTGCTTCCAGCCAGACCCAACACCCGCTCAACACTTTGCAGACACCTCGGCGTTCAGCCTGTCCGTGTGGCTCTGCATGCCGATACCTTGTCGCAGCGAGTGCCTTCCGTAGTGCGGCGCTTGTGCTGTGCAGTGCCGTGTCGTGGGTCGTTCCCGCCCTGCCCGCTTTGCGCGGTGCTGCTTTTGCGCCGCGCAGCCGCGCAGTGCCTTGTCGTGGGTCGACCCCGCCATGCCCGCTCGGCGGCTTTTTCGGCCCTCTCCCTCTCCCTCTGGTCGGTCGGTCGCTGTTTACCAGCTGAATAACCACAGTATGTCTGTCAGTACTTCCGTATATGCGCTAGGGTGTATGGGTGCTAGGGTGCATGGTCTCGGACGCGTTGCCCCCCGTGCTTTGCCCACTCGGCAGAGCACTTTGCCGGGCCCGGGCCTGTCTGGATATCTCGTCGTGGGTCGTCCGCAGTCGCTGCCCCGGCTTTCTGACCGTCCCAAGTCTCCTACTTTGGCCATCGCACGTCCGCTAGCCTCACAAGCGTTGCAGATGGGAAATTTCTTATACTATGTAAACTTCCTGTCTGTTGGCCTACATTCTGCGTTCCTACGGGTAACGTGCAGTCTTTCTGTGCTGCCTCTGAGTCGTACCTCTATATACCTCTCTTCTCATGCTTCACAATGATCTCGCCTTGTGCTGGATTTCCTCGTAGTTGTTATATGTGTACCGGCTGGCGGTTAGCGTTGTCGAGTTCCGAGTTCCGAGTCTCCTCCAATGGCATCATCCTCCTCTACTTTTCCTCCCCGTCCTGCCCGCTTCTCTCTTTAACATGCCGACTCTCTGTGTCCACCTGTGTCCGCAAACCCAAAGACGAGATGCTCGTTTTCACATGAGATTTGCTGCCGAACCCCGCTCGCCCAACCTGATGGACATTTCCCCGAGGAGCTGGAGGAGGGCTCTTCTGAGAAGGTCGATGCGCCCAAATCTGCGGACAGAGTGAGCGCAGTGCCTCCGAACTCTCACCAAGAACCGCTCTGCATCGGGAAAGCTTTCCCAAACCATCCCTCGTCCTGCCCGCCACCTCGATGACCTCACCCACCTTCCAGGCCACAGTCCAGCACAGGGACAAGACACCGCCCCGCGAAATATCAGCGCCCCAATTAGGGCATCGCGAAGCAATGCATGGAAGACCCTTCTCGTGCCCTGAGCCCCAGACCGAGGAAACTTCACAAAACACCCATACGTACCCTCGTCCCGAAGACCGTATTCTTACATATACCTGCTGGGCTTCCAGGCGGCTGAAGTCAGAAAGTCCAGGCCAGCCTCCTGCGCACGGGCAGCGTCAAAGAACTGATCTTTCTCGCGCCCTCTGCGGCGACCATCATGCTTGCGGGCGGCTGTGCAAAAGAATCACGGGCGCTAGCCGCAAGCCCCCCCTGCCCCAGCAGGGTCGGGAGGGCGCGGGGGAGGACGTCGCGGTGCCCGGCGAGCGCGACGACAGCAGGCAGATGTCGCACGGCTGGATGGAGACGAGCCCAGGGGACGGCACTGCAGGGCGGGCGGGCCCGGAGACATGGCGGGCAAGAGCGCGAACATTAGCAGGAAGGGAACGCGTCCTGACGGGGAACGGGTCCTGAACCCCCGGGCCTTTCCCCCAGGACCAGCTCTCCATTCCGAGTCGTTTCCTGACGGTCCAGGGAGCCCTGGGAGGACCCCGAGAACCCCCAAAGACGCAGACAAATCTCAGGACGCGTTTCCCGCAGGACCCGCTCCCATCATGGCGAAGAGCGCACAGACAAGAGCTCGGGCTGGCCTGGCAGCTGCGTGGCCGACAAGGAGACGTCGGCGCCCCGGCGAACGTCTCCACCGCTCAGAGTGTTCGCGGTCGCGGGCCTGCCCTTCCCCTCCTCCTCCTTCTCGTCATCATCATCATCATCATCATCATCATCATCATCATCATCATCATCATCATCATCATCATCATCATCATCATCATCGTCATCATCATCATCATCATCATCAGCATCAGCAGCAGCAGCAGCATCGTCATCATCATCATTATCAGCAGCATTATCAGCGTCATCGTCATCATCATCACCACCATCAATCATCATCATCATCATCATCATCATCATCATCATCATCAGCATCATCATCATCATCATCATCATCATCACCATCACCATCACCATCACCATCACCATCATCATCAGCATCATCATCATCATCAGCATCAGCATCATCATCATCATCATCATCATCATTATCATCCTCATCATCATCCTCATCCTCATCACCATCAGCAGCATAACTATCACCATCACCATCACCATCGTCATCACCATCACCATCACCATCACCACCACCATCCAGCAGCAACATCAGCATCAGCAGCATCATCATCAGCATCAGCATCGGCTTCCTCTTCGTCCTCCCCATTCCCTTCTCCTTCCTCTCATCCTGCGCGAGTTCAAGTTTTGAAATTTTTTCCCTACCTGGGCTCTGCCTAGAGGGTTCTCACTCTCTCGCTTAAAGGGGCCGGGCAGTGGAAATCGCCCCGGGCGGTTCCCCCAGTATCCGCCCCGCGGTTCCCCCAGTTACGTCCCCTTAGCTTAGCGTTGCTTATCTCATCTTAGCTTAGCTTATTTCATCTTAGCTTAGCTTAGCTTCATCTTAGCTCAGGTTTATCTTAGCTTAGCTTACCTTCATCTTAGCTTCGCTGAGCTTCAGCATAGCAGAGCACAGCATAGCATAGCGTAGCATAGCATAGCGCAGCACAGCATATCATAGCATGGCCCAGCATAGCATAGCATAGCGCAGCATAGCATAGCATAGCATAGCATAGCGCAGCACAGCACAGCACAGCATAGCACAGCGCAGCATAGCATCGCATAGCATAGCGCTGCTTAGCATAACATAGCATAGCGTAGCATAGCACAGCGCAGCATGACATATCATAGGTTAGCATAGCATAGCATAACATAGCATAGCGCAGCATAGTATAGCATAGCATAGCATAGCATAACGCAGCATAGCATGGCATAGCATAGCATGGCATAGCACCTAATGCTGCTTTCCTAGGGGCTCCAACTTCTAGGTATGGTCGCACTGGGGTCATTAAATCAGGAAAAAACAGCTCGCAATGAGATATCGAGGGTTGGGCGACGGTTTCGAGATGACTGGAATCCGAAGACGCTACGGAATCACGTAGCACACAGCCCTTCCCTGAGCACGGAGATCTCCAGGAGGACGACGAAGAGGACGAGGGGGGCGGTTTGGGGGTCGAGCAAGGGGAGATGAGTCCAGGAGCATGGCGGCGACGAAGACGAGGGCAGCACGGGTTTGAGGGGCAGGAGCAGAAGCAGAAGTCGGGCCTGTGAAGAAGACGAGCAAGAGCAGGAAACAAAGAGGAGGGGCCACCGTGCTCGTCGTGCAAATGTGCCTCTCGTAGTGACCTTCTGTCCATCCTGCCACCGTGCCTGGGTTGTTGCTCTGAGGCCTCTTGAGTGCCTGCTCGGGTCTCTGGGGATGCCTCTCGGCAGCCCCTTCGAGGTAGTTTTGAAATCTCTTGGGGCGCCTTTCGGGCCCTCTTAGGGGCCTCTTTTGAACCACTTTGGGAGTCCTCGGGGGCCTACTGGCAGTCTTCGGGGTCCTCTTGGGGCGGAGGCTCCGAAATGTGGATTCGGATTCTCCCCCTGGGGGCCCTCTTGTGGCCCTCTTGGGCGGACCTGGGTGCCTCTTGGGCCGTCTTGGGGCCATCATGGGGGATGTCTTGGGGGCCTCTTGGGCCGTCCTGGACGCTGTGAAAAGCGAAGGTGCTATAAATGAATGTTGTCCGGAAGGGATACACCGATTTATGCCCCTTCGGAGCATCTGAGGGGTCCTCTTGGAGCCGTCTTGGGGCGTCGCGTCTTGGGGGCTTCTTGACGCCATCTGGGGCCGTCCGGAAGTCACCTTGGCCCGTCCGTGACCGATTGGGAACCTACCCAGTAGCTCCGGGGGGCTTCATAAGTGGCCATGGAACTATGCAGCTTGATAGTTGGCCTGTCCGCCTGCGCCCGAACTAGCGTGGGAGGTGGTGCCGCTGACGTAATCGGCCCCGTCCGCAGGCGCCCATGCGGCGGCTGGGCATGCTGCCCGCGGCGGCGCGGCGCTCTGCGACGGGTCAGATGCGTGCGTCATGGCGCCTCCGGCACATAGGAGCTCGGCGGCGTTGGCTGTACGAAGAGCACTGGCGACGTCGTTTGGCGCGCGCTCCAAGATGCGGCCTGCGCGCCCGAAGATCGTCATGAGACTGTTGAAGTCAGGCTCCGTGGCTGGGTATCGATTGCCGTAGGGCTGGAGAAGCGCCATGAATTCGCTAGCTGTGACGCCGACCGACCGGAGGAGCAGCCAGCTGTAGCCTGCCCAAGACATCGCAGCTCCACCGTCGTGCGTAGCTCGGACTTTTTTATATATAAAAAACGAAAGCAGCGCATCGGTAGTCTCATTACGGCGCCGCGAGAACTCGAAGAGTTGTCTGGGGGCGCGACTCCTCGCCCAATGGGCCGAACAGAATGGCGAGGTTCGCGAGGATGTAGGTCACGGCGTCCTGGTGCTGGCCGTTGGCCTTGCCTCACTCCGTCATATCCGTGAAGCTCATGGAACGCGTGAAGCCGCGCGCGGCTCCGCCAAGGTTGAGAATGACGGCAGCGCGCCGCTGAGCGCTGTCCATGTCCGTGCCGAGCGCGCTCCACGCGAGCAAGTCCTGCACCCAGTGGCGAAACTTATACACGGACTCGCGCTCAGGCGACCCTGGGGGCGACTGGCGGGAAGCGATCCCGCCACGACCGCCTCCACCGCCGTGTGGGCCGGCTACACCCGGCATCGTGCCAGTGAACCAGCGAAAGGCGATCACGAATAACATGAGGATGCTGCCCCAAAGCGTCAAATGTACATCCTCTCTGATAAGACCCTACCGCGATATAAGCTGCGGAGGCGCCTTGGGACCCGGGCCTGCGCAGGGACGAACGCCATGTTGAAGCAGGGGGCAACCGCGGCAGTGCTAACAGCCTTGGTTGTGGCCGCCGAGGGTGGTAAGGGTGGTGCTTGAACATTGAGTGTTCTACTCAAGTGGTACGACGCGTTCGCAAGGACATCCGGCACAGCCGTGCACATCACCAGGCACGGTACTAGCCCAGGCAGGAACTTCGCTGTCATGCCCGACGCGAAGCCACGGCCAGCATATGTGAGGTTGTGATGGTTGTGAGGGTGTCGTGGACCCCAATGGGCGTACACAAACCTCACGACGCCTTCAGCTGTTGCTGCCCCCCCTGCCGGATCCTCTCAGCGACTCGAACGAGATTGCTTGTTTGTGAGCGTCCAGGGCGACATGTCCATATACTTGCAGAACAGCCATAAACACAAGCTGGTCAAAGAATGGAGGGTGGTACCAATGTGGAGGCACATGGAAATACGAACGTGCGTCCGCATCGTACTCTGCGCACGTTCCGTGGATCGCGAGCTGGCATCGCTGCCAGCTCCGCTGCCGACTAGAATTGCAGGGGTTGGATACTTGACGAAAGAAAGCACGGCGGCAACAAAATGCAAAACTGCGGGCTTTCCACTCACCAAGATTGTTTGCACGCGCTGGCACTGAAGACAAAAAGGGGCAAAGCATCCTCTTTGATTGAAGGGCGATGAGGCGGAGGAAGAGGAGGAAGCGGATGAGGAGGAGGAAGAGGAATGGTCGGAGGAGGAGAGTGAGGAAGAGGAGGAGGAGGAGGGAGAAGAGGAGGAGGAGGAGGAGGAGAAGGAAAAGGAGGAGGGGGAGGAGGAGGAGGATAGGGGAAGCGGAGGAGGAGGAGGAGGAGGAAGAGGAAAGGGGCGGAGGAGGAGGAGGAAGAGGAGGAGGACCAGTGGAAACCCAAAGCTCATCAACGATATTGCAATAACCCATCCGTCCAAAGTCCCCCATAACAAGGGCTCACTTTCACTGACGGAAATATCCCGTTGGAAAACAAGCGTTTGTAAATCCGGAACTGTGCCAGAACACCATTCCTGGGACCGTTACGCCGCGAATCACAATTCATGTTGCGTCGTGACGATCCATCTTCGTGCCAGAACACCATTTTTGGCACTTCACCACAGCGAATCAGCGTAACTGTTGCACCGTGGCAGATCGACATGATGCTAAACACATTTTCCGGGACGTTAACAATGAGAACCATTGAAACTGTTGTAGCTCTTAACACGGATGTGCGCGGCGATAAAGCGAGAACCGCATTTTGAAAAAGGGTCGCCCTCCATCCTTGAACCTTTGCAATTTGTCAAGACGAGCGTGCGCGGCGCCAAAGCGAGAACATCATGTTGGAAACGACCGGTCCTCCATCCGTGAAGCTCTTGCAACATTTTACAACGGATTTGCGCAGCGTGAAGGGGTGTCGACACGTTGAAAGCGACCTACTATCCGTTCGTGAATCTCTTGCAACTGCTTAACACGAGCGTGCGCGGCGCTGCAGACAGAGGCACATTTTGAAAACGGCCTGACCTCCATCCGTAAAGCTAGTGCAATGTCTCAAAACAGATATGCGCGGCGCCTAAGCGAGAGTCACATGTTGAAAACAATCTGCCCCATCCGTGAAGCGTCAGGATCACAGATGGCGAAGGTATCTCAAGCGAGCCGCTCGGCCCGCCCTTTCGACCGGCCTCGGGGTGCGACAGGGAGGACTTTTCCATAAGGGAAACAAATGGAGGAACCGTGTAACGTTTTTCCTAAGGTCCTAAGGAGGAGGAGGAGGAGGAGGAGGAGGAGGAGGAGGAGGAGAGGAGGGAGGAGGAGGAGGAGGAGGAGGAGGGGGAGGAGACAGGAGGTGGACGAGGACGAGGAGGAGGAGAGGAGGAGGGAGAGGAGGAGGAGGAGGAGAGGAGGAGGAGGAGGAGGAGGAGGAGGAGAAGGAAAAGGAGGAGGGGGGAAGGAGGAGAGGGAGGAGGAGGAAGAGGAGCAGGAGGAGGAGGAGGAGGTGGGGGAGGATTGCAATGTAGTGCCGACGCCCTTGACGGTAGGCACAGCCCTGCGAATGTGCTCGTGAAGGTTGGGATGGCAATTTTCTGATCCCCGAACCTGTGCAAGGACGGTTGTTGGCACCTGGTGCTGATGGATGGTATGCGTGGTCAACATACACCGAGTCAGCCACCCCTGTTCGACAAATTAGGTTTGACGGGGGGTGCCGGGCTATGAAATAACATGCCCCGCTCCCGAGGTTACTTCTGAGGGGCTGCGAAATAACATGCCCCCCTCCCCCAAAATGGGGTATGTATGGATCTCCGACCCGCATTCCCGATGTCTTTGCCAGCACGGAAAGCCTTACACCCCGCTGCCTCGTCCCAACTGCACGAGACTGGCCACCCGTGGACGCGGACAATTTCTGAACATGCCGCCTCCCCAGGCGCAAGTGTTCAGAAATTGTCTGGGGCCATCCCGCGTTTCCCCCTAAGGCAGTGAGCCCCTGCTCGGGGCCACGCTAGCGGTCGTGGACGGCCGGTGACCTCAGAAGGCCATGTGGGGCCCAAGGTCACTAAGGGCCGGTCAGGCCTGGAAAGGTGAGCAGAACCGCTGGGGTCAGTCCTGCAGGACAGAAACTCCAGCGTCGTTGCCGTGCTGCGCCCTGAATTGCCTCGTAGGGGTGCAGGACGGCCGGCATTGCCGCTGGGCTGTGTCCTGGAGGTCAATACCTCCGACCAAGCGCGCAGCCCCGCCAGCTCAGTATCCTGGAGGGCGGAATCATCGACGTGTCCAGTGGAAACAACACCCCCAGAATCGTCGCTGGCCTATGTGCGCATGCCTCGTGCGGAAAGGTGTGCAGAACCGCAGGCATTGCCGCCGGGCTGTGTCCTGGAGGTCAGACCCTCCGACGTGTCAGAATGCGACCAAAGCTGCCAGCATTGTCGTCGGGCCGTGTCCTGGAGGCACATAACACGTGAAGGACGGTAAGCGTGCAGGACCGCTGGCATTGCCACTGGGCTGTCCTGGAGGACAGAACCTCTGTCGTGTCAAGTGAAAGTGTCTTCGGATTTGATCGGTGGAATTCTCTTTCCTGTCTTTGACGGCCTCAGGGCCGAGATAAACAAGAGATCTTCACGTGAGGGTGTGCGGCCTTGCAGTCGGGTTGTGTCCGTGAGGCACCACCATCGCGACGGGGGTGGGCGTGCTTTCTGCGGGCGCACGCAGTCTGGCATTGCCGCCAGCCTGCGCCCAAAAGGGAGCGAACCTTGGTGGCGGCTCGACGTGAAAGTGTGCAGGACTGCCAGCCTTTCGGCTGGGTTGTGTCCTTGAGGCAGACTGCCTCGCAACTGGGGTGAGCGTGTATGATCTGTGGATGCACGAAATCTGGCACTGCCGCCAGGCAGTGTACGAAAAGAGACAACCTTGCTTATCGGTTCAACGCGAGAATGTGCAGGTCCGCCAGCCTTGCCGCCGGGTAGCGTCTTTGAGGCAGCAGCCTCGCGACGGGGGGCGGGCGCGCCAGCGCCTTACCCCCTTACGCCGTGTACCTTATGTGGCCAGGGCGATCGGCTATGTCTGTGGACGTGAGAGGTCACGCAGGCATCACGTTCGAGTCTACAGACCCTCGACATTGGGGAACATGGGGGAGACGCTGATTAACGGTCGGCGTCGACACAGCCACTGCGCTGGGACCGCTGGTGTTTGCTTCTGGTGAGCTTGACGCTATCGAGTGGATGTTGCAGTGCACTCGTTGGCACCAGGGCCAAAGTTCACGTCCTGTCTGGATGAACTCGTCGCTTCTGCGCTCCAGGTTTCGAGGCCTGGCGGACGTCTCAGTGCGGGAGTGAGAGACCCACTGAGGACGTAGACCCTCTCAGTGCGGGGGCGAAAGACCCTCTGAGAGACCCTGGTCTGTGCATCGTGTCCCAGGCTTGTCTGGTCTGTAGTGTTATGTGTTCCTGCGGCGTCATCGGCAGCGAACTCGCGATGCGCAAATCGACGTCAACACGCTCGTCTACTGACGTGCATGCCTCTCGAATTTCCCGGGGCAGTTAGGGATCACCTGTTTGTAATTACGGCTGTTCCTTTTTATTGCCCCCACTCGACATGTTGCCTCGACGGAGACAATCGCTGACTCCTTCATCTCTGCGGCGTGGCTGGGCAACATCTCACAAGGTGCGCTCTTGTGAAGTATAGGCCGCGTTGGCTGCAACCGGCGTTGTGAACGAGTTCGCGACACGAGCAAACGGTTGCACAAAAATTACTTTTGTGAAACACCCCCCATGGAGCATCATTGTGCCAGTACGGAAAACTTCGTCCCACCTGGCCTGCCTTGTGTAGTTTCGCGCTCCAGGTAATCAGTGTCCCCTGGGGGGGACAATAGCGTCCGACCTGAGCAGCTTACCATTTCCCTTGGGATTCGATGCGTCTCCTCAGGCCCAGAGGGCAGGTAGCCCCTGTTCATTTGAACTTTAGGCGTGCGTAAACTGCGGACGCGCGATGACTGGCATGGCCGCCAGCCGCAACCCCAAAATGGGACGAACCGTGGTAGCGGTTAGACGTGAGGACGTTCAGGACCGCCCGCCCGCCAGGCAACGTCCTTGAGGCATCTGCCTCGCGATGGTAGTAAGCGCGCAGAATCGGCGAATACTCGCAAACTGGAATTGCCGCCAGGCCGACCCCACAGGAAACGAACTCTGAGAACCAGGGAAATGTGAATGTGCAGGACGGGCGGCATTGCCGCTGGGCTGTGTCTTTGAGTCCTTGAGGCGACTGCCTCGCGACGAGGGCAAAATCGCAGAATCTGCGGATGCACGATAGCCGGCAGACAGCGTCCGATAGGAGACGAACCTTGGTAGCGGTTCGACGTGAGAGTGTGCAGGACGCCTTGCCGCCGGGCAACGTCCTGGAGGCGTTTGCCTCGCGACGGGGTCAAGCGCGCAGATCCTGCGGATGCACTCAAGGTGGCGCTGCCGCCAGGCAGCGCCCAAAGGAGACGACTGTGAGCTCCAGGCCAGTGTGAGCGTGCAGGACCGCCGACCTTGCCGCCAGGGTGTGTCGGAGGTGGGGGGGAGGTGGAGGAGAAGGTGAGAGGGGGAGGTGGGGGGAGGTGGAGGAGGAGAAGGTGAGAAGGGGGAGGTGGGGGGAGGTGGAGGAGGAGGAGGAGGAGGTTGGGAGGTGAGACCGCAGCGAACCGCGGCGCCCCCCCTGCCCCGTCCTGCGCGGCAGCGTCCTGGCGGGGGCGCCCGCCAGGGGCGCGCCGCCGGTCTCCGCGAGCGGCGCGTCGGGTGCCGAGGGCAGCTGCGCCTGGGGGGGAGGGGGCAGGGGCAGGGCCCCCCCCTCTGCTCCTCCGCCACCTCGTCGTCGTCGTCCTCGTCGTCCTCGTCGTCGTCGTCGTCGATCTCCTCCTCCTCCTCCTCCTCCTCCTCCTCCTCCTGCTCCTCCTCCTCCTCCTCCTCCTCCTCCTCCTCCTCCTCCTCCTCCTCCTCCTCCTCTTCCTCCTCCTCCTCCTCCTCCTCCTCCTCCTCCTCCTCCTCCTCACGACGTCTCTCGTACGGCCCTGCGGTCATCTGCGTGGCCTGGACAAGGGAAAAGAGGTGGAGGGGGGCAGTGGGGCAAGGGCGGTCTGGAGGGAGAAAGACACGGGAGAGGAGACGGAGGCGCGGCCGGCTGGCGAGGAGGCGGAAGGCAACCTTCGGGCAGACTGCTGCGCTCGCCCCAGCACGGGAGGCCCGACTGCTTCCAGCCCGACGCGCGAGGCGGCTCCCCGCCGCACCGCGGCTGACCCTCTGCCTGACCCGCTGGGGAGCTCCAGCTGAGGCCCCGGGAGGTGCGAGCCGCGCCTGGGCCGCCGGGCCCGGCGGCCAGGCAGCGCCGGACAGCCCTGCCGGCGCCGGGGGCACACGCGTCTCGAGGAGCTCCGCCCGCGCTCCTCGAGGTCGCCGAGCTCCCAGGCACGCGCGAGCCTCTCGTGGCCGCCGACGCTCCCTCCCCCCCCCTCCTCCCTGGGGCCGCAGCTGACGCAGCACGGGGGAAGCGGGGGGGGCGAGAACGCTCAGGTCCATCGTGGCCAGCGCGAGTCCGAATGCCAGGGTCCAAACGCACACGTCCAATCGTCTAGCCGTCACGCGTTTCCTCCTCCTCGTCCTCCTCTTATTTTCGTTGCGTTTCTTATCCTTGTTCTTCTTATATGATGAGTATACTTATTCCTCCTCCTCTTTCTCCTCCTCCGCCTCCTCCTCCTCCTCCTCCTCCTCCTCCTCCTCATCATCATCATCATCATCATCATCATCATCATCATCATCATCATCATCATCATCATCATCATCATCATCATCATCATCATCATCATCATGCTCGTCATGCTCATCATGCTCATCATGATCAGCAGCAGTATCATCGTCAGCAGCAGCATAATCATCATCATTATCATCATTGTCCTCATCATTAGCCTCATCATCATACACATCGTCAGTATCATCATCAGCAACAACATCATCATCACCACCATCACCACAATCATCATTGTCATCGTCATCATCATCATCATCATCATCATCATCATCATCATCATCATCATCATCATCATCATCATCATCGTCATCGTCATCGTCATCGTCATCATCATCGTCGTCGTCGTCGTCATCCTCCTCCTCCTCCTCATCATCATCATCAGCATCATCAGCAGCAGCATCACCGTCATCGCCATCGTCGTGGTCACGGTCATGGTCATCGTCACCCTTCTGTTTCCCTCCTCCTCCTCCTCCACCTCCATCTCCCACTCCTCCAGAGGAGTAGTCCCTCATCAAGACTTCCCTGCGCCATTGTCCCCACCACAGCGTGCGGCGGCTGCAAACTGCCCAGTACGTATGTGGACCCAGGGATCCCGACGCCCGAACTCTCACGAATTGCGGGCACATTGGGCCGCCAACACTGCCAAGGGGGCAAGAAACGGCAACGAGACCGACACGTCACGTTGTGAGCACTGCCCACCCGCAGGCGGCCTGGGCTCGAGCGAGACCAGACGTGGTCGCGATTGGAGCGGCCTCCGCTGCCAACCTTGCCCACCCTTTCTGGTACGCGTCGCCACTCCGCTTCCATGCCTTGCCCATTCTGGCCCCCTCGTCCCTCTCGATCACGTCCGCCTCCTTGAACTTCTGACCCTTCTCTTGTGCCTTCCTTCGGGGTTGGGCCGCTCGCCTTCGCTGCTGGAGTGCGGGTACAAGCCTGGAGTCTGCACGCTGGCGCTGAGAATTGCGCACTCCTCTGCCCGCGCGTCCTGCTGGAGGCTCGGCTCCGTGGCGGTGGTGGCGCCCGGGCGCCGTGCCAAGGGCCAGCGCACGGCTTCTGCACCGCACTGCGCAGGTCCCTGCCAGCATCTGCACCCCGCACGCGTGTGCCACGAGAGGGGGAGGAGGATACAGCCAACCCGTACAGTAAGGACGCACGACAAGGATGCAAGGGCCTCGGATGGCCACGCCGACACTCTGCGGGCGGGGCGCGGCCAGCGAAAGCGGCCCAGGGTGGTCCAGAGAGGAAGGATGCCAAAGGGTAGCCTTGGAAAGTTGCTCCTCTTACTGTGCGGGTTGACTGCCACACGACGACGAGGGCGACGACGAGAGAGTGCCGCCGCCCAGCGGCGACCGTGCCGTGCCGCCGCAGATGTCGGGCAGGGCGGGGCGCGCTCCCGCCGCGGCGCGGCGTGCGCGCGGCGTGGCGCCCTCCGGCGCCGCGGCGCCGAGCTGCGGCGGCACACCGAGGCAGGGCGCCACAGCAGCAGCGTCGGGCGCAGCCTCGCTGGCAGGCTCGCGCGGCGCCGGCGCACGCCGAGGTCCTCGACACCGCGTCGACCGTTCCACCCTGCACCGATCGCGGCCCCGATCGCTCCAGGCTGAACTCCGTCGGATCCAGCGGCGTCGCCGTGTCCCTCGGTGCCTCCGCGTCGCAGAACTCATTGAGCAAGGACCGACCGTCCCGGCATTCATATAGTCCTGCCACGAAATGTTCGTAGCACCCTAAAATATTCCAAGAACAAAAACAATGTTCTTAGAACATAAACCCGATGTGATAAAACAAAACAGACTTCGCCAGAAATGTTCTAAGAACATTTCGTGGAAACCACAAAAGGTTCCTAGAACCTTGCTTGGTGGGGCTATAGGCGAGCCAGGACGCTTCGCCACTGCTTGAATACGGCAAGTTCGCGCGGCGTCGGCGCACGCCAAGGTCTTTGACACCGCGTCGACCGTTCAACCTTGCACCGATCGCGGCCCCGATCGCTCGAGGTTGAACTCCGTCGGATCCAGTGGCGTCACAGTGTCCCTCGATGCGAGTTCGACCCGCCATGGTTGGAATTCGATGTGGGTTCGAACCGCCATGGTTGGGGCTCGATTTGAGTTCGAACCGCCCTGGTTAGAACTCGATTTGAGGTCTGACCGCCCTGGTTTCCGTGCCTCCGCGTCGCAGAACTCAGCCTTGAGCGCCATCGCCGGCGCCGCCGGCGCGCCGACGCCGCATGAAGCTGCCGCAAGACGTCCGGGCCGGCCGGAGGATCGCGCGTGCCGTCGGGGGCCGGCTTGCGCGAAGGGGGCACCGGAGCAGCAGCAAGGGAAGCCTCGCCGGTGCCGCCCCGTGCGGTCCTGGAGCGGCCGCGCGAGGGCCGGGACTGCCGCCCCGCCCTCGCTCGCCATGGCTCGGACGTCCATTCCCCGCGCATTTTTCTCAGCTTCGTGCGTGCACGTGTTCCGCAAGAGGATCCCAGATGCTCCTCGATGGCCCCTGCCAGGGAGAAACGCACACGTCCAAGCGGTGCCAGGATCACGGGCCCTGCCCGTGCGGCGCGGCACGCGCGAGGGCCAGGCGCCGAGCCGCGGCGCGGCACGCCGGGAAGAGCGCAGAGCGCAGTAGCTCGGGCAGCAGCACGGGTGCCGATCGGCGCGGCAGAATCTGCACGGTCAACTTTAGCGTGGAACTCTCGGTGGAACTTGAAGGTGCGGGGGCGGGGGCGCGGCAGGGTGGACAAGTGGGTGCGTGAACGATTCGCGCTGCAGCCGCCTGGAAGCAAACCTTAGCGTGATGCCGCAGACTGGCGTGAAGGCACTCCTGGAGGGGTCGGCGCTCGAGCCGCCCCGTCGGCCGCGCCCGAGTCGGAGGCCACGGGGCGCAGGGTTTTGCAGCTCGGGCCGGGACGGCTGCGGGCGTGGGGGCAACGAGGAGGAGGAGGAGTCAGGGTACGCTGAAGAAAGGAAGAGGAGGAGGAGGAGGAGGAGGAGGAGGAGGAGGAGGAGGAGGAGGAGGAGGAGGAGGAGGAGGAGGGGGGAGTATGGGCACCCTGAAGAAAGGAAGAGGGCAGGCGGACACGAGCACGAACGAGGAGAGGGCAAACGAGCTCGTCTCTGGGGGGGCAACGAGGAGGACGAGGAGAGGGAGGAACTTACATGTGCCTCCCCGCTGCGTCGGAGGGGCAGGAGCGCCTCCACGTCGTCGCCGCACTTCTTGATGCTGGCGAATTCCGTGGCGCACATGGCTTCCGCCGTCCGCTGGGCTACAAAGCAAGCTCGTTTAGTTGGGCCGAAACGCCTCCAGCGGGGCGGGGCTGAGGCCCAGGAATCTAAACAGCGAGGTTGTATCTCTGCCCTCGCTCCCCTCCCCTCTACTACTCTAGCGAGAACCCAGGGGGTCCACCAAAGGCCTCTGCCCTTGGAACGTCTCGGGAACAGTGGGGCAAGGCGCGCAGTCTTGCGCGGACGCGTGAGCGCGCGGCCGTATTGTGGTGGGTGCTCTGCGTCGTCAACTCCCCCCCACCACCACACACACACACTCTCACACACTCACACGCACACAGAAAAAGAAGCCGCTGAAGCGAATACACACGCGATGGAATCATACTTTTCCTACATTCACAATGGTCTGACACACTGGTCCCCAGCACTTCGAAGCCCGCAGATTCGAATAGTGGAAAGGGGGAGGGGGAGGTGAGGAGCAGTCAGAAGCAGGGGGAGGAGGAGAAGGAAGAAGAGGCGGACGAGGAGGACAATATTGAACACGTTCTGATCGTAATCGTCCGTGCGGACACGATTCTCAAAATTCGATCAGGTCATCGAGTGCAGAGGCGGGGAATCACATCTTACATGCTTACTTTATGGAAGGTCGAAGACTGCACTTGCTCGCAGCAAGGCCTGCCAGACATAGTGTGGAAGCAATTGCCCGCTGCAATCAAAACTGCGTGGGCCAATATGACAGGATTGTGAATGCGTGGGAACATCTTGCGGACAAAATGTTGTCACTGGTTCCACTCGGAACCATGTTCGAGATAATAACGGGAAATGCGGTCAAGTCGCGGCTCGAGACAATCTGGGCATCGCGCATGGTGCCTGATCTTGGCCACAGTGGATCTGTCAATTTCACGTTCGTGGCTTCTGCCCAGGCCTGGACATCAACTTGCCAAGACACGCTTCTTCTAGACTCTTTCGCTACTGCTCGCCGACATTTGAACATTGACGTAAGCCCAAATCCAACATTCAAAAAACACCTTCCATGATCCAGTGCCAATATGTAAACCGAATGTTGGAGTGTCGGCTCACACTAGTCGCCCTCAAACCGCCATGAAATTCAAAGCGTCGCCAAGCGAACCATGAGCAGCCAACGAACCGACCTACGATAAGCCAACTCATGAGTTGGGCCCTGGCCTGAGAGAGAAAGAGCGCGCGAAAAGAAACAAATTACCCCCTCCCTGCACCGGCCGCAGGCCTGAGGATACGCAGAGCGATGCTTCCCGCCTGAAAAAAAGGCATTACATTACTTGCACGGGAGTGGGCAGCCTGGTTGCCAAAGTTGTTTGCACGGAAGGGTGAAGACACGCTGTGTGATAAGAGGCCCTGCTGGATGGCCCAAGCGGCCACGCCAGTAAATCCAACACAGCATGAGATCAGAGAGGGGCAGAGGAGGGGGAGGAAGACGGACACGGAGAGGAACAAGGAGGAACACATGGTGCCGAACAAGTGAATACGCCAACAACGCATGACGATGTACACTGCCCAGAACAACCACACAAGCACAGTCTGGTACGGCTCTCGCATTTTTTCCAGATGCGCACTCACTGCAGAACGTGGTCACTCCGAGTGCAGCACGAATGATATCCGAGCTTCTCGAAGAGGCCGCCGTCCTCTCCGACGTCCGTAAGACACGCTCTCGACATGGCCACTTCACATTTGTGTGTGAAGATTGAGGAATCAGCACACTGAAACAAAAAAGGTAGCGAGATGCCATACTCGAATGACAATTAATATGTTCCGAAGGGCGAGAACTGCCCGGACGCTCGTATGGATACAACCATGTCAACGAATGGCATGGATCATAAAGTGCGCGCGCTACGACGTTGCAAAAAGTGGTTAGGACCATGGGGCAATGGCAAGGTGAAGACTAACAAACGTAAATTCCGTGTTGGATTGGAGCACCAAAACTAAACTAATACATCATAGTGCAATCCGTGAATGTAGAAATACATTATAGACATTATGAACGAGCCCGCGCGCGTTCGTAAGCACAACACGCTTCCCGCAACGCATGTGTGCACACAAGTACACCTTAATCGCTGCGTATACATGGGGCGCATGCATACACACAACTGCGCATGTACGTTCGCGCATGTCCACGTTGATCTTGCGACTGACAAGCAAAGCAAGTTATGTGCACACATGAAGTGGTCGCGCGCTTCGGGGCCCCAAATGTCCTGCCTCTGATCCTCCTCATTGCCGTTCTCCTTCCTCATCTTACATTCCTCTCATGCTTCGCTTTGTAAATGGATTCCTCTGCCTACTCATGATATTTCTCCAGCTGGTCCTCCTCCTCCTCCTCCTCCTCCTCCTCCTCATCATCATCATCATCATACCGATCCCTCCCACCCTCATCCGCTTCCTCCTCCTTCTCCTCCTCCTGCACATCCTTCCTCCTCCCATTCCTCCTGTTGGTCCCGTCGTCGCGGTCCTCCCCCGTTCTCCCCTCGTTCTTCATCCTCAGCCTCACTTTCCCTGATCATCCTCCCTCTTCCCCATAGTCAATTCTCCTCCTCGCCAATCCCCCATCCTCGCCCCTCCCCCTCCTCCACCTCCACCTCCTCCTCCTCCTCCTCCTCCTCCTCCTGCTCCTCCTCCTCCTCCTGCTCCTCCTCCTCCTGCTCCTCCTCTGCTCTCCTCCTTCTCATCCTGCTTCTGCTGCTGCACAATTTCCTCCAAACCTCGTGGGTCAGGGAGACAACAAAACTTCCCAGCTGAACCGTGCAATCGCAGAAGCTGGCGAGGAATTGCCTGATAGAGGGTTCAGTGGAAGACGGGGGAGGAAGGAACGAGGCGCAAGGAAGGCGAGAGAAGGGGGAGGGCGGGAGGGAAGAAGCGGAGGTGGAGGCAACCGTGGCTCGAAACGAACTCGCCCAGCGGACTCGGGACTCGTGCTCCGAGGGCGCGCGGCGCAGCAGCGCGGCACTCTGCGCCGATCTTGAAGAGAAGGCGCAGCGCTGGGCGCGGCGGCTGCCGCGATGCGCAACGTGCTGCGACCAGGGACTCGGACAGCGTGTCGCGGCGGCGGCCCGAGCGACACGCTACAGTCGGAGCGTTGACCCAAGGAACCCTAAATAAGGAACGAGGCCCCTGTTTCCCTTAACTTAAACTTCGATCCCCCATCCAAAACCTAAGGAAAACCCAAGGAAAGCTGTAAAACAATCAATGAACACCGAGCTCCTCCCCAACGAATAGGGTTCCTTAGTCAGCGCCCCGACTGTATGCCCTGCAAGCGAACAGTGGGGCGGGAGGCTGGGAAAGGCTCGAGACGTTGACGCCTGGGGGCCGGGACGCGGCTAGCGTGTCGCGCCCAAGCGCGGTGGGCCAGAACTGGCAGCGCGACACGCCAAGCAAGCGTTCCTGATCGAACAGAGGCGAAACGGAAAGGCAACATGATGGGCTGCCTCGGGACTGGAGTGTCCCTGGTTCTGGGCTCGGGGGTGCGGAGACCAAGATGGGCGAGAGGCTCAAAGGAAAGGAAGGCTCGAGGCAAGGCGATAACATGGATCAGACGAGGCAAAATCAATCAACATCGGATTGGGAAGTCGGATCGAGTCGGAAAGTGCGTCGGATCGGGCAATATCGGAACGGCGTCGGAATCGAATCGGATCGGCTGCGCCAGGATGCGCGACAGCGCAAAGTAAACATCGGGCCGCATCGGATCGTCGAAACATCGGACTTGAACAGGATGGAACCAGCCGACATCGATATCGAATCGGATCGGTCGGATCGAACTGGACCCTGAGGCGGCAGGCAGAATCGTAGCCGGCCTGGGGCCGAACGGGAAGCGGTGGCTGGTTCATCACGCAACCAGGAGATCTTGAAGAAGGATCACCTGGCACCTTTTTCTCTTGCACAGCTGTGTTCTAGAGCTCGGACCTCGTTATTTTCATGGTTCGTGGCTCGTCCCCCTCCCCTGCTTCGTCCCCTTCCCCTGGCCTCCTCCCATGGCTTCCTGGCTTCCCTGGGCCCTGGACCATGGCCTCCCGCAGCCCCCCCCCCCGCCTGACCTGGTTTCCCTGCGCCTGGGCCACCCGCTGACCCTCCCCTGCTTCCCTGGGCCCTGGACTGTCCCCCCCGGGCCTCCCAGGGCAGCTCCCCTGGGCCGCGGAACCCTGTATTTTCGTGGCTTGTGGTTCGTCCCCCGGGCCTCCCGGGGCAGCTCCCCTGGGCTGCGGAACCCTTTATTTTCGTGGTGCGTGGTTCGTCCTCCTCCCCCAGTCCGTCCTCTTCCCCTTGGCCTGGTTTTCCTGGCGCCTGGACCACCTGCTGACCTTCCCCTGCTTCCCTGGGCCCTGAACTTCCCCCCGGGCCTCCCAGGGCAGCTCTTCTGGGCCGCGGAACCCTTTTATTTTCGTGGTTCGTTCGTTCGTGGTTCGTCCTGCTCCCCTGGCCACCTCCCCTGGCTTCCCTGTCCCCCTTCCTCCCAGGCTCCCCTGGGCCGCAGAACCCCTTACTTTCGTGGTTCGTCCGCTCGTGGCTCGTCCGCCGCCCCCCGCCTGGCCTGGCTTTCCTGGGGCCTGGACCACCCGCTGACCTTCCCCTGGCTTCCCTGGGCCATGGACTTCCCCCCCCCGCCTGGCCTGGCTTTCCTGGGGCCTGGGCCACCCGCTGACCTTCCCCTGGCTTCCCTGGGCCATGGACTTCCCCCCCCCGGGCCTCCCAGCGCCCCCGGGCCTCCACAGGGCGCTGGGCCAGCCTTCCAGGCGTCGGGGACTGCGGGCGCGGCCGTGCCACGACCGCGCCTGGCCCCCCCCCCCCCCAGCTCCTGCACGGGGAGCCCCGGTCTCCGCTCCCGTCCTCCTCCTGCCCGTCGGTCCTCCTCCCCCCCGTCCTTCGTTGCGGGGCACGCGTGCCGCTTGTTTTTGGTCGGCCTTCGTGCTGGGCTCCGCTCTCCTCGCTCTCATCGGGTGAGAAAAAAAAACCGACCGGGCCAAACCTCGCCCGGGCTGAGTGCCATGTCTGTCGCAGCACATTCACACATTCAAGAGCAGGCAGCTACAACACCTGCAGGCGCGTTCGCGCGCCCGCTCGCCCACGCGCCCGCGGTCGGCTGCAAAATTCAGTCTTCCTGGGGGAAGGATCACCTTGTACCTGAGCCTTTGTAGGCCAGACATGTTTTGAGACGGTTCTACCGCTCGGGCAAACCTTGCAGGATGGCACGAGTGCGCGCGGGATGAGGAGGCAGAGGTGAAGACCGAGAAGGAGGACAAGGAAGAGGATAAACCACGCCCATCGGAGAGTCCGAGTCACGCAGGCGAGGACGCGCGCCACACGCACAACGAGGAACGGCAGGAACCCGAAGAAGCAGCGCATCACCACACCGAGAACATCGCCCGAGCACGCCGGGCACGACGCGAAACCTATCAGAGCAGGTGTCCTTGAGCCAAAGTGGCCACGGGGGACGAGGCGAAGAAGAGGGGGCAGGAGGACGAGGAGGCCAGCCCCCGGCTCCGAGAGACGAACTGCATCTTGCATCTCCTTCGTCGCCCAATCCGCGAGCTCGCGCCAGAAGCAGCAGCGAAGGCGCATTGCACTGCTGACATACTCCTCCGTCTCCCCTTCGTCGTCGTCGTCGTCGTCGTCGTCGTCGTCGTCGTCGTTATCCTCTTCATGCTCCTCCCCCGTCGTCAAAAACTAAAGCTTGATGTTGATGAGCTGCAGCCAGTCATGGATGACCCAGGGAACATACATGGTCGAACGCTATGTGGCTCGCACAAGGAAAATTAGTCATCTGGGCGTGCCGCGGTCACTCGTTGGGTAGTTCTGGAAGAACCCCTTCCCCTCTTCCCCCTCTCCGCCCTCCCTCCTCCCTCCTCCCTCGCCTCCTCCCCCTCATACCCCTAGGTACGTCCTCGTCCTCCCCTCTCCCCCTCACTCGCCTCCGCCTGGCGACTTCCCCAGGGAGCTCGCCTTCGGACAAAGCATGGATGTCGGTCCCGGCGGCTTCTGCGTCTGCCCGCCCAGGTCGCCTCGCCCCGCGCCCTCGCGCCCCGCGGCGCGCGATCACCTCCGCGCCCTGGCGCCGCCGCCCACTGGAGAAGGACAGGGCAGCCGCCCTGGCCCAGCACAGACATCCGGCCGCTCCAGCTTCTCCGGCGCGTGGGCCCCGAGGTCTGGGCAACCTCCTCCTCCTCCTCCTCCTCCTCCTCCTCCTGCTCCTCCTCCTCCTCGACACAGCCCTGCGCGACGATAAGTCTCGCCGCACACCTTTGAATGCGATGGGTGGCGCTTCCCCTTTGATGCGGGGTCATTACCACTTGCGCCACCATGCACCCCCGTTCACCCCTCGGGTGAAACCGCGGAACAGGCAAAGCCAAACGAGTTATGCACCAGATGGGCCAGACTCTCCAGCGCGAATCAAAAGGCCCGGAGTGGCTGCACAAGATAGCGCCACTCCTTATTCACGGAAAACCGTGCGGGTGTGCGGCCGAGATTCGACAAAACCCTCGCTCCCCACGACCGTGGCCGCGGCGGTCCAGCGCAGCTGGTGGAGAGCGAGGCCGAGACCTGAGTCCCCCCACACCCACACACAACACACAAAACACACCACGTCCGCCCAGCCACCCCGCCCACCTGAAACGGATGGATGACATGCTGCCTGCCAGGTGCCGACGCCACGCGCGCGCACGCAAGGTCAGCGCGCGAGAGCACGGGCGGGACGACGGCAGGCGGCGGCAGCACGACAAGGGGCGGCTGGCGGGGTCCACGCGCCCGCGCCGTCCTCTCCTTCTCGGAGATGTGCACAGCGTCGAAATCGGCCATGACGGGCCCGATCTTGGCGACCCAGGCGGCTAGACGAGAGAGAACCTTAGCCTTGGCCTGATGCGCCTGTCGCACGGGCAGGGGCACCCTCGATCTGTCAGCCTGCCATCGGGCCCAATCATCTGCAAGCTTATTACCTTCAAACTCTAAAGGGGAGATCTCACCTCGCTGGAGGCTAGCACGCGTGCTGTGCGCCTTGACCTTGCGCACATCCACATGCTCGAGGCCCCCCCCATTCATCAATCTGCAGCCACACCTGAACCCAGACTTCTGCCCAGGCGCTGCGGCTGCTGCAACAGAAATCGCGCCCGCGCACATACAACCCGTCGTGCACAAACGCGCTGTCAGTGTACATGGTTGTGCCAGGGGTGCAGTGCTGCAAGGCTCTCCTCCTCCTCCTCCTCCTCCTCCTCCTCCTCCTCCTCCTCAGGGCCGATGTTGCTCGTCCTGCGTGACTTTTGCTGGCGTTCCCGTGGCCCGGCGAGGGCCCCTGGAGGCCGAAAGCGGCAGCAGAACGACCGCCCCAGTGCTCTCGGAGCCTCGGGTCTCGGGGAGACCGCGGCACCCGAAGCGCGATGCTCACCGCGCCCCCGTGGGCGACGCCGGGCCTGCGCGCGGGCGCGGGCGCCAGAGAGGAGCTCCCCGTGGTCGGAAGCGCCTCGCCGCCCCCGCCGTCGCCGACGGCGAGCGCGAGGGACAGCCGCGCGTTCGCGACGCGGAGGGCACGTCAGATGCACGCGGGACCTTTTGCTTAGCGCGTCGCCGCGGCGGCCCCGGCGACACGCTGCGCCCTGCGAGCGGATGGCGCGTCGCTCCGCTCCGCGTGGCGGGATGCTCGCGTAGGCTCGGGGCGTGGGCGCCTCGGGGACCGAGGGAGGAGGAGGAGGAGGAGGAGGAGGGGGAGGAGGATGAGGAGGAGGAGGAGGAGGAGGAGGAGGAGGAGGAGGCGGAGGCGAAGGAGGAGGAGGGGGAGGAGGAGGAGGAGGAGAGGAGGAGGAGGAGGAGGAGGAGAGGAGGAGGAGGAGGAGGGGGAGGGGGAGAGGGGAGGGGGAGGGGGAGGGGAGGAGGAGGGGGATGAGGAGGAGGAGGAGGGGGGAGGAGGAGGAGGGAGGGGAGGAGGGAGGAGGAGGGGAGGAGGAGGAGGGAGGAGGAGGAGGGAGGAGGAGAGAGGAGGAGGAGGAGGGGGAGGAGCGAACGAACCCCTGGGAGAGGCGCGTCGATCGATGGCTAGCGGGCACCGCCGTGCGCGCTCGGGCCCAGCCTCAGTGCGAGGCGGGAGGCCTGCATGTAGTTCTTGTGGATGTGGTACGAGTTGTCAACGCTGCCGTCGTCCTTGATAGAGTGGTAGAACCTGTAGGCCACGGCGAGGCGCGTGAGCACGTGGTCAATCTGGTCATCGGTGGCCCCGTTCGGGTCGAAATTGGTGTCGTGCAAGCCAAGCCTAGCAAGTACACATCGATGAAGTCGTCCGCGAGGAAGCGCAGCGTGGTGCCACAGGCGCTTGCAGACCAGATAGTGGCTGAAAGAGTCGGGGTGAAACTTTGGGTTGCAGCCAAGAACGCAACCACGAAGGATAGGCTGTACGTGCATGCGGTAAGACGTGGCCCACCCGCCCGATAGCGTCTTCATCACGGGCCAGAAGCGCGACGGCGGCAACTCGGCCAGCTTCGGGCGGAGGCGGTTCCACGCGGTCTTCACGTTGAACGGTAATTGGATGAGGGAGGTCATGTCGTTGTCGTCTGCGTACGCGTTGGTGAGATCGTCGGTGATCATGGGCGTGGAATCCGAGTCGTTGTTCTGGAAGTCGGCGTCGTGGATCCAGCGACGCCGAGCCTGGTGTTCGGCAGCTGCACGATCGAACCTCTGCTGTAGTTCGGCAGTACGGGGGAGGTTGAACGCAGCGGTGGTCTGGAGTCTGGAGGCCGCGGTTGACTGCCATGCCTGCGTGCAAATACGTTCAGCACGCCGACGGAGTTGGGCATCTGTTTGACCGCGAAAAAGGACTTGAAGACCGCCACGACGGAGATGACGAAGAATAAAGGTTTCGCACCATTCATGCCAGTCGTCGACGTCCCATTCATGGTGTTGTTGTGTGAGGTACATCGAAGGCAGCCAGTCGGAGGCCCAATGCTGCAGGCATTCGGCGATGGTATCGAGCTCGTTGGCTGCGTTTCGCATGTCGTTGTCATCGTCATCAGGCGTGTTGGGAATTTGTAGATGAAGTGGTGGGAATCGTTGGAGGCGTCCTGAGTCGGATATGGTAGCAGACGGCGCCGACGGGAGGGTGGGGAACCAGGCCCGAAGGCGGGCGGCGATGGTGGCGTCGAAAGAGTCTTCGTAGAGCGAGCGCTGCAGCGTGATCATGTATGTGGTTTGTGGTGATTTCTTCGGAGGATCATCTTCAGCGCGGCGAAGTTTGTCCAGGACACGAAGAGCAGCGGCACGGGCGAGTTCATGAGCTTGGCGTAGCTGACGGTGAGCCAGATGATCGTGGTGGCGGCTGCGTTTGATGATCTTGAAGATGGTGCCCTTGTGGGTGGAGTAGTTGTCGCCGAACTTGGCCGCCCGCAGGTGCTGCGCGATCGAGGTAGCGGAGGCCCAGCACGGCGCGGTCCAAAGTCCCTGGACAACTTGTGCGAGTGGAAGCTGTTCAACTGCTGCCTGATGGTGTAGCTCGAGAAGCTGGGGCCAGACGCTGATGGTGGAAGTAGCAGAGCGCCACAGCGTGGCAGCTAGCAGGACTTCGGCGCCGATGGGGATGGCGCAGCCCGTCCAGTTCGTCATGCCGAGGATGTCGAGCTTGGTGAATGCTGAAGGAGCAGATCTGATAACTCTATGAAGGGCATGCATTTCTTTAGAAAGAACGAGTTCTGGAGCTGGAAACAGTTGACCGACGTAGGTGAGGCATGTGATCGCGGAGGTGTTGTACAGCGAGGCGTTCAGCTGGATGGCCGCGGAGGCGTCGCCCAATATCTGGGTGCGGTGGTACCACTTGGCCGCAGGGGCGGCCCATTGTGCACGATCATCAGCACACGGGCCGATGTAGACTCCGAGGTACTTGGCCTTGCCGTCGATCTTGAATTGGGCCCAGGCGGGGTTGATCGTCCCGAGCGTGTCGCGCATGGTGTTGTCGACGTCTTCGAAGCTGTTGGTCCAGACTGGGACGAGCACGCACTTCCGAGGTTGGAGCATCAGCCCCGCGAATGTGTGGGCCGCCTCGGTATGCGGTAGGATGCCTTGCATGTCACGCAAGCGCGCTAAAACACAACCAATGTCGTCGGCACAAGCACTGGCCATGCCACGGCCAATCTGAGAGAAGTGGCGTTGAATTCCGCGTAGGATGGGGTCGAATACCAGGGCCCAGATGGTGCCACTGAGTGGGCAGCCCTGAGCTACGCCGCTGGCTGCAACGAGTAATGGTCGACGTGTGCCTCCCAGCTCGAGGAAGGCGATGGGCGAGGCGTAGAAGGACTGGAGGGGGCGACGGACGCGGCCACCAATCCCCCATCTGCGAATCACTTCCCGTAGCCAGGTGTGAAGCAGGCTTGGGAAGGCGGCGGCAATGTCCATGCTGAGGAAGCACGGCATGAGCTCGGCGGCGTTGTCCATGGTGCTGTAGATGCGGCTGTACGTGTCGGCTTCGACTATGTTGTTGAGGAATTGGCGGCCAGGAACAAAACCTCGTTGGATACTCGACACTTGCTTGACTATCGGATGGAGCTTGCGGTTGATGGCGGAGGCAGCAATCTTTACGCCGGTGTTCTTCATCGCGAGAGGGCGGAGTTGGTCTGGCGACCGATGGCATTCAGAGTGTCCTGCAGGCGCGTCACCTTTTGGAAGCATGGTGAGTAGTGCGTGGTTCCAATCGTGCGGGATGATGTTGTTGACCGAGATGTTGGCCACGAGCTCTTCGAGGATCTCGAAACTGTTGGGAGTGGACGTCCAAGCTTTGTAAGGAAGACCGTCAGGACCTGCGGCGGAGTCATGTGCTCGTTTTGCTGCGTCTTGTAGTTCTTCAGCGTTGGGGAGTTCCAGCGCAACAGAGTCGCGCTGGGCGAAGACAGAGTCCAGGTAGACGTTCATGTTGGCGATGTTCACTGGTTTGTCAGCGAAGATCGGGCCCCAGTGCGCTAGTATAGCGTCGTGCATGTCCGTCGGCGTCTTGGCAATGCCGGAGGAGTTGCCTTGCGAAATTCGGATGCCAGCGAGCACCAGACGCTTGGAGAAAGGCTCCCACAGCTCTCCAAGTCTGCGCGCGGCGCTGGCCCGTTTCCGCCACCTGTCCCCTTGTTGACGCTGTAGACGTTGATAAGCGTCACGGGCACGTGCGGCAGCGAGGGCGCGACGTTCTTCAGCGACAGCAGCATGAGCTTCAGCAGCGGCATCTGCGAAGGCGTTGGCGTTGATAAGGCAAACCTTGCTCGAAGGGATGTCGGTGGAGTTGTCGATGATGATCTGCAAGTGCTTGGAGCCCAGGTGGGTGGTGTCGATAAGGAGGCGCGCGAGCTTGATGTCCTGGTACCAGACCGCGCGCGAGATGCTTCTCATGGTCATCGAGTTGACTTCCTTGGAGATCGAGAGATGGTCGCGTGCAAGAACTTCAGGCGGTAGCCGCGCAAGAGCATCTCGCGTGGCTTTCGCAGCGTTCGTCATGTTGGATTTCAGCGCGCGCCACTTGATGATGGGCGCGGGCGTGTCGTACTCGGTGTCGGCGGAGAGCTTGCCGATGAAGAGCTTGTAGAAGTCGGAGTTGAAGAGGTAGGCGGGGATGCCTCGTTCAGCATGGGGCCGTTGAATTCGGGGGCGGAATCGAACATGAAGAAGTTTATGGTCACTGGCAGGTATTCCCTTTCGTTCGAGTGGCGAGTCGTCGGCAACCATGATCGTCTCAATGTGGGTGAGATTGTGTGCCAGGAAGGAGGTGAAGAAGCGATCGATGCTCGACTCGGTGTTGTTCGCGTAGCAGCGGTGGGTGGTGGATGGCGCGCAGATCTCGACCAGCGGTCGGAAGAGCTGCTTCCAGAAGGCGGGCTGGAACTGGTATCGTTCGTGAGCAGGCACTTCGACAGGGCGTAGTAGATTGCGAGCGGGTAGTTCAGAGATATTGAAGTCGCCGAGCATGAAGAACATCACGTGTTCAGGATCGTTGTCAGCTTCATTCAGTGCCACTTGCCACGTGGACTTGAACCGTCTTCGGTCATCTGCGGAGAGATCACGGTTATGAATGTTGAGGTAGATATGGAGGTACGCCAGGCTGGGGTCGCGGATGCGCAGTTCGGCAACTCGGCCAGGGATGGCCACGGAGAAGTTGACCAGCGGCTTGATGTTGTCCCGGTCGCTGCTGGGGACGAACTTTTGGATGGGGAAGGCGACGCCGCCCGCCGCATTGGAGTCGGGGATGCCGCTGTGGTAGACGTCGTACTTTGCGCCCGTGAAGTTGATGAGGCTGTGAATCATCTGCGAGGTGCCGTGTGTCTCCTGAATGGCAATGAGGGAGCGCTTGGCGAGGTAGGGCTTGAGGATGGAGAGTTTGGCGTCGCGCTTGACGATGTTCGAGTGTACCAGCGCCTGGGCGTTCCAGCTGACCACCGAGCATTCGGTCGTAGATGATGCGGTAGTCGCGTTCCATGGAGACCACTTGCTGTTGAATCCACGACGCTGATGTGGCTGCATCCGCGAAGGCAGCGGCAAGGGCGTCGGCACAAGAAGACCGCATCGCAGGAGTAAGGCCGACGCCATCAGCAGCATCAGACCATTGGATATTGGTCGCAATCTCAGGGCGGGAGCCCACTTGGATGCGGACGATGGGCACGTTGTCGATGGAGAGGTAGCCATCGGCGCGGTGGATATTGGGGTTGAGGTCCTGCTTGGCGTTGTTGACAATCCTTGCCAGCGTCTTGAGCTGGATCTCCTGCCTGACGAGCTTGGGGCTCTTGTCTGCGCTGACGTAGCATGGGGCGCCACCGGTCGTGAATGTACGCCATTCCCGACCAATGCGCAGATGATGGTGAAGAGCTTGAGCACGTGGTACAGCGACAGCATCGGCTCCGAGTACAGTGATGGAAACACGTTTGGCAGGAGCGGAGTTGTTGTAGCGCACCATAGACACGTCGATATTGGCTGCCGAAAACCATTCGGCGGTGGCTGACTTGAGAGATGCTTGTGTGATGTCCACGGTGGAGGCGATCCAAAAGGTGCCGATATGTGGTGCCCTGTCCCACGATCCGATGTTGCTGACGTCGAGCGAGGGAACCTGGGCTTCTGCATGGGCAATGGCAGTCTTGATCTTGTCCACCGCGTCGCTGAGGTTCTTGGATTCCACTTCGGAAGCGGAGATGCGCTGCTTGAGGGAGACGATATCGTTCTCGACGTGGTCTTGGCGTTCGGTGAGCTTGGCTGTGATGTTGGTGATGTGCGTGATGAAGCTGGCTTGAGACGAGGCGGCGACCTTCTCTGCGGTAGCCTTGAATTGTTCAGCCGCGTCAGCAACCTGAATGGCCAGATGTTTCTCGATCTCGGAGCGGAATTGGTCAAGTCTTTCCTTTTGTGCTGCATCTTGCCAGGGGTCTTTGTTGTTACGAGGGCTTCGTTCGCGACGATCACGAATGGTGGCGAGGTCGTTCGTCTCGGGCATGTTGGGAGCTCGCCGTAAACCACCGGGTCTGGACTCTCGAACACCAATATGGAGGTGGCCGCGGCACCACAAAAAATCAAACCCGCGTGGATATGTAAGGAGAGCGTAAAGGCAATCCTGAGCTGGCCCTGGGACAAGGGTATGCCGTGTAAGCCTCTTGGCGCTATGCCAAGCAACATTGGGACCTTGAGCCAAAATGGCTACGGAGGAGGAGGGGGAGGAGGAGGGGGAGGTGGAGGAGGAGGAGGAGGGGGAGGAGGAGGGGGAGGAGGAGGAGGGAGAGGGCAATGGACGGCGCGTCGCGCCGAGGCGCGGTGGGCCGGAGCCGGCGGCGCGACACGCCATCCAAGCAGAGCCCGACCGCACGAGGCCCCGCCGCCCTCGCCTCGGGGAGGGCCCGCGGCGGGCCCCTGGCCGCCGCGCCACGGCGGCCCGCAGCCTGCCCTCGTGGCACGCCCCGCCGGGGGCACGCCTGCAGCCTGCGCGGGCGCCGCTTTCTGGGTCGCGCAGGCGGCTTGGCCTTCGGCCGAACGATAGATCCCAGGACCTGCTCCTGCTCCTGCTCCTGCTCCTGCTCCTGCTCCTGCTCCTGCTCCTGCTCCTGCTCCTCCTCCTCCTCCTCCTCCTCCTCCCTCCTCCTCTCTTGCCCGAGCTCCCCTCCTCCTGCACATCCTGTCTTCTTCTCCGCATCCCTCCTCGTCCCCGTCGTCCTCGCCCTTCTCGTCTCCCGTTGTGCTGCTCACCTCGCTCCTTCCTCGCCCTCCTCGCTCCTCGCTCGCTCCTCGCTCCTCGCTCCTCGCTCCTCGCTCCTCCTCCTCCTCTTCCCTCCTCCTCCTCCTCCTCCTCCTCCTCCTCCTCCTCCTCCATTCTTTCTCCTTGTGAATAACTCCTCCCTGTCGCACCCCAGGACCAATCGAAAGGGTGGGCTGGGCGTTTAGCCTGAGACTTCCTCACCATGTGTGACCTTGACGCTTAAACATTTGCAAGAGCTTCACGGATTGAGGGCGAGTGGTTTTCAACATGTGGCCCTCGCCTCAGCGCTGCGCGCATTTGTTTTACAAAATTGGAAGAGTTTCACGGATTGAGGGCGGGTGGTTTTCAACATGTGGCTCTCGCCTCAGCGCTGCGCACATTCATTTGAAGACTGTGCAAGAGCTTCACGGATTGAGGGCGGTTCGTTTTCAACATGTGGCTCTCGCCTCAGCGCCGCGCACATTCGTTTTGAACATTTGTGCAAGGGCTTCACGGATTCCCATGGTCAGCGTACCGGAAACGGTGTTATGAAAGGATTCAGAATCGTGAGGGTCAACAGTCACGTTGATTCGCGGTGTTGAAATCCGAGGAATGGTGTTCTGGCGCGATTCGGGATCGTCGAAACGCAACAGCCAGGTTGATCGGCGGTGTTGGAATCCCGAGAATGGTGGTTTGGCATGCTTCAGGGTCTTCAAACGGTTGTCTCCCAACGAGGCAGTTCCCTCAGTGGATCTGAACCCTTGTAGGGGCCTGTGAAGAAGGAGCTTGGAGGGAGGGTTTATTCCAACATCGTTGATGAGTCTAGGGTTTACGCTGGTCCTCCTCATCCTCCTCCTCCTCCTCCATCCCTTTGCCGTATCCGCCACCGTGCCCCTGTGGCACGACGTGGAGTGTCCTCAGGTCCTTTCCTCGATTCCCCTGAGCCTCAGTCCTCAACCCTGAAGACTCTTTGGAAGGGCCCGGACCCGAAATTGCCAAATCTTCTAGGGCTCCCCGCGTGCCCTCTGGGGCCCGCCGCGGCTTCTCGCATTGCTTCGGGCCCAAGAGGGCCCCAAGACGGACCAAGAGGGCCCCAAGAGGGCCCCAAGAGGCCCCGAAGACAGTTTAAAAGGGCGTCGACTCGCCGAACGATTAGTCCAAGACGCCCCAAGATGTCTCCCAGACGGCCTCAGAGGCCGCCAAGTCGCCCCAAGAGGGCTCCAAGACCACTCCCCAGAGAGCCCCGAGAGACCAAAATCATTGACTTTGCATTTGTGTGTTCATGTTTTTGGGGTTCTCCACCTTTCGACGCTCCAAAACGTCCCAAAAGGCAACCAAGAGGGCCCCAAGACGGCCCCAGAGGCCCCCAAGAAGACTCCAAGACGGCCCCAAGATGTCCCGAGAGGCGCCAAAGACGACCCAAGAGGGCCCCAAGACTGCCTCAAGAGGGGTCTAAAAGGTGGATCACGAACAGAAAATCAAAGCCTTCCGTGCCAAAAGGCGCCCAGGAGGCTCCAAGGAGCCCCTCCAGAAGCCCCAAGAAGCCCCCACGAGGCCCCAAGAGGCCCCCCCAGAGGCCCAAAAGAGGCCCCAAGAGGTCACAAAACAGCACCCCAGAGGCATCAAAGCTGCCTCCAGGAGGCGCCCGAGCAGCATCGACGAGATCACAACGAACATCCAGACTCACAACTCAGGCACGGTGGCGGGATGGGCCAAAAGCCATTCGATCAATGACTCCCCCATGTCACACCCTCAGACGTGTCGGTAGGGCGGGCCTGGCGTTTCGCCTGAGACTTTCTCGCCATGCATGACCCAGAAGCTTGAAATATGCAAACTGTTTCGCAGATTGAGGGCAGGTCGTTTTCAAAATGTGGCCCTCGCCTTGCGCCGCTCACATTCGTCGTAACAGTTTGCACCGCTTTCAGGGGGGGAGGGCGGGTCAGTTGCAAGATGTGGCTCTCGTCCTGGCGCCGCCGTAGAAGTTTGCAGCAGCTTCACGGACGGAGGGGGGGGTCCTGCTCAACATGTGGTGCTCGCCCTCGCGCTGCGCACATTCGTCTTGAAAGCTCGCAGCAGCTCTACGGATGGAGGGCGGGTCGTCTTCAAAATGTGGCTCTCGCCCCAGCGCTGCGCACCTTCGTCTGACAAGCCTGCAGCAGGTTCACGGATGGAGGGCGGGCCCTTTTCAAGATGTGGCTCTCGCCTGTGCGCCGCGCGCAGTCGATTTGAAAGTTTACAACAGTAGAAGGAATTCGTATAGTCGAGGTTCGAGGAATGGCTTTCTGACACGATGTGTGATTGTCGGGGCCCAACAGTCACGTTGATTCGCGGCGTTGAGGTCCCAGGAATGGTGTTCTGTCACGATCTAGGGTTGTCAGGACACAACAGTCACGTTGATACGCGGCGTCGTAGTACCAAAAACTGTGTTTTGGCACGATCTGAGATTCTCAGATGGTTGTCTTCTGATGGGCTACTTCCCGCAATGACCAAACATTCTGGGGACCGATGGAGAGGGAACTTGAAAGGAGGGTGTATTACAACGCCGTCGCTGCGTCTTGGGTTTGCACTGGTCCTCCTCCTCCTCCCCCTCCTCCTCCTCCCCCTCCTCCTCCCCCTCCTCCTCCTCCTCCTCCTCCCCCTCCTCCTCCTCCCCCTCCTCCTCCTCCTCACACTTGCCGCAACCATGCCACTGCGAGGTGCTGCCGGCACGGCCAGCAGCCTCCCGCATAGCCGCGACAGGGCTTGTGCCGCTTCCCCTGCTCCGACAGCAGCTTCGGCGCGCCGCCGTAGTTGTCGAACTTCTTGTAGAGCTCGTCCTGGAAGCTGCGGTTGGCGGCCATCTTCTCGAAGAGGTCCCTGCCCAGCCCACGGCGTGCCCAAGGGCGGACGGCGCCTGCTCCGCACCAGCGGATCAGCCTCTCGATCGAGACCGCACGGAACTTCGCACCGTTCTGCACAGAATGAGCTCGACATTGCCAGCAAATCCCTGGGCACCACGAGGGGCGAACGGAAAGAGGAGACGCTTCCAGCTGCGAGTAACTGGGAAGTACCCGCATCCTCCTCCTCTTTCTCCGCCTCCTCCTCCTCCTCCTCCTCCTCCTCCTCCTCCTCCTCCTGATCCGCCTCTTCCGCCTCCTCCGCCTCCCCCTCCTCCTCTCCGAACTCCTCCTTCACACTCCTCGTCCTCTTCCGCCCCCTCCTCCCCCACCCTTCTTTCTGCTGCTGGATTAGATATCCCCACTCCTGCCTCATACCCCTCCTAGTGTCGTAGTAGCTTTGCGCATCCCGCAGCGCCAGCGACCAGCGATGGTAGACGACGCTAAGGTCGAGGAAAAGGAGGGGATGAGAAGTGACCACGAAAGAGATGGTAAGAGGAGGACGGGGAGGGAGTAGGAGGACAATGCCAGAAGGCACTTGCCAGCGAAACTTGCAATGACAGCAGCACCAATAACACGCGACGCCTTTTATGTATGCAGGAAGCTCATTGAGGCTGGGGGGAGTCTCTACGACAATTGTTTCCAGAGGCCGTGGCCTCGGTAGTCGAGGATGTCTGCTTGGTGGCACGCAAAAGGTCAAGTATTATTATGATGCGGCTGCTGCTAGACCGACGACTGCGAATGAGAGTAAGAGTTGCATTGAATACCGAACAACTAGAGACAAACGAACGACAAGGTAATGCAATTACACTGTGGCATCACAAACCTGACCCCTCCACAACGTGACACTTCCGATGTATACCTGCATCTTGATAGAAGCGTGAGATGCGGACATAAAGCTAAGACAGAACTGCATGCAATGGCGGCATCCCCTGCTCCGCCCTTCCAATTTACAGCGCCTTTGGCGTACTCACTCGACCGTTCGTAGGCCATAAAACATTCCCGGTAATCATCCATCATCGTCTCCTGTGAGCAAGGCACAGCCACAGCGCGATATCGCTGAATGGAGTGCCGCCCATGGCGAATTCAGAACAAGTAGATGATGGGTTGCATGCACTCTGGCTACGAAGAAATGCACGCGCACTCGAACCACAACGACGGTAAAACACACAGCAATTGTCCCGACCCAAATGGCACTGCAGCTGGAAACGCACTCGGCACTAATACGTCCCGGCAAACGGCAGCCGGGGGCATGTGTATTGCACTTGGGCGTGCGCAATCGTTTCAAAACTCTGCTTCACGAGGTCATCAAGACGGCGTGCATCCTGTCGAACGGCAAACAAGCCACATTGAGCGTCGGAACAAAGAAATTTGATCCCATATCGATGCCGAATACGTGTGCGACAACGGTGCGCGGACGTGAAAATATAGATGCACGTGGAAGGACGACTGCATCTGTAAACATATGCTGGGCAAAGAATGTACGGACGCAATTGCTGACAACATCAACTGGCATCGGTCACTCCTGGAATACCCAGCAGTGCGCCTCCCGTGCCCGAGAATCGAGGACAGTGAGCGCTGATAGCTGCAATCGACTTGCCCTGCCTCCTGACCCTGCTCTGACGCAAGGCCACCAGGAACTGGTCAAGCAAAGCAAGAGCAGTGGAGATCAGGATGCGCAGTGGTGCATCGCCCTGCCCCCAGTCACATGCGACGCTTTGGTCGGGCACATGTCTTCGGCACAGAGGGATCAAACGCGCGAGCCTGACCCAACGTGGCCTCGCTGACGCTAAGACACCATCGTGCGCACGATGGCAATGCCGACAGTTATCAAGAAAGGTACTGTAATCATGCGATAACAGCGGTGCGTGCTATGTAATTATGCGATAACAGCGATACGGGCACACCGCCTGTTTTCTGAGCCCTCCGGCCGCCTGAGGCCCCGCCCGCCCACGCCCTGTCTCCCCAATTAGGGCTACCCGCGTCCCGTTTAGCTCTTGACCGGAATGGGCCCGCTCCCGAGCGAAAAGTGTGTGGACAAATTGAACCAACCATCACCACATCAAACACAATATCCTAAACCCGATGTCAACAAGTCCCAAACAAGCGGACGATACCAACACGACTGTGGGTAAGATAAGCTCGGGTATACTTTTGCACTTATTCTGGCAATGTCTGGCGCTACGGGGGGGGGAGTGCATGAGTGCATTCCGGGGTGCAGCGATGCTTTGGCAACCGAAATTGTGCAACGCGGAGTAATGAAACTGAGATCACGAAATCCTCGGTAAACCATCGCAGTAGCATATCACATACAACACAACACGTTGTACACAGTGCGGTGGTGTCAATATACATGCTTGCGCACACCGCTAGAGGAAGCGCACAAGGGACAGGGTCATACAGTGCACCGGCAGCGGTGGTAAACCATATCGAACCACAGCGCATCCAAGTTCATCCATTGTGCGTTGTGCTTCCCTCCTTTCGCATCCAGTGTGCCGCGCGCCACACTTCGCTTGCTGGTGATGCTGCTTCGGCTCCTCCTTCCCCTGCTTGGGCAAACACCGCTGATGCTGCAAGACAGATGGTGCTCCGTACTTCCGGGCTGGCCGAATACCCGTACGGCTCGCGCCCCATAAGGGGCCACAACTACAGCTCCCACAAACACGTCCGCATGACGTCGGCGCATTCTCTTTGGCCCACCTCTCGCATGTTTCTCGCCCAATGAGAACCCCTGCTATGGTCCAGGAGGGCGAACTCGCGTAATTCGGATCGGCGCATCCGTTTCGGTCCATCCTTCATGCGTGCCTTTGATTTGGCCAACCACTCATGCTGGTCGCGACCCCCAAGGCGCCCCAATTACGGTCCCTCTGGGAACGCTCTCTGGTGAGGTCGGCGCACCCTACTCGTGCATCTATTTATGTATATGTGTCGTGTTCTGTTCGGTTTCATCTGCTGGCATCTGGCATCCTGTATTTTCTAATCTAGCGGTCACTGCTCCTCCTCCTCCTCCGAATCCCCAAACATCTGCAATTCCGTACACGTCGATCTGCAATGTTTCCGTGCTCCTCCGTATATTTCGCGTGGTCTGTTGGCCAGACCCCCGAGTCTAGATCGCCGCCTGATGATGCTTGCACGTGGCTCCCAAATCGAAGCAGGTACAGACGTCTTAAACGTGTGGAAGCAAGCAGGCGCAGCCCGAACACACATGGACACTCCTGGAAGCCAGCCGACGCAGGCGCAATCCAGTCCAAACGGGCAGGAGCGAGCGTGGATACGGCCGGGGAAAGCGGAAGCAGAAACCCAACGCCACCCGAGGCCAGCCGGGAGGCGGTGGCAGCCGAACGGGAGCCACCCACGGCCAGGCAGCGGGGCCATCCTCCTCCTCCTCCTCCTCCTCCTCCCTCATCCTCCCTCCTCCTCCCTCCTCCTCCTCCTCCCTCCTCCTCCTCCCTCCTCCTCCCTCCTCCTCCCTCCTCCCTCCTCCTCCCTCCTCCTCCTCCTCCCTCCTCCTCCTCAGTCGGGGCTGCTCGGGGACTGCAGTCAAGATGCTGAGGCAAGGACCGCTCTGGGCTCGGGAGGGGCTCCGGTTCTCGGGCCACTCCTTCGACCTCTGTCGTGGGCCCTGCTTCTGGCCCAGGCTCGCCGTGGCCAGAAAAGCCGTTCGCTCCTTACTATGCGTTGCCTGATGCAGCACGATGGCGGTATGTGGCGAGCAAATGGTCATCCCAGCGCGGCTTCGCGAGCCCAGACCATCAACAGGGTCCAGCAACAGCGAGGAGCTCCCAACAAGTGCCTGCTGCAACAGGGAGGCGTAGTGGTGAACGCGCGGGGCTCCCAGCAGCAAGACAACGGTGCTGACTGGGGCTGGCGGTGAACGGCTGGGGCTCTTCATGGTAAGGAAGCAGGGCCAGTCGGGGAGTGCGTTTTCATTGCGACAAGGGGGAAATTCCATAAATATTGTGTTTGTAGTGCGTTCTCATTGTGGAAGGGCGGGCTTTGTTTGCATTGCGACCGGAAGGATTGTGCTTTCATGCGAAAGGACGGAACAATAATGAAGCTGGCCCAAGCCAATGGCATAGAAACGAACTCCGAACAACAGCACTGGGGCAACGGGGATCGTCGGGGCCACGACGATCCCTATCGGCAAAGAAGAAGCCAGGCCTGACAGCGCATTGGTATACATACTGAGAATGCTGATCACATGCGTGCCGCCATGTCTGATTTCTAATGCCAGACGAACGGACATTCCAACAGCGCCCATCTTGTGAACACAAGTACGTGGTGCAGAGACGAAAGAATTGGAATCCCAACGGCGATAAGGCAAACAAACTAATCGGAATCGGGGCCAACAGCAAAGAAACGGACATCGAATGGCACTTGGGTAGCGGAGCTAGTCGGAGTCGGGGCTGGTGGTGAGGAACGGACACTCCAACAGCAAGGCAGTGGCGCAGGTCGTAGCCAGTGGCGTGCAAACAGAAATCCTACTGAACTGGGGCAGCAGGGCTAGTGAAGGCTACTTGGGGCGAGTGGCGAACGAACATACGTCCCAGCACCACCAGGACAATCGGGATAGTCGGGGAAGGTGGCGAACAAGCAAGAACCCGAACGAAGCAGAACAGCGCTTCTGAACACAACTCAGACCCCTCAGAGTAAGCTATCTCGTGCTGTCGTGGTGAATGTAAAACATGCTGTTCCTGTTGGGCCGAGTTACTACCTCAGCATCCATGACATGCGTACTTCCATCCCCCGTGCCTTGATTCCACGTATGGTTCAACGCATTGAATGCCTATTATGTTGAACGTTGCCAGCCGTTCGTATATATTTCCCCATGGGCCTGCGTGGTTAGATGACACGCGTGTGATTTTTAGCACGCATGCAACCACCTGTTCTATGGACGCTTTCACTGGGTTCTTCCTCTTTTGTATTTCAAAACGAAAAATCACATGCTTACTGTTTGTCCTCCGCTCTCTCTCTCCCTGTCTCTCTCTCTCTCTGCCTCTCTCCCTCTCTGCCTGGCCGTCTCCTCCGCCCTGTGCTGCTGATGTGCGATACATGGCTTCCTTGACTCGGAATCTACGTATCGAGTCACTGCAACGTGTCAGGTATCTGTCCCTGTCTCTCTCTCTCTCTCTCGCTCTCTCTTTCGCTCTCTCTCTCTCGTTCTCTGTGTAGTCAGATGTTCAAGTTCCACACTGTTTCTGGTCGATATCTCCTTCACGGGTCTCCCTCTGCGTATGTATTTCGCTGCAGACATGCTTCCTGGCACATACTGTCTAGCTATCGTGTCCTTTTCCTTTGCCTAACTTAAATTACGTTCATGCTGACGACGCTTCTGTGTCATTGCGTTGAATCGCGGTGCAAGTAAGTGACGCCCATCGGGTGCGCGTAGACAACATGGGACGACATGTCAGATAAGCGTCAATCAAAGTCATCGTTTAGCCCCCATCGCCCCAAAACAGGCGCCTTTACAAGAGCGTAAGTCAACCGTCGCGGCCGACAGACCAACTGGCACCCCTCCCTCCGCCCTGCTCGCGGTGCTCGGAAAGCGAGTGCCGGCATCGGAAACCAACTGCTCCAGCGCTCAAGCCGTTCCCCCCTCCCGCCTCCAGCCTGCGCAGCGGTCCGCACGCCCACGCGCCAACACCGGAAGCCGAGGCGTGCAGCGCTGGAGCCTCCCTCCTCCTGCCTCCTCGTCTCTCCCCCTGCCTTCCACCCTGCCGCTCTCGTCCTCGTCCGTCCTCCGTCTCTCCCTCCCTCCTCCGCTCGCCCTCCGCGCCCCTCCGCCGACGCTGCTCCCTCCTCCTGCCTGCCTCCCGCCTTCTGCCTCCTCCGTGTCTCGCCCCTCCCTCCTCCCGGCGCGCTGCTTGCCCCCAGATTCAAAGAGAGCGGGCCTACGGCCGACGCGCAGGGTAAGGGCTGTCGCGGGCGCACCTGCGAGCGCGCACGGGCAGGTGCCCCGAGGCCTCGGAGCCGAGGCATCTCCGATGGGGCACCCTGCGCAGGATCAGTCCGCCTCGACTTGGCAGATCAGACCGCAGCAGAAGGCGCGTCGGATCGGACTACAGTCGGGGCGTTGACCTAAGGAACCCCAAATAAGGAACGGGGCCCCTTTCTTCCATAAGTTGAACTTCGATTCCCCATTGAAAACACAAGGGAAATCCGAGGCAAGCAGCGAAACACTCAAGGAACACCGAGCCCCTCCCCAGCGAAAAGGGTTCCTTCTCCAGCGCCCCGACTGTACATCGGCACGGAGTCGGGGTCGGAGCGGCCGCGTCAGGATGCCCCAACAACGCCATGCGACCGTCGGGCCACAGCGGATCGCTCTGGGGTCCCGGAAGCGAAGCGGATCGGGCCGGCCAGACACTCGGCATCGAATGGGATCGAGGGGACCGACATTCGGCCCGCCCGCGGGGACCAGGAAGGGGGGAGCCTGGCCATCGCTCGGACGTTCATTCCCTGTGTTTTTTTCGGTTTCGTGCGTGGTTTCTTCGCCAAATGATCAAGGATGCTCCTCGATGGTCCTCGCCGAAGGAAAAATGCACACGTCCGAGCGATGCCAAGCAGCAAGGAGAAGGAAAGCAGGGAGGAGGAAGGGGCAAAAGAGGATGCAGGAGGAGGGGGGGGCGGCAGACCAGGAGGGAGGAGACCGCGCACCGGGGAGGCCAGCCAAAGTATATACCGCTGCCGCTGCTCGGCGGACCTCTCCTGGGGTGCGCTCCGAACAGAAGCTTCGGGCGACGAGGGCTCTTTGGGGAAGAGCAGCTGGGTGTTGCCGGAGGCGTCCCTGGCCCAAGGTGCCCTCAGGACTGCGCAGGAGGACCCGACGGCCTCCAGGGCACCCCTCACGAGGCCCAGGGGGGCCCAGGGGCTTCGAAGTGGAGCGAGAAGCTGGGGCGACGAGGGGTCTTTGGGGAAGAGCAGTCGGGTGTCGCCGGAGGCGTCCTGGGCCCAAGGTGCCCTCGGGACTTCGAGGGAGGGCCCGACGGCCTCCAGGGCACCCCTCGCGAGGCCCAGGGGGGCCCAGGGGCTTCAAAAGGGAGCGAGAAGCCGGGAAGCCCTGGGCCAGGGACGCCTGGAGCAAGCCCCGAGGCAGCGGTATCGGACTCCTTTTTGTCCTCTGAAGTGCTCTCCTGCTCCCGGCCCAGCACGCGAGAGCGCCCTCGGCGGCAAGCCCTCACCGAGGGCGCCAGCTGCTTGGGGCTCCAGCTGGCGAGCTCCTCGCTCATCCGGGTGAGGTTGTCGCACCTCTCCCCGATCGGGAGGGACTGTGCTCAGCTCGCCCTGCCTGCCTGCTCGAAATCCCCTCTCGCCCGTCCTCTCTCGCCCCCTCCGCCTCCCTGTGGTGCTGCCCTCGCTCGTGCTGTGGCTGCCATTCGTCCCGACTCCGACGATGACTTTCTTCTGTCGGATCTTGTTGCCTATTCCGTCCCGGCGCGGCCCTGCACATGTGCCCACGAATGAAGCTGAGAAGGGAAGGGCGGTGTAAAGGTGCCGACCGTCACTGTCGCAGGCCACCGTGCCTGCGACCGACTTGCCGCCTCTGGGGACTGTCGGACCTGCAGGGGCCCGAGGCCACAGGTGTTGGGTCTCCGCTGGAAGTATTGTCCTGTGCCTTCGGTGTGGGTTCTACTCGACGGGGGTTGCGGGGCACCTGCTGCTCGACTGCACCGTCCCTGAATCTCACACCATGAGTGAAAGCGCTGTGCGTCATCGTCGGCTCTTCCTTACCCGGTTTCGCCCAGCGGATGAGTGCCGAGCAGACTCGCGGATCATCTCCCCCCCTCCGCTTGGGCCTTCATATTTCGTGGGGTCTTCAAGCTCGTTGAAACTGTATCTTGTTGTCGGTCGTCCGTCGAGGGACGGACGGCTCCTCCACCGTGCTGTCTCGCCGTGCCACCGCCGCCGCGATCCGCTTGGTGTGTGGAGGCGGGCCAGCTGTGCGAGCGAAAGGGACACCGGCCCCTTCATACTGCTGTGTCGGTTTAGTGCACCCGCGCTTCCGCTCCAAAGTGTCGCATCCTCCTCCCCACCTCCTCCTCCTCCCTCGTCCCCTCATGATCGTCCTTGTCGTTCGTGGCCTCTCGGTTGCTTTCTACTCCGCGTTCGGCCCAGGGTCTTCGTCCCTGGACCGCCTAATCCTCCCCTCCAGCCCCTCGCCGGGCACTTGCAAGCCGAGAGAAGGTCCACGGGCTGAATCTGTGCCGGGCACGCAACGGGCCATGACGGTCAGGAATCCTCCTCCTCCTTTCTCCACCTTTACCTCCTCATCCTTCCTCCTCCTCCTCCTCCTAATCATCCACATCATCAGCAGCATCAGCATCATCATCACCATCATCATCAGCATCACCATCATCGTCACCATCATCATCATCATCATCATCATCATCATCATCATCATCATCATCATCATCATCATCATCATCATCATCATCATCATCATCATCATCATCATCATCATCATCATCATCATCATCATCATCATCATCATCATCATCAATCCTCATCATCATCATCCTCATCCTCATCATCCCATCATCTCATCATCAGCATCATCATCATTCCTCCTCATCATCCTCCCTCCTTCTCTAGGCCCAGTCCCCTCCGACGCCGAGAGACACAGCCGCTCTGACTGGGCACGGCCCGCGCGGCCCCTCCCGCCGCCCGCCCCGTGCCGCGGGGCGCCTGTGGGGGCCGTTGCTCGCGCCGTCCAGGGTGTCCTCAGGGCTGCCGGGGCCGCGGCGATGGCGAGACTCCTCCCCCTCCTCCTCCTCCTCCTCCTCCTCCTCCTCCTCCTCCTCCTCCTCCTCCTGCTCCTCCTGCTCCTGCTCCTGCTCCTCCTCCTGCACCTCCTCCTCCTCCTCCTCCTCCTCCTCCTCCTCCTCCTCCTCCTCCTCCTGCTCGGCACGTCGCTGGCGCCTCGAAACTTTCATCCACCGGGCCCACCTCGCCGCGCTGCGGGACACCGTGCCAGCGCTGCTCGGGTGGCAGGAGTCGTGCTGGCCGCATTCGCTTCGGAGGTGGGAGCAGGAAGAGAGGCAAGACGAACGAACAACAGATAGGCGCACGCAGGCAACATGAGCGAAGAGTCCGAGGGGGACAGAAGGCCAAGCCGACGGATGGGACAATCAGGAATGGCAGCAAGGCGGAGACTGTCTCTGATCAGAGCCCATAGACGAGGGCATCTCCAATAATGGAGGATGGCATCGGGAGTTCCTTGGCACCCAAGGCAACATGGTCGAAGTACGTTATCGTGCATTCTGAGAGTTGTGATCCAAGCACCGCTGATCGTTCTCCACGCAGCGTGTCTCATGGCTGGGGGGAGCTTTAAACTCTCAACTTTGACGGCATTCCAGTCCACAGAGGTGATCGCTCTGTGGTGTCCAGGGAAATGTCCGGGCAGCCTGCCCCTCCAGTTCGGGAAACAAACGCGGGGCAACTCGGCGAGGACGGCGCTCTGGACCTTCGGACGCTTGCTCTGCCGTTGATCACGGAGAGCACGCTTCGCTGTCGAAGCCGCAGCAGCACCCGCCATCTCATATTTCTTGCTGCTGGGGAACCCCTTCGAGGCCTCACTTACTTGCTCAACAAAAGCAGGGGCTCTCCAAAAGTCAGGGCATTCGCGTTGCGAGCCTAGCTCCTGCAAGGATACACACCGTTCAGCTTCGGCGGATAGCATGGCTTAGAGAGGTTGCCATTCGGGCAAGGCCTACAGAGCAGAGCGGATGAGCGTTGCAGCACATGGTGCATCGACGCTCCCAACGTTTGAGCTCCAAGAGGGGGGCCTGCGAGAGCACGCAGCTGAGGGGGGAAAGAAGGAGGGGGCAAGGGCGGCGTGCTCAAGCAGGCAGATGGAAGAGACACCAGGGATGGAATCGGGCAGAAAAGCTAACAGAGCAACATGCGACAATATAGGTGTGGCACGCTAATTATACATATATTCGGCTACGGCAGTGAGGCGACCTTCCTTGGCAATCTGGAACGCCCGAGAGGTCCATTTCTGGATGTGCAGGTGCTGGGCCTCCGCGGTGGCCCCAGGTCCCAGGATCAGCCCAAGGTAGGCGATCAGCTTCACTATTTGAAAGTCGGCCCATTCGGGAACATTTTGAACTGGCCAGGTTCTGTGCGCGCGTTTACCCTTTTCGCTGAATTTACCAAACAGCGGCACAATGCATCATTTGCTCGGCTTCAGGCGTAAATCGGCAAGCTCTCGACTGTTGCCGAGCGCGCGCGTCAGGGGCCACAGGCGTCGGAGGGCAGCGAGGGGCGGCCCCCGCGTCGCCCGCGCAGGCCTCGACTGCGGCGACGGGTCGCTCAGGGGGGCCAGCGGCCAACGCCTCGCGAAAGTATCCGCGGAGGGGGTGGCTGCGCGTCGCGCATCTCGCTGCAGATGCTGGGCAGCCTTGCAGGGCGCCAGACCAGGCCGGGCAGAGAAGGCGGGGTTGCTGCTGGAAGCGGCCAGAGCACAGCGCGCCATCGCACATGCATGTCAGGGAGATCAACGTCGGCGGCGGCAGCTGGATGCAGTCAAGACTCTTGAAGCTCCAATGGTGCGCCACTGATGGGAAGGCTTGGCCGCAATCAGATGCACGCAATGCTGGGGGAGATAAGGCTGCGGACGGCTGCGTGCTGGCCATGCGAGCTCTCGCGTCCAATTCTAGGATGCTGACTCCGAAATTTCGCACTCGCACAAATCCTCTCTGCTCATCATCAATGAATTCATGGCGCCGACGACTCAGGTGGGAACTGGCAACTCCTGGCAGCACTTTGTTGGACGTCTGTTTCAGCCCAAGGGGCCCAGCGTCTCCTGCTCCTCGAACGACCTCCTTGCCGCCCCCCCCCGACCCCCCCTTCGCCGAGAAGGCCCCTTAGATTTAGTTGAACGAAGGTAATCGTGAATTCCCCTGAAGCATCCAACAGAGAGCCCCATCGAGCACCGCAGCCCCAAACGGATTGAGGGCCCATGCTGAGTAGATAAGCCCATCAGGACGTGGAGCGCTGTTCTGAGCCTTTCTGAAGTATCTCTGGATGTCCTGAAAGGTGGGCGGTGGGAAGCCCTCCGCATTTTGTCAGATACCTGTCAATCATCTCACCGTTGATCTTGTTCTGGACTCTGAGTGCAGCGCCCCGGTGCAGCCAAAGCTGCCGCGGCACTTCGTCTGGCTGGCGATGAACGGCACCCCCGCCAGCAGCTCTGACACCTCGCAGCGCCATGCCTCTCTCATGGAGTGCCCAGATTTTGCCCCGCAGCATCTGTCCTCGAAGTCGTCGCCGTAGCTTGTTTCGTGTCGTCTCGCTGTTCGTCGCGGATATCCCACGTTTGTCCGAGCTTCGTTTCGCCGGGCCATGGATATGTTCATCTGTTCGGATGCGGCGACAGACGCACTGGGGTCACTAAGCTCAACCGTCCCGCGCACCGCGCCGACGTGGAGGAGGGCCCTGCCGACTTCGGATCTCGACCTGATTTTCATAGCCAACGCCACATCCTGTCTCCAAGCAGCCCGAACGATACTTGCTCAGCCTGGAGAATAAAAATTCAGGCGAGCTCCGTGGCATAGCATTCCCAGCAACACCGGCAGCTTCCCGCATCGTGTTTTCAGCGAACTCCATGGCCGAGAGGGGCGAAAGCTCGTCCAGGTTGCACTGTTCCGAAACTTTCTCCAGGAAGCTTCTGAACCTGGGGTGTACACGTCTTTCGGGGTGCTTTGGTACTCGTTCGGGGTCTTACCGGGGAAGCTGCTAGTGATTGAAACAACAACTGGAGCGCGATCGCTGATGCCGCGCTTGCGCAGCACCTTTGGCAGGTCGGCGACCTCGCCAACGATCGAGAGCTGGTTCAGGACCCAGCCGGGGGAACTCACGAACTGCCTGTCTATGGAGGTGAGCGGTCGATGCTTCTCGTTATAATGGGTCGGGTCGGCAACCTGCATTTCGGTCATGTGTCCCAGAGCTTTAATACATCCACCATCTTGCCCTTTGCGATCTTCCCTGATATGTCCGAGAGCAGGCCGCGATTTCAGTCCGAGGGTCCAAGACTAGGGGCGCAGCGAACGTCGGCAAAGTTGAAATCGCTAGCCACCACCGCCGAGCTCGTCTCGGGAGAGTGCTTAGCCAGTTCGAGGTCCCCGAGGAACGCATCACTGATATCCTATTTCGTTTCAGCAGAAAGCCCAAACTTGCGAGCGTTGCAGCGGCTAAACCAGACGCACCCGGAAAACTCAACGCGCGCATTGAGGGCCCTTCCCCGGGCCGGGCCAAAACTCGGGGCATGATAGCTGGCGCGTTCTCGCCGAGGTTGGAGATGCTCGGGTAACGAGAAATTCCCCCCCCTGCTTGAGACGAGCAGCAAAAACTAGGAGTGGCTGAAATCCTTGCGCATGTGGCGCATCAACTCTGACGCTTCCATTTCTGACCCATGACTCTCCTGAAAGGCAAGGATGGCCCCCGGGCGAAGAAGGGGGTGGAGGAGGCGAACCTTCAAATCACGGAGGCGCAAATCATGTTGGAAGTGGGCTCGGGAGTTCCACGCGGCCAGAGGCAATTGCCAACTCTCGCGTCCGCGCCACATCGCGAAGAGAAGGTTAGCGGCACCGTGTCATCGCGACAGTGAGGTTCGCATATGCCCGAGAGAGAGCTGCGCGAACTCGCGCAACGTCGACACCCGCTGCAGCCAAGTTCTCGGCGGCGTAGCGGAGGGTGGGCTCTCCATCTCCCGGGCGGGGCTCGATCCTGAAAACGGGCTCCCACGCGTGGCTGGGCCCCCCTTTGGCCTCGTCTCCGAACGGCCTGGGATTCGGGCGCAACTCGCCGCATGCTGCCCTGGCCTTCTTGAGGCCGAGCTCCTCCTCGACCATCTCGGGGTTCTTGTCGCCAGAAACGTAGATTTCAGACGGGGCCCCATCGATGCCGCGGCCCACGAACTGCTAACACACTCAATTGGCTTTCTTGAGGGCCCCAGTAGCTGCAGCACCTTCCTCTCAGCAGAGGGTTTGGCGCCTCCGGTGCGAGGAGTGGGCCGACGGCCAGCTGTTCCTCCTTCCAGGGCGATGTTTTCATATTCGGTCGCGTTGCGTTCCAGCTAGGGGGCGAGCGACTGGGATCGCGATGAAAGTGACGTCAATATCCCGTCGGAAGCTGGGGTCCAAGGGCCTGGGTTAAGGTCGTTCATCTCGGATGTTTTCCAGCGCCGCTCGCATCTGCTGGACGTCTCGATGTAGCGCTCGAATCTCTGCGGTGCGCTGCTGTGCGTTGCGCCCCACTCTCGAAGGATGAGGTGACGGCGTTGGAGATAGTGCCGAGATGTGGCGAGAAGGCCGCCATCTGCCCTTGCGGGGCCATGATCTGTCCATCCATCGTCTGCTTCGCGTTCTCGATGGGGGTTCGAAGCTCTTCGGGCGATGCCCCAGAACGAGCTGACATAGGAGGGCGCTCATCAGTGCCAGGGAAAGTCGGAGCGGCCTCGAGCTCTGCTGCCACGCCATGCGTCGCCGCGGACGGCCGGGGGGCGGCTCAAAGACAAACAGTGCGCTGTGCAGATATTTTCGCGACCCCGCAGCCTGGCCGCCCCGCGCGCGCCCCGCGGCCCTGCCGCGCGAGTGCGCCCCCCGCCCCTTTGCTGTCTCTGCGGCCGTCTCTCTCTTCCTTCTCCCCCCTGCTCTTGCGTGCGGGACAATTCGCAATGCCGCAGCCCAGGTTGCTCGACGCGCGAGCGGATCGCCTCCGCCGCGCCGCGACGGAAAACAGTGGAGGCGGGCTGCCATGCGCGAACACGGTGCGGGGCTTGAGTCGGGAGGCGACCTCTACCACGTCGCGAGGGAGCTCAACCGCAGCCAGGGCAAGCATCAGCATGACGTGCACGGGACTACAACCACGGTGGTCGCAGGCGGGCAGTGGACGAGACGGTGCAGGGAGGCTCACGGCTACAAGCTAGCGTCCACGCGCTGCCCACGCTGCAAGTGAGCCCCTGAGACGCTGGCGCACCGCATCTGGCTGTGCGAGTGCAGTGTGGACCACGACGAGTACACATCGTCCCAGTCTTTGGTCCCCTCAGCCATCGCCCAGCACCAGAACCAGCCTGCTTTGGGCTTCGAGGAATGCCGTCACAGAGTATCGCCAGTCCCAGATTTGACGAGGTGCTTTTTGCGGGGCTCGAGCTGTCCCTGCCAGGCGCCTTTGCTGAATGCGAGGACAGGGGGGGAGGTTGACGGTGGTTTACGTAGCTAGGTCGGGAGGGGAGCTCTCTTCGGATCCCCGTCGGAGGCGCTGCGGGGCTGCCATTGTGGCGTTAGCCCCAGACGCCGACGGGAACCTGTCTCCGCTGCCGCGGTACCGCTCACTGGCCCCCAACAGTGTGTCCTGAGGGCCGAACTCTTGGCGTTTTGCCTGATGTTACCTGGCCAGGTCCTGGGATCAGATTCTCCGTTCACCCTGCACCTATCGTCGCCAGGAAGATTTGTGGGAGCGTGCGAGAGCGAGCTGGCGCACCAGGCCTGCCTTGATTTCTGCGCGATGGATCTCGTCGCATACCGACGAGCGTACCGGTTCTTCTTGAGCGAGCAGGAAGCTAATACTGCCATAGGTAACATGGCCGCGGATATCTGGGCGGGGAGGGCGGCGGAGTTGGCATGGGTGCGGGGGGCGGGGGGTACCTTGCCTACCCGCGAAGTCGACTCCGCTGCGGCCATGATCAGACAACGCGAGAGACGCGCGATGATCGATGCTGTGGCCGCCAATGTTTGCACGAAGGCTGACCGCGAGGAGGCGCCCGCCCAAGTGGTGCCTGGGGCCCGTCTGGCCCGAGCGATTCACGCCTCTTCCCCTCGCCTCCACCAGAGGGGCAACGTGTGGACCCGCGAGGTCTGCCTGAGGACCTCCCCAGTCTCGAGGGTCTTGGAGCCGTGCGCGAGCCCGTGCATCCCTCCGCCTCCTGCCCCTGGTGCTGCTGCTGCTGCTGCTGCTGCTGCTGCTGCTGCTGCTTTTGGGCCTCCCCTGGTTGCCCGTGTAGCCCCGGGAGCTGGTCCCCTTAATCTGCATGGAATGGAAATACACCCCTCCCATGCGCTCGGGAAGGTGGACCAACATCCGCCATTTCGCGCCTCTGGCACGAAGTGGAGTGCTCCAAGGCTCACGCAGCACTAAAAGGTAGAGGCTGTGATGCCGCTGCTGCTGATGCAGCGAGACTTGTGAGTCTTTGAGGGCCCGGACAGATCGCTTTCCCAAACTTCTTGGGTTCTCCGGGCTGGCTCCCGTGAGCTCTGGGGGGGGTCCTGCGGGTCCTCTGGACGCTGTGCCCGCCCAGAATGGTCCCAGAGAGATTCAAGTCGACCTGAAATGTGTAAAAATACGCTGTCGGTGACCCCAAGACGGCCCAAGACACCTCCAAGACGCTCCAAGAGGCCTCTTCAGAGGGCCCCAAGAGGCAAGCATCAGTGTTCCTCCTTCAATGGTTGAAGGGTTTGGGCCGTCTCGCATTATCGGTTTCCCGACTCCAGGACGACCCAAGAGGCCTCCAAGACCACAAGCACGGTGGCGGGACGGGCCGAAGGACATTCGATTTCCTTACTTTCTATCACACCTGCGATCAGCACGCGACGATTGACCCCCGCCATCTTGCTTCCGAGTGCCTCATTAAGACCCGTAAAGGCGGGGACAACCATCTCGGTTGGCCTAAAACCTTTTTTCCCCGTGGGGAGGGCCCTCCGCTGGCCGTCATAAAGGCGATGCCGAGTCGTGACGAGGTCGCTGCAAGAAGTAAACAGCCAGATGTGAGCGGAGCTGGCCCTGCCCCATCTAAGAGTCTTCGCGACTGCGTGCGGCCCCTTATGGACCAGAACCCACTGCCTCTGGGGCCCGTCTCTGGAACGGAATTATTTGGTTGAATCCCTACTTGAACACTCCATCCTCCCTCCTCCCTCCCGCCTCCCCCCTCCCCACTCCTCCTCCTCCTCCTACTCATCCTCCTCCCCCTCCTCCTCCCTCCTCCCTCCTCCCTCCTCCTCCTGCTCCTCGAACTCCTCCTCCGTGCCTTCCTGCTCGCCCTCCTTCTCCTCCTCCTCCTGATCCTTCTCCTCCTGCTCCTCCTCCTCCTCCTCCTCCTCCTCCTCCTCCTGCTGCTCCTCCTCTTCCTCCTCCCCTCCTCCTCCTCCTCCTCCTCCTCCTCCTCCTCCTGATCCCTCCTCTTCCTCCTCCTCCTAATCCTCTCCTCCTCCTCCTCCTCCTCCTCCTCCTCCTCCTCCTCCTCCTCCTGATCCTCCTCCTCTTCCTCCTCTTCCTCCTAATCCTCTCCTCCTCCTCCTCCTCCTCCTCCTCCTCCTCCTCCTCCTCCTCCTCCTCCTCCTCCCCTCCTCCCCCTCCCCCCCTCCTCCTCCTCCTCCTCCTCCTCCTCCTCCTCCTCCTCCTCCTCCTCCTCCTCCTCCTCCTCCTCCTCCTCCTCCTCCTCCTCCTCCTCCTCCTCCTCCTCCTCCTCCTCCTCCTCCTCCTCCTCCTCCTCCTCCTCCTCCTCCTCCTCTCCTCCTCCTCCTCCTCCTCCTCCTCCTCCTCCTCCTCCTCCTCCTCCTCCTCCTCCTCCTCCTCCTCCTCCTCTCCTTTTCCTTATCAATAACTTCTCCGTGTCGCACCCCGAAGCCCGTATTTAGGGTGGGCCGAGCGTTTCGCCTGAGACTTCCTCACCATTTACGACCCTGAAGCTGAAAACCTGGTAATCGTTTCACAGACGGAGGGCGGGTCGTTTTCAAAATGTGGCTCTCGGTTTAGCGCCGCGTACATTCGTTTTACAATATTGCCAGAACTTAACGGATTGAGGGCGGGTGGTTTTCAAAATGTGACTCTCGCTTTCGCGCCGCACACATTCGTTATCCAAATTTGCCAGAGCTTCACGGGTTGAGGACGGGTGGTTTTCAAAATGTGGCTATCGCCTTCGCCCCGCCCAACGTTTGTTTTAAACAGTTGCAAGAAATTCGCGGATTGAGGGCGGGTGGTTTTCACAATGTGGCTCTCGCCGTAGCGCCGCGCACATTCGTTTTAAACTTGCCTGGCGAAGAACCCAACCATATGCAGTTGTGGGCACAACCGTTGTATGCACCGCATTCGGTTGGCCTCCCTATGAGGCCGCGACGTGTGCGAGGGGTGTGCTACAATGGGCGCGGTGCGCGCGTGCGAACGTTGGCATTTGGGCCTTCGGTGGGGCTCCCCATGGGGCCACGAAGCCCGTTAGAGGTGTGCCAAAATGGGCGCGGTGGGCGCATGCGAACGCTGCATCGGTGGGCCTTCGGTGGGGCTCCCGATGGGGCCACGAAACGTGTGAGAGGTGTGCCAAAATGGGCGCGGTGGGCGCATGCGAACGCTGCATTGATGGGTCTTCGGTGGGGCTCCCTATGGGGCCACGAAACGTGTGAGAGGTGCGCCAGAATGGGCGCGGTGGGCGCATGCGAACGCTGCATTGGTGGGCCTTCGGTGGGGCTCCCTATGGGGCCACGAAATATGTGAGGGGCGTGCCGAAGTAGGAGCGGTGGGCACATGCGAACGCTGGCATTTTGGCGGTCGGTGGGGCTCCCTACGGGGCCACGAAACGTGTGAGCGGTGTGCCAAAATGGCTGACTGTTTCGGAGTGCGGAGAGGCAGGGATCGGAGGATGAAGGGGGAGGGGGGAGGGGGCAGCGGGAGTGAGTGAGGTGACGCGGGGCGCTGTCTCTTCAAAACGAAGACCCAACACCACAGGATGGTTGGGAAAAACTGCAGGAGTTTCACGGATTCATGGCGATTCCTTTTCAAAATGTGGCTCTCGCCTTAGCGCCGCGCGCATTCTTTTTAAACATTTGCAGCAACCCCATGGGTTCTCATAATCACCGTACCCGAAATGGTGTTTTGGAGGGGTTCACGATTATGCGGGTGCAACAGTTACGTTGGTTCGCGGTGTTGAAGTCCCATAGATGGCGTTCTGGCACGACTCAGGATCGTCAAAACGCAACAGTCCGGTTGATCCGTGGCGTTGGGAGTCTCGAGAGTCATGTTTTGGCATGCTTCAGGGTCTTCAAACGGTTGTCTTTCAATGAGGTAGTTCCCCCAATGGAAATCCACCGATGTAGGGGCCTATGAAAAGGGAGCTTGGAGGGAGGGTATATTCCGAAATCGTTGATGACTCTTGGGTTTACAATGGTCCTCCTCCTCCTTCTCCTCCTCCTCCTCCTTCTCCTCCTCCTTCTCCTCCCGTCTCCCTCCTCCCTGCTCCCACCTCCTCCCTCCTCCCTCCTCCTCCCTTCTCCCTGCTCCCTGCGCCCTCCTCCCCACGTGCTCTCTGGTCCCTGCTCTCTGCTACCTGCTCCCTCGTCCCCTCCTTCTTCTCTCCCTCCTCCTCCTGCTGCTACTCCTCCTCCTCCTCCTCCTCCTCCTCCTCCTCCTCCCTCCTCCTCCTCCTCCTCCTCCTCCTCCTCGTCATCATCAGCATCATCATCATCGTTCTCCTCCTCCTCGTCCTCCTCCTCCTCCCTCCTCCCTCCTCCTCCTCCCTCGTCCCTCCTCCTTCCTCGTTCCTCCCTCCTCCTGCTCCTACTGCTCCTCCTGCTCCTCCTGCCTCCTGCTCCTACTGCTCCTCCTGCTCATCCTGCTCCTCCTCCTCCTGCTCCTCCTCCTCCTGCTGCTGCGCCTCCTCCTCCTCCTCCTCCTCCTCCTCCTCCTCCTCCTCCTCCTCCTCATCCTCATCCTCATCCTCATCCTCATCCTCATCCTCATCCTCATCCTCATCCTCATCCTCATCATCATCCTCATCCTCATCCTCATCCTCATCCTCATCTCATCCTCATCCTCATCCTCATCATCATCACATCATCATCATCATCATCATCATCATCATCATCATCATCATCATCATCATCATCATCATCATCATCATCATCATCATCATCGTCATCCGTCTCCTCCTCCTCCGTCTCCTCTCTCCTCCTCTTATCCTCTCCGCTCCTCTCTTCTCCTGTCTTCTCCTTTCTCCTCCTGTCTTCTCCTCTCTTCTCCTGTCTCCGCTCCTCTCCTCTCTTCTCCCTTTCCTCACTCCATCCTGGAATTCCTCCTCGCTCCGCTCTGTCTCCTGCCCCTTTATCTCTTACTCATCCTGGGAGAAAGCGGGTCTCAGTGGCCACATGGGTTCGGCTGCCCTGGTGTCCGGCTCGTTCTTGGAGCGCCGCTTGTGCCAGTCGCTGCAGCGAGGGTTGATGATCTTCTGCCTCGCGCTCGCCGGCGGCAGGGAGGAGCAGGCCTTCCGAGGGACGAAGGGAGGTTCCATCGTCTCGTCTCTCTCTCTCTCTCTTGCTCTTCCTCTCTCTCTGTCTCTCTTTCTCTCCCTCCCTCTCTGTATGTCTCTCCTCTGCCTCCCTCTATATCTGTGTATATCTATATATACTGCATGTGCACACTGCTTGCCCCCCCTCCTCCTCTCTCTGCCTCTCCCTGGGTCGCAGGGCCATCGGGTCGCACAGTCTCCAAGCCACCGTGCCACCAAGCCACGATGACACTGCCGGCGGGACGTCGGATCAAAAGGGTCGCGGTGCACCAGGCCACTGCGCGAGCGGACCAGCGGGCAACTGGGCGGCCCGAGCCGACCGAACTCAACCACAAAAACATCAGGAGGGGGGAGGAGGGGGAGGAGGAGAGGAGAGGAGGAGGAGGAGGAGGAGGAGGAGGAGGAGGACGAGGAGGAGGAGGAGGAGAAGGAGGAGAAACGCGGGGCGACGTCTCTTCAAAACGAGGGCCCAACACCACAGGATGGTTGGGAAAAACATCCATGTAGTCCACGTGCGCTCTGAATTTCCCCCCCAGGGTCGTGGACGGCAGCTGCGGTGCCTCTTGCGGCGCCGCCCCTCTCGCCCTCCCCAGGAATACACCAGAGTCTCAACTGCTAGTGGCGGACCGGGGCCGGCAGAAGCGGATCAATCCGAAATCACCGCAAGCCAAGCCCTCAGGCTGGCCGTCGGCCCCTTCCCCGCCGAGGCATGACGGAAAGATCCCTGTTGTGGGTCTCTGCGAACTGGCTGCTGTGCGGAAACTGCAACAAACCAACTGTCGCGTGGCATGACCTGGTAGACCCGCTAACAGTGAACGCGGCACGCCCTGCTGTGTCAGACAGCGTCTTGGCAACTTTCATCGTGTTCATTGTGGCTGTATATGGTGCTACCCTAGCTCTGGAGATCAGCGACAAGCCAATGACACAAGAAAGCGCAGCGGTGACTGGGGCAGGACCAGAAGTAGAAGCTGTAGAAGCCGGTGCCGTCCATGCGCTGGGAATTGCGGAACCATGCCTCCGGATCACCCCTCCCGCGGCGTGGCACGCTGCAGAAGGCAAACGGACGGCCGACCCCCGCGATCCCTTCTCCGCACCTTCCCCGCGACCTGCTCCGCCCCAGCGCCCCATCCGCGGCGCCCCCTCCGCGCTGCCCCCCTCTGCTCGGCTCCGCTCCGCCCCCTGCCCCAAGACCTCCCTCGCCGCGCGACGTGCGAGCGGGCGTCGGCCGCGTTGCCCCTCCCCCCCCCCCCACGCTGGCCATCGCTCGGACGTCCGTCCTCTGTGCTTTTTCTGGTTTCGTGCTTGGTCGCAGGATGACCCAGGATGCTCCTTGATAATCCCCGCCGAGGAGAAGTGCACGCGTCCGAGCGAGACCAAGCACGTGCGCTGCGCTGCTCGGGCCTCCGCCGCGCCGCCCCGTTCGGCGACACGCACTGAAGGTCACTCCGGCGAAGGCTCACTCTTACGTGTCGTCGACCCGTCCCCGCCCCCCACTCGGGCGCGGCCTGGCCGGCCCCTGCCGTGCCCGGCACCTTCCGCGACGCCGCCCTCGCCTCCGAAGAGCTTCCCTCGGGCCGCACGCGCCCGCCCTGCTGCGGGGCGAGGGGGGCGTCACAGAAGGGGTCGGCGTGGGGTCGGCGTGGGGTCGGCTAGGCCCCCCCGGCGGCCGAAGAGCGACCCTGCACTGCCCTGCGACGCCCCACGGAGCCGCGCGTCCGCCCTCCTCGCGCCGCGCATCCCCTGTGGCAACTCACCAGAGCCTCGCATGTCATCTTGCTGGCCCTTGCGAGTCGACGCTGACCGACGCTAGTCGACGCAACTTCGACGCAAACTCTGCGCTTTCTCTCGCCGATTACCAGACGCTGACGCACTGTGAAGACGGAATGGCGAGGACATACAATGCTCCCATGAGTTACTACCGAACGCATCTTTGCACTGACCCCGCCGAGAGCCGACGATAAGAGCCTGGAGTGCCGAGGGAATGTGCGGAAGCACGCGCACACACGGGCATTCGGGCGGCTGCCTCTCCGTGGCCGGGGTCTCAGGCTGCTCGCCAGGGCCTGGCGAGCCTCGAATGGCCTGGCTTGCCGTCCTGACTTCTTCTCTTGGGCTGGCTTCTGCATTCTCAGATTGAACCCTCAATCCAACTTCCGAATGTATTCCACCAGAAGGGTGAGCATCTCCACTCGCTTCCACGATGCGCTTGGACGCAGCCTCGAGCCAACGAGCAAAAAAGAGTTCCGACGCAAACTTGGTGAGGGCCCCCTGCGAACATTGCCGCCCTAACTCCCTCCTCTCCTCCCCTCTCATGTTCCTCCTCTTCCTCCTGCTTCTCCTCTCCCTCCCTCACCCTTCTCCTCCTCTTCCTCCTCCTCATCGTCCTGCTGCTGACTGGACGCAGCTGGCTCCGTGAAAAGCAAGACGCCAGCCGAAACCACGCTGCGCACCACGCACTTCCCTCGCTCTGGCTTTAGCGCTTTCGAAAACAAGCTTGCGCATTCGATCTCATCATGCGCCAGCCTCTCGTTATCCCAAGACCTTGGCTGCTGACAAGTATGGTGGAAATGGGGTCCTCGAAATCTTCGTCAGGCAAATCTCCAATCCCCATCACTGGGTCAGGACCCCGAGTCGGGCCACCGTAGTTGAACGCCTGGCTGGCATCGTTTTCATTCGTTCCAACTCCCTCCCGCCGCTCCTCCAAACAAGCAGCTGACTCCTCCATGCCCCGGATTCTAACTGCAAGCTGTGTGTACAACGTTCACATGGAGCCCGAGACACAGTCAGCATGACAAACAGCCAGAACGGGCACCGCGTCTCATCGAAAATCAACCTGGCTTTACCCACGAGTGTTCTCTTGGCATACGTGAAGCAAGGGCGCCAGGGGCCCCACGCGCAGCAAGCGTAGCCTTGAATGAAGGCCCTCAACGCGTGGCGAGTACAGCAACACTAACAGATCGAGGAGGCATAGCGTCCACCGGAAGCTCGCGTTTGCCCGTGTTGGTGAACCGCGCTGGGCTAGTTTGCCCCGCTGGGGATGGTCCTGGTGCCGTCCTGGTGGGGTGATCGAACGGCTCGGTCTTCGTCCACTTGTTCGCAAACCGCTCAGGCGCTACGACAACTAAGCACAGGCGTGCACATGGAGAACTTCACCGTAATCGCAATCGACTCGGTGGTAGTACGTGTCTGACTTCGAAACAAGTCTCGACCGTGCCCTCAATGCGACCCTGGCGAACGATTTGCCAGGGCTGGGGCAGCCGGCCCCAGCCCCGCAACGAGACAGACGATCAAGGAGGAGAAGCATTAGGAGGAGGAGGAGGAGGAGGAGGAGGAGGAGGAGGAGGAGGAGGGGAAAGTTGAATCACGCCATACATTGTGCCAGGACACCTTGGGGAGCAATAGGCGCACCTTACTCCGCCAGTTCTGGCTGAGCGATCTCCATTAGAGACAATGCCCAGGAAGGCTCATCCAACAGTCACAGCGGCTTCGATTGGGTAGCCCACTTTACTCACCGAGCGGGCACCGTTCACAGGGAAATCTACAAGGACAACGACCTGTGCAGATCGGTCACCGTTTCAACTCCCATCCTCTGCATGTCATGCACCTCCATGCGACGGGAGGCGACAGATGCGCCGGAGGCCAACCCACTGGCTGATCGAGGATAAAGAAAAGGAGGGGTCACTCGCCATCGCTCGGACGTCCATTCCCTGTGTTTTTCTCGGTTTCGTGCGTGGTTTTTTCGCCAAATGATCAAGGATGCTCCTCGATGGTTCTCGCCGAAAGAAACGCACACGTCCGAGCGATGCCAGGATCATGTAGTTCCCCCTCCACCCTTCGGAGCGAGCCTCCCGTCGTCGCTCCGCGCCGCCTCCGCGCAGGGGCCAAGCTCCGCCGCTGGGCTCGGCGAGTCCACCGAGAGCCTCTCTGCAACGACGTCGACAGCCCAAATGCGAATCCGATCTTTGCAGGCACGGCTCAGTGGGCCGAACCGGCGAGTAGCTGCACGCAAGACCAGTCGGATCGAGAGGCAAGCCGAATCACGCGCGGCAAAACAAGAACGCACAACATCGGCAATATCGTCGTCATCCGCAATCGCAATCTCAAAGTCCCCTTTTTCCAAATGAAGAGAGCCTGGATCAGAAGCACTCTCAAACATGGTTTTCGAAGTCCATCATCGGCGGCTCCGTGCCACAGGACCTCGGGGCCTCCACATTCCCTGTGCTCCCACGGAGGAGCCACAGCATCGTCATGAAGAGTAGCCCAGAGACCGTCTCGTTGAGCGTCGCGAGTGGGTTTTCGAAGTATGTCCTCGGCGCTTCCAGATGGCATCAAGACCTTGGGGCCTCCATCTTCCCTCTCCCCGCTCCAAAGCGCCAGAACATCGTCGATAGGAGACTCAGCCCTGCGATGCGCCACATCAGGAGATAGAAAAGTCACATCCGATACGCTGGCGCCAGAGCCAGCCGTGTCAGAAAAGAAAGCACGGCAAATCCCATCAATATGTTCCATGTGGATTTCGGGGCCTCCATGTTCGACATTCAAACCCACAGTGACCACAGCATCGCCGGACACGGACTCTACCAAGCCAGTAGCAAGAGCAGCCAATGAGGCCATATCCGACACATACTCCCCAACGACGGCAGAGTCAGATACTGTACTTACACTATACCGTGGGCCGTCAAACACAGCATCACGAATGGGTTTTCGAAGTCCATCACTGGCGACTCCGTGCCTCAGGACTTCGGGGCCACCATTTCCCTGCCCTGACATGCAGGAGCCACACCATCGTCAGAGAGAGCCCGAAAATCATCCCGTGCATCGTCGCGAATGGGTTTTCGAAGTCCGTCGCCGGCTCCTGCCGATTGCCTCAGGGCCTCGGGGCTTCCATCTTCCCTACTCCCGCTCACAGTAGCCACAGCATCATCAATAAGGGGCCCAGCCATGTCATATTCGGAATCAGCCAAAAGATAACGTCGCATCTGGGCCGTCCGTGTCAACGACAACAGTGTCAGAAAAATAAGCACGAAGACTCTCATCTATACGTCCCAGTCTTCTTGCGAACATAGTGTCAGCGTCCTCCCACCCAGCATCCAAGGAGCAGCGTCGCGAATGGGTTCTCGAAGCCCCTCATCGGCATCTCCATCTTGCCTCGGAACCTCGAAGCTTCCATCTTCCCGACAAGAGCTGCTAGAAGAAGCCTCGCCATGGTCATCAGCAGGCGGCAACAGCATGCCTTCAGACACATCCCGACCCTCGTCAGCTTCATAGAGCTCGCCACCGCATTCGTAGTGTGCACCATGTCGACAGCATTGTGTGCGGGGTCGCTGCTGCCTTCGTGGGGTTCGTCTCCAAAGTCGAAGTGCAGCGAATCGATCATCTCCTCCTGTGGGTCCTCCCGTGGACCGTCTGGGTCCTCCTACTCCTCCGAACCATCGTCGCTCATCACCCCACTCTCTGACGATGCACCGCGCAATGCTCGAAGGAGTACATCCGCCGCATCACCTGCATTGGGAGGAAGACGAAGAGGCACAGGGGCGCCAGGCACAAACTCAGCAGCATCAAGACTCAGTGTCCACTACCAACCTCGGCAGGATCAAGGTGGTCAAACGTCCGAATGACGACAGCTGTTCATGAAGGCCCCTTCCACCGCAGATGCCGCGCACCGTTACCTCGCATCCGCATCCTGTCCATCCGAGCCCAAGCCGCGTGAGAGAATACCCCTCGCTCCTGCGCCAAATCCAGCTTCCCATGCAGCGATCGACAGTGAGGGATACCATGCACCAGCTGCAAAGAGCGCTGCAAACTCGAAGTCTGCTCGATGTCGTGCAGACGAAGTTGCATGGGAAAATCAAACGAAGGCGCAACCAGACCGTGATCAAATTCATGTCCAGAGGCAATACGACTGAGTGCAGCGTGGGCGACCCCGCAACAACGCAGAGCTCCAGGAGGAACGCTCACTGCTCTCCGACCGGCAGCCTTAGCACCCCAGACTAGGGCGCAAACAAACCTACCTCGCTTTTGACCACCCTCGCTTCCAAGAGATACCAAACGATGCCAAACTACGGCCTGTACTGGTCAGGCCGCTTGACGAGGAGGCGCGTGGTATGACTTGGTTTTGCCTGGAAGCGAAAGCGGGGTAGGTAATTCACGCTCTGACAGACACCAGGAGGGTAAAATGAGTCGGCATCAATCACGCAGCGCCGAGCACCAGGAGCATCACGCCCTCTGGGACTCAGACCCCGTGCGCCGAGGGGCACGGCAGGCAGACACCACGGGGCACGGACGCGCGGGCCCCGGCTTGAGCCAAAATGGCTACGGCCGAGGATGAAGAAAGGGAGGAGGAGGAGGAGGAGGAGGAGGAGGAGGAGGACGAGGGAGAGGAGTGAGGAGGACGAGGAGGAGGAGCGAGGAGTGGAGAAGAGGGAGGGGGAGAGTGAGGAAAAGGAGGACGACGATGGGGAGGAGGAGCGCACCACCTGCGGTGCGCGGGGGCAGCAGCCGGCCGCAGGCGTTCGCAGGGCCCGCTCGAGGGCGGCCGGAGATCTGTTTTCTGCGGACGGATAGCGAGACACGCGCGACGAGTTTCATCAGTCGTGTGGCCTGCTGCAGTTTCTAATACATGGGATTTTAAAACATATAGGATTTTAATACATGATTAATGTGTGAATGAATGTACGCATGAACTCATCGTTGTTTTAGTACCAAATCCCTGCATCTTTAATACATGTTCCGCACGCGGAGCATGTATTAAAAACGGCACTGTACGGTGGGGGCATTGGATAAGGAACCCTTAGATCAGGAATCCAGGGTCTGGAAGCCAGTGGAAGTCCGATCGTGGATCGGCCATGGATATCACCGCCGCCCTTCTTGGATAAGGGATCCTCCAGGGTCTGGCGCCTCCTGGGACTATTCCTTAACCAACAACCCTACCGTATCTGGCAGACCACGGGAAGTAGCACATCGAGGGACTGACACAGATGTGCAGCTATTGGCGCAGATGATTAGCGACGATTGGCGAGCTCAGCAGCCATGTGTAATTTGGTTGCGGCGAATAGCGAACCCATCGCGAGAAACAAAGGAGACACGAATCGGTGAACGACCACGCGAAACAAACCAATAACCCCACAAACGCTCGTGCGAATTTGACGTTCTAAAGCACGAAGGCGGAGCTCTTCGGATAGTGGGCGATCTCGCAATCGATATGCTTGGCGCCCCAGGCGATTGAGCCAAGGCATGCGCGTCACAGGCGGCGGACGGCATCGTTGCTGGCGTGCGCGCGGAGCCCTCAGGTGCATGGGCGTCGTGGCGTGTGCTTGTGCGTGCGGGCATGCTGGCGCTGCGCGCTCGCTGCTGGTGCCTGCTGTGCCGACGGCGGTCCACGGGCGCTCTCGCCTGGCCTCGCTGGTGCGGCCTGCGCACCGGGGCAAGGCTCGGAGGCCTGGACATGGGCACCGACACCAACACAAAGGGGGTTGCCTCCACAGGGGGAAGATGACCCTAGACTTCGATGCCGGAGGCGACATTTCGGTCACCCTGGAGGCCAGAAGATGACCACCATCACCGAGATCGGGATCTTCTGCCCTCGGTGGGGGCACACCGCCGACGCTGGTGGTGCCAACCTCTGGGCCTGCGGAAGGCTCGCAGCGTCACGCCCCCCCTACGGAGCAGCCTGCCGTTGAACATCCGTGTTGCGAAACCCTGTGTTTTTGAACGTTTTTGGGGCACTCGATTTGGGAATCCTCCCGAAACCGAAAGTTGTTTTGAAGGATTTCGGCATGCGCGCGCGACGACGCGCGCGTGCGCCCTTCGTCTCTAGGGGGCAAACAAACCTATCTCGCTTTTGACCACCCTCGCTTCCAAGAGATACCAAGCGATGCCAAACTACGGCATGTACTGGTCAGGCCGCTTGACGAGGAGGCGCATTGTATGACTTGGTTTTGCCTGGAAGCGAAAGCGGGGTAGGTAATTCACGCTTTTGCGGAGGATCCGCGACGGCACGCGCGCAAGGGTGTTCGAAGTCGTGGGCCCGGCGCGGTCTCGTGCGCAGCGCCTCGCAAGGTCGGACCCCGTGTGATAGCCAAGCTCTAGAACAAGCACGTCAGATATTTGTTCCCATTGGGCGCTGCCCATGACATTCAGTCCCGGCTACACCATCGAGAAGGGTCCAACAAACGTTCAATCCCATGGGCGCCAGGATGCGAAAACCGATTGCGTTGCGCTGGGTGGTTCGCTCCTGCACTAGCCTTCTTCGAACATCATGCCACGATTCATCATTCCACTGGCTACTCATCGTAAGAGGAACGATGGAGTATTTGATTAATTCGACTCAGAAAACTCCCAGGACATCTCGTTTAGCAACATCTCTCTCTCTATCTCTCTTCAGACTCCGCTGTGTTGGTGTATGCGCCGCCTTGAAGGTCTTCGCCTGTTTGGGCTACAAAATCCATCTTCATATCATTTATTGTCATCATGCCGTCATGCATCGCGGACCTCACACTCGTAGAAAAGCTGGCTGGGGACTAACGCCGAACAGATGTTTATGTCGCAGTGTCTTTCTCACAAGTATCGCGCGGCCTACGCCGTCAGGCCTTGGGTTTGAGTTTTCACCCTCATCGCAGCCAGAGCATCAAGTTTTGACCATAGGGGAGCAAGAACGAAAAGGTGCGCGGGGCACCTTAGAAAGGCCAGTTCAAGGCTGGACCACTTGAGTCCTTATCCTTTAGCGGCAAAAATGCATAGACGCTCGCGCTGGTGGGCATCCAGTATTTGGCCTCGCGTGAGAAGTAAGGGCAACATGCATCTTGCACAATCACAGACAATACCGTCCTTACACGCTTCATCCTCCTACTCGGTCTCCTGCTCCTGCTCCTAATCACTCTCTTCCCAGCTGAGTGTACAGCAGAATCGATGACACACCAACGCACGAAGCTCATCGAACTCTTGCACAGCTTGCTAAGCCTGCAGACCAGGGAAGAGCGCGTTCGAATGGTTTGGGCAGGCCGTCGCGGTCGCCTTGTGAGGGCAGAAGTTGCCAAAACTCACGTACAAATCACAAGGATTGCGCATCGTTATGGCGATGAAGTGGCTCTTCTTCTCGTTCAGGCGCAGCTCCCCGTCGTCGGCGTTGACCCGCCAACGGTCCGGTGCCACGACCGTTTGCACCAGGAACTGCCCGAACGTGCCACCAGCCTCCGGGTGTCGCTCAGAGGGCGCAGGACAAAAGAAAGTTCGAACAGCACTAGCGAGCGTTTCTTGTATTCGGCGACTCGACACTGGGCGGAAGGGGGGGGGGGGGCGGGGTCTGGCTCCAGACCTCTGCTTGGTGCCACTGCTTGGGACCGTGCGGTCTGTTGGGGGGACTCCACCTGCTCGACACAGGCGCCGAAAACAGCCAAGATCTACTCCACGGGGGGGGGGGGAGGGGGGGTGCGAGGGCCCGCGCCGATGGGCAAAAGAATGGATAAAAACGCTCACCTATCAGCTCTGCCACGATTCACGTTTGAGGTCAATCCTGATCGAGAAGCTGGATGATCCCCACGAGTACAAAGCGTTTCGTCGACCGAAGAAGACCAGCAACCCGAACCCCCAACGGTCGACGGTTCAGCGGTTCGTGACCCATGATCGACAATCGAATACAGATCGACGGATCAAGGTCTTCTGCGCTCGAACCTCCAGCAACGATCCCCTGAATCACCCCGTGAGAACTTCCGGAGTACTCATCGCACGGCGCAGCTCCGCCAGCACAGGTGCGATGGGCCAGCGCAAGCAGTGCCAACCACAAGCGCGGCCGGCACGGCCAGCACGGGGAGGGCACGATGCGGTGGGTCAAGATCCGCCCGCCCCCTGGGCGGTGGGGCGCCAGGCCGTGAGCATCCCTGCTGGGCTAGTGGAGAGCAGGACGACGTGGTGGAAGGCAGAAGCAAATAGGATGACAAAGGATGACGTGGCGGAAGGCAGAAGCAAATAGGCTGACAAATGTTGGAGAGGAAAGGAGAGAGAGAGAGAGAGAGAGAAAGATCACAAGTTTCAGCACACCGTTTTAAAACGAAGTTTTGTCACGGCAGGCGCAAAGGCGCAACCTACGACACAACTCATGGACGCAACCATGGCCACACACGATCCTCGCAAACCCCCTCGGCGCAAGCCATGGTCGCCACCTACAGCGCAACCCGTGGACAGAAGCGATGACCAAGAAGAACTCTGCGCACCCTCGTATCCAATGCTTGTCAAACGTGCCAAAGCACATAAGTGCAAACACTTTCGGGGGAACCGAAGATGCTCAGGTCTTGGACAGGTTCTTGCAGATGTGGGGCTTCTTTGGGCAAGGTGTCGGGAAGATTCTGGGCGTACGAGGGATCTCGTGGAGCCCGTTTGAGACGTTGTTGGACAATCTTGGAGGCTCTTCCCTCATGGACTGCGCTGCCTTGGGCTCTCGTGGAACAGACTGGAGCCATCTTCGGACTGGCACGGGCAGTGCTGGGGTTGAGTCGGGCCTGTCCCCCTACAGGGGGATACTGGGCGGAAAATTAAAAATACTCAAAAAATGCTCCCATAATGCTCAAAGATAGTCAAAACATAGTCCCCCTATTATTTGTTGACTACTTTTGAATATCCCTCCTGTAGAGGGACAGGCCCGACTTAGTGCTGGGGCGGGCAATGCTGGGGCCCTCGTGGGCCCGCGGGGGGCACCAGCACCGATAGCCCAAGAGACGAAGCCTTGTGGCCCAGGGCCCACCTCTGGGCAACAACTGGGAACACGTATATGAAGAGTGCAGCCCCAATACGCAACACGCAACACTTGGCGTATTGATACGGAGCTCAACGCGTAGGCTGAACACGTGGGTCTGACGCGATGCGTTCGCCAAAACGTGGGCCAATACGTTGAGCCAACACGCAACGTATTGACACGGACGTTTTGAACACGGCACGTGTTGCGTATCAAGACGGGCGTATCGAGGCAGCTAAGATGAAGCGTGCAGCCCCCTGGCCAGAGCTCATAACGACGACGTCGACGGCACTCTCAGGGCGCCCGACTATCGCTGCTGCTGCCGACTAGGAACAGGGCCCACTCTGGGCAACAGCTGGGAACACGTACACAGTCGGACTTCATTGGACAGGCCACGCGGGAGGACAAAAAAGACCCTTCCGGGGGGCCACATCGCCACAGGAATGCAGGAAGCACGGGTCGCGAGACGCAGGACACAAAGGTGCCCTTGATTTGGCAAGGTCGACCTATGAATCCAGGCCGACTGTGTGAGGCGTGCAACCCCCTGGCCTGAGCCCACAACGACGACGCCGACGGCACTTCCGGGGCGCCCGACTATCGCTGCTGCTGCCGGTCTGCTGCGCGGGCGCTCTGAGCAGCTCGATCCAGACCAGACGCGACTTGAGCCCAGATGAGTGCGCAGGGCCTCAAGACGAGTAACGACTTCTGAGATCCGCCGATCTGGCGTGTGAGCTTCAAAGAGCCCAAGCTACACGTCGTTCATTTCTAGTCGTGCTCATCTCTAATTGTGCTCGTGTCCAACTGTTCCTGGCCCCCCAGTGGCCAGGAACAGGCCCAGGACAGAACAATTAGAAATGAAAGGATCCTGCCCCCCCCAAAAGTCAGAGAGCCTTCGAAGAATTAGAACTGAACACTGTGTGCAGCCTGCCGCCTGAGCTTCATAGCTTCGGCTCTGCTGGGTGGGGGGTCGCCAGCGTGGCTCTGCTGGGGAAAGGGGTTGGGGGGGGGGGGGGGGGGGCGTGCTCCGCTCGTGCTCCGCCGGTGCTCCGTTTTCTTCGGGGCAGGGCTGGGACACGCAGGAATCCGCCAGACTCCCAACCCGAAGGCCAGAGGGCTCAAGGTGGCCGCCAGGTATCTCCCAGACAGTTCAAGGTGCACCAAAGACAGCCCAGGGTGCCCTCAAGATGGCCCCCAGGAGCGCCCCGAGAGGCCTCCAAGACGGCCCCAGGGGCCTCCAAGAGGTCCTCCAGGAAGGCCCGTAGAGGCCCCACTCATTCATTTCCTATGTTTTGAAGGACTTGGGCGTTTCATTCTTTTCCGCCTTCCAACAGCCCAAGACGGCCCCAGAGGCCCCCAAGATCGCCCCAGAGGCCTCCAAAATGGCCCCATGACGGCCCACGAGGCTGCCGAAGACGGCCGAAAGGATCTCAAGAGAGCCCTAGGCACCACGACGGCCCATCAGGGGACCCAGCTGGCCCAAGAGTTAGCCCCCTAACTGAGGGGGGGCTCAGACGACCCAAGAGAGCCCCAAGACAGCCCAAGAGGGCACCAAAAGGGCCCCGAGACGGCGCAAGAGCACCCCAAGATAAGCCAAGAGCGCACAAGATGGCCCAAGAGAGCTCCAGAAGCCCGAAAGAAAGCCTAAGAGAGCCTCCCTCAAAACACCCGAGACAGCCCTCTGACTTTTCTGGAGGGTTCTCCCAGCCCATTTCAAGAATTCTAAAACTTATAAATCCAAAAAGATGGGGCAATGCTGTCGCCAGACATTTGGCCACACAGGCGTCTTCTGCCAACGGCAGGGGGCCGCGGTGACTCGCCGTCGGCGTCTTCGATAATGGGAAAGGCACGGTGTGCTAGAGGCCTTGGGCAAGGCAAGGCGGCACGCAACAACATTATTGCGCTCGCAACTATGGTCTGCCACCCACCGTCTTTTGATAGCCACCTCACCATCAGCACACTGGAGCGCGTTAGAACGCCTGCTGGCTGTCTGGTAGGGCTTCTGCTTTCTCTAGGAACGCCCCCCTGTCAGGCGCAGGCGTACTTACGACCTCGCCCCCCCCAAGACGACTCAAGACCGCCCTGAGGTAGCTCCAAGACGACCTCGAGTCCCGACCAGCCCCAGTAGACCAGCCTGAGCAAGCCTAAAAGACCACCAAATGCACCAAGATGCCCCTGAGAGGCTCCGAGAGGCTACACGAATCCCCCAACACGGACGGACGGACGCTCGCATGCGCGACGGGGCGCGGTCCCTCTAGGAACGGAGCGGTGGCGTCGTGGTGCCGAGTATTGGAAACAAAGCGGGAGAAAAACGCTAGCAGTGCCGTGCGAGCGTGATGCACGACTGGGCAGGGGAGAACATGGAGAACGGACACGAGAAGCATGCTCAGAATAGGGATCACTACTCGTTAATCTAGCATCGGGGAACTCATCGAAGACATGGACTCCATCACTCGCAAGAAACAATTTGATTACTGATTGGATATCCCGTGCATCGGTGCATCTTATCACACGCCTTGCGCCGTAAACTGGGAAGCCCGAGCCGAGCAGCCGTGCAGAGGCACGCGGGGCCTTCGTGAGGTGCTTGAGGTAGAAGAGGGGCTTCTTCGCCCTGGGGAACTCCGGCAGGGGCAGCACCGCCGCTCCTCCGCAGGGGTCGGGGATCTTCTGACCCGGGTCAATCCAGACCCGGGTCAGTCAACCCCTGCAGAATCCTGCAACATCCGGCAAGATCCTGCACCCAAACCCGGGTCAACGCGAAGGATCCTGCAGGATCCTGCACCCAAGCCCAGGCCAATGCGCCCCTGGCCCCTGCAGGATCCTGCAAGAAGGGGCGCTCTGGCTGACCCCCGTTTGCGTGGACCCCCGTCTCAAGGCTCCCGCAGGGGGCCCGAGCATTCTGCGCCCGGCGCCAGGGGCGGAGGGCGGGCAGGCGGCCGCCAGCCTCACGCCCCCGCGGCGAGGCAGGCGGGATGCCTGCAGCGCGGCTTGCGACTGCGGCTGCGACTGCGGCTGCGCGCACGGTGCGGGTGCCGCGGGCGGGGGCAGAGTGCGAGGCGGGGACTTCTCCATATATCCACGGCCTGGGAAGCGACGCCCCGGTGCCCCAGCGGGCGGTGATGGATATAGCTTGGCCCCCGGGGGCCCGAGTCTATCCATATCCACCGCCTGCCAGGGTGCCCGAAAATTGATCCTCCAGGCGGTGGTCATGTATGAATTCTCGCCTCGGACAGAAGCGCCCGCATCAGTTCAGAGCGTCTGACAACAAGTGGGCTCTCGGTTGCTACAGGCATCACGTGTGGCGCACCTCGGCGACTGCACCGTCGGACCTGCCGCCCCTGAAATTGCACCTCGCTGCTGCGGTCTCTCTTTCAAGCCCCCCCCCTCCCCGCGTCCGACACCCCTCATCCCCTTCGTGCACCTTCGCCCCTGCCTCCCCGCCTAAGACGAAGCCATTGGGGGGACAAATTCGGACCAGATCAAATCGGGAATCTCTGAGACCCAGCGGCTCTGGAGGATGTATCGGGCGCCGCGGCCTTTTCATAGTGTTCTGAAGCGCTCTGGGAGCGCTCCGGAACGCTCTGGAAGGATAGATCCCTGTCCTGCACCCGCCCAGCCGCGAGCGAGCAGGCCGTGGTAGTGGGGTTTGGTTACCCCTGGTGGTTTTCGGGCCATACAATCGGGCTGCCGAAAGAAGGAACGCTAAATAAGGAACGAAGCCCCTCATTGGCCCTGTGAGCGCCTCCGTGCCCCAGGAGGGCAAGAGGAACAGCACTGGAGGAACCTAAGGAATCCGCCGGCCCCCTTGTGGGGCCATCAGGCTGTAGGGCGAAGGTTCGCAGTTTCCTGTGCCAGTGCAGATCGGCGCGGTCAGGGTAAAAAAACACATGGGATTTGCCACATTTCTAAAATTTGCTGGCACCTCTCACGCAGATCGGCGGGGTCAGGGTCCAAAAACACATGGGATTTGCCATGTCTCTGAAATTCGGTGGCGCCCCTCACGCAGATCGGCGGGGTCAGGGTCCAAAAACACAGGGGATGTGCTACATTTCTGAAATTCGGTGGCGCCCCTCACGCAGCTCGGCGGAGTCAGGGTCCAAAAACAC
>CAUYUJ010019182.1:463528-523528 GCA_963575745.1 Prorocentrum cordatum | reverse complement strand
CCCCTGGGAGGCCCCAAAGAGGCCCCCGAGAGGCTTCAAATGGGGCCCCACAGAGCGCTCGAGGGCCGGCGGAATGAGCGAAGCGATTGAATAATCAGAAGTGAACTTGCCGTCGCTCGGACGTCCATTTCCCGTGCATTTTTCGGTTTCGTGCGTGTTTTTTTTTTTTCGCTCGATGATCCAGTATGTTTTTCGAGGGTCCCCGCCGAGAAAAAATACACACGTCCGAGCGATGACAGGTGAGCAGTGTGTGCAGCCATCGTGCTGCCAGGCGGAGCGCACAAGAAGCACCGACGGGGCTCTTGCCTGGCCACGGCGGGCCCGGGCGGGAGGCGGGCCCCGCGGCAGGAGGCCGGGGCGCGGCCCGAGAGCCCGAGCCCCACCCGCGCCCGAGGCGGTCCTCCTTCCAGCGTCTTGACTGTGCCCTCCTCCTCCTCCTCCTCCTCCTCCTCCTCCTCCGCCTCCTCCTCCTCCTCCTCCTCCTCCTCCTCCTCCTCCTCACCCTTCTCCTCCTCCTCCTCCATCCCCTCCTCCTCCCCCTCCTCCTCTCCTTCCTTCCTCCTCCTCCTCCTCCTCCCCCTCGTCCTCCTCCTCCTCCTCCTCCTCCTCCTCCTCCTCCTCCTCCTCCATCCCTCCTCCTCTCCTCCTCCCCCCCTCCTCCTCCTCCTCCTCCTCCTCCTCCTCCCCCTCCTCCTCCATCCCCTCCTCCTCCCCTCCTCCTCCTCCTCCTCCTCCTCCTCCTCCTCCTCCGCCTCCTCCTCCTCCTCCTCCTCCTCCTCCTCCTCCTCCTCTCCTCCTCCTCCTCCTCCTCCTCCGCCTCCTCCTCCTCCTCCTCCTCCTCCCCCTCCCCCTCCCCCTCCTCCTCCTCCTCCTCTCCTCCTCCTCCTCCTCCTCCTCCTCCTCCTCCTCCTCCTCCTCCTCCTCCTCCTCCCTCCTCCTCCTCCTCCTCCTCCTCCTCCTCCTCCTCCCCTCCTCCTCCTCCTCCCCTCCTCCTCCTCCTCCTCCTCCTCCCTCCTCCTCCCTCCTCCTCCTCCTCCTCCTCCTCCCCCTCCCCCTCCCCTCCCCTCCTCCTCCTCCTCCTCCTCCTCCTCCTCCTCCTCCTCCTCCTCCTCCTCCTCCTCCTCCTCCTCCTCCTCCTCCTCCTCCTCCCCTTCTTCCTCCTCCTCCTCCTCTCCTCCTCCCTCCTCCTCCTCCTCCTCCTCCTCCTCCTCCTCCTCCTCCTCCTTCTTCCTCCTCCTCCTCCTCCTCCTCCTCCAACTCCTCCTCCTCCTCCTCCTCCTCCTCCTCCTCCGCCTCCTCCTCCTCGCCTCCATCCCCTCTTCTCGCATCCTGCTCATCGACACCGCCTGGCGTTTGGCCGACGCCGCGTGCGACGCGTCCTGCTGCAGCTCCGAGTGCGGGCGGAGCCAGCGGCGCTGCTGCAGCTGGCCATCCTCACTCGTGCCGTGCTCTTGGTCTGCGGTCCGGCTTGATGGAGCCAGGCGCGCAGGTTCTCATGAGGATCCCTGGGTGGACGACGTCGAATCGCGGTGCTTCGTGCGTGGGCTCGGACGCATCAGTGGGTAGACCATGCGCAGACGTGTATTTCTCAGGACCTGCACATCACAGGAGCGTCGGCGGGAGCGACGGGGCGAGGCGGCCTCCGTTGCCACGCTCACGGCGCGCACGAGCCGAATGCAGAATGGCCGAAGCCTGAGAACGCAGAACTCAAAGCTGCCCGCGGGTGCAATCAGAAGGGCATCCGACATGCTGTACTTTTGCGTCCAGGACGCACCTTGCTCCACGCACCCACCCCATGACACCTCGCTCGCGCTGCACAGGCGCACCCATGAAGCGCCCAAAGCATCCGACGCCAAGAAGATGCTGAAGTCAGTCCTGGCACCCTGTGTGTTTTGGGGCTTGCCCTCGCAGGGCTGCAGGGGTAAGATGACCGCGCGGAGGCAGCGAGGGCCCGAGGCGGCATGCTCTCGCAGCGGATCCGAACGAACAGGGCGCATCCGTCTCCCCAGGCGGCCCCATCATCGAGTCGATACAGTCGGGCCGCTGAAAGAAGGAACGCTAAATAAGGAACGAAGGCCCTTCTTAGCCCTGTGAACACCTCCGTGCCCCAGGAGGGCAAGAGGAACAGCACTGGAGGAATCTAAGGAACATCGAGCCCCTTCCGAACCGAAACTGCTCCTTATTTCAGCGTCTTGACTGTAAGCCGAATCGGATCGGCCCGAGGCTGACACATCGAACCGACAGAAGTCGGCAGGGACGAGTCGGATCGAGCGGGTTCGAATCGGCAGCCGCGGAAATCGACTCGGCGTCGGAACGGACCCTGGTCTCCCCAGCTGCAGAGGAAGGCTTCGCCTGACGTCTTGCGCCTGGGCTGACGGCCCTAAAGCTGCACTTGTGGCGAGGCCAATGCAAACTGGAGATGCCTGCGTCGAGCTTCACTGCGCTGCGTCTCCTCGTCCTCGCTTCCTCCTTGTCCATCTCCCTGTCCTGCGATCCTCGTCCTCCTCATCCTCCTCCTCCTCCTCCTCCTCGTCACGTCCTTCGTCCTTCTCCTCAGCCTTCGTCCTCGTTCTTCGTCGTCCTCCTCTTCCCCTTCCTCCTCCTCCTCCTCCTCCTCCTCCTCCTCCTCCTCCTCCTCTTCCCCTCCTCCTCCTCCTCCTCCTCCTCCTCCACCTCCTCTTCCCTGTCGTCCTCCGTCCCCCTCGCCCTCGTCAACCTCCTGCAGTTTCCCCTGCCCACGCTCGGCCACTCACCCATCCTGCAGGCCAGGCCCTACACGCAGGACGGGGGACCACCACTGGACGCCGGAGCGTGAATCGAGATGGCCCAGGGCAAGATCTTGATGGTTTGCAGTGGCGCGCAAGAATACAAAGGGCACAGGCACAGACCAAGCTCGCGCACAAAGAGAAGTCCGAGCCCGACACGAAAGTGTATCGTCGTACGGGGGTGCATGTACGCGGATTCCATCTCAAGCCAGCATGCTCCTAGGAGTCCAGATGGCTGCTGGATCAATGCTGCTGCCCGGGGTCTCGAAGCGCTGGCGTCTGGCAAGACATGCAGGACATCGTCCGAGCGACGTAAAACTGGGCTGAGCTGGAAACGATGCACTGATAGGCAAAGCCTGACATCATCGAAATGTGGCAGGGGATCGCTGAGAAGTTTCAGGCTTTGGAAATGGTAGCCGAACGGGGGCACACACTGTGCAAGTGGACGTGCGTGGCGGCCTGATGCCCATCATGTTTGGCATGTTGCGGTGTATAGATAGCTTGACCATCATCAAGGAAGTGCACTTACTCAACCACCTCAGATAATAAGTTCGATGTGCCAAGCGTCCATGAAGCATGCCTGAAAATAAACACCGCGTTTCCCCGCCTACACCTCTCCTGCCTCCACCGTCATGGTCGTGCAATCACCATCACCGCTTCCTCCCCCCTCTCTGGATTGACTGCTTGTTTGTTCACAAATCACGATGCGTGTTTGCATTTTCCAAGAGGCCATGACCTCCCCCCCCTGGTCTCCGCCAGGCCCGGACGAGAGTCCACAGGGGCGGTTCGCCCGTTCGTCGCTCGTGGCGCAGCGCACGACTGCACGCCTCCATGCCCCATGCCCTGGCTTCTCGCCGCGCCCCTGCTCCCCTGCTCTCCTGACCCAGCCACCCCCTGCCTCCTCCTCCTCCTCCTCCTCCTCCTCTTCCTCCTCCTCCTCCTCCTCCTCCTCCTCCTCCCTGCTCCTCCTCTTCCTCCTGCTCCTCCTCCTCCTCCTCCTCCTCCTCCTCCTCCTCCTCCTCCCTGCTCCCTGCTGCTCCTCCTCGTCCTCCTCCTCCTCCTCCTCCTCCTCCTGCTCCTCCTCTCCCTCCTCTCCTCCCCTCCTCCTGCTCCTGCTCCTCCTCCTCCGCCTCCTCCTCCTCCTCCTCCTCCTCCTCCTCATTCCCTCCCTCCCTCCCTCCCTCCCTCCCTCCCCCTCCCACCCTCCCTCCCTCCCTCCCTCCCTCCCTCCCTCCCTGCCCCCTGCTCCCTGCTCCCTGCTCCAGCCGCCACCACACGATCGAAGGAGCCGCGAGGAGCCGCGGGGAGGGGCTGCGCGCCTGCCCGCGACGCACACCTCGGGGGTGGGGGGGGGGGGGGGGGGCGGCCACCGCTCTCTCCCCGCCCCGCGGGCCGCGGGCCGCCCCTGGAGCACCGGGCCCGGCGAGGCCCCACCGGGGCCCTGGGCTTTGCCAGCCCAGCAGGGGCCCCGGCTTGGCCCCCTCGCGCCCTGCAACAGCGCAGGGAGGAGGGAGGAGGGAGGAGGGAGGAGGAGGAGGAGGAGGAGGAGGAGGAGGAGGAGGAGGAGGAGGAGGAGGAGGAGGAGGAGGAGGAGGAGGCAGGAGGAGGAGGACGCAGGGGAGGAGGAAGAGGAGGTGTTTAGCCTTGCCTGGCGGCATGCCAGACCGGGCATGACTACGGCATGTTTGTGTCTTGATGATTTCGGCATTGGTTTCTTACACCGCTTGGATCGTTCAAACTTCAGCGATCGACGGCTTTCCGATCACCAAATCGTTCCGTAGTGGCCGATTCAGGCCAACTGGCGGCGTTCAACCTTGAACGTCCGCGCTGGGGTCGCTACCGCGTCGACACCACACGAACACAGACATCCGACAATGTTTTTTCGATGTGCGGCCCACGAGGTCCCGACCCCGTCCTCGGGGCCAACTTTTCGCCCCCAGAACCGATAACATGCCCAGAAGCCGAAATCGAGGAGAAGCGCAGGGCGAACGCGGGGAGCACGCCCTGACACGACACCAGCCTACCGTACGCGCCAGTACTGGGCTCTGGATGGGCCTGGCCAGCTTGGGCGTCTCCGTTTGGCTGGCACCTCTCAACCTGCAGCTCTCGGGCTCAATCGCAGGGCACTCGCAGAGAGCGCCACGGGGCGCCCCGGAGCCAGTGACTCCCAGGCCGGTTCCTCAACCAAGGACTTCACCTGAGTGTGGCGGCTCTGCGCCCCCTCACAGCATCACTCCCCCCCGCCCTCCTCACAACATCCCTCCTCACCCTCATCCTCCTCTCCTGCGCTTCTTCCTTCTTCGTCCGCCTTCCTCCTTAATCGACCCTCCTCCCCTGCTGAACACATGTAGATATCATGCATACTTACATAATGCATAAGCACATACATACGTAACTAAGTAACGCCATACATACATATATGGAGCTGTGCATGCATACATAATTACTTACATGCATAAAATGAGTGATAGCATGCGTGATTACATACATACCTGCTTAACTACTTACACATCATCAGATCCGGAAGTCCAATGTGATGCTTATCCGCCGCCGAGCCAGCGGCTGCCTGCTAGTGTCTCGGTACTCTTCTAAGGCCCCCCACTCTCGTCGCAGAGTGTCGCATGCTCCACTCCCCCTTTCCGAGGCCACGATCCCTCGCAAAACATACTTACCCGAGGCGCACCCAAAACTCTTTCTCCACGCGAGGCCACTACGCTTCATGGGCGCTCCCTGCACAATAACCTATTGCGAGAGATGTAGCACTCTGGAATTTGTCGCCTGACCAATGTCGGGCCACGCGCGTCGCCGCGTCGCACGCCTGCGCAGGAGTGGGCCACGGAGGACAGCGCCGTGCGCTACGTGCCGTGCTGGCGCTCTGCGCTCTGTGATGCAGCAGCGCCGCGCGCTACATGACGCGGTGGCACCACGCGCCGTGTGGGCGCCCTGCACTCCGCCGTGCCTCCCAGGAGCCCACGGACGTAGCGACAGTTTCGCAGTTCGCAGCCCCCAAGAGAGCAGCGAGGTCTCAAATGATCTGCGCTGCCCTCACCTCCGCCGTGCCTCCCAGGAGCCTGCGAAAACAGTGACCGTTGCGCAGTTCGCAGCCACTCAGGGAGCAGCAAAGTCTCAAATGAGCCCGCGTGGCGCCCGACTCCGCTGGACCTCCCAAGGAGCCCACGAAAGTGGTGACCGTTGCGCAGTTCGCAGCCACCCAGGGAGCAGCAAAGTCTCACATGGATCCGCGCTGCCCTCACCTCCGCTGGACCTCCCAAGAGCCCACGAAAGTGGTGAGTTCGCAGCCACCCAGGGAGCCGCAAATGGGTCCGCGCTGCCCTCACTTTCTCTGGACCTCCCAAGAGCCAACGAAAATGGTGACAATTGCGCAGTTCGCAACCACCCAGGGAGCCGCGAAGTTTCGTCTGGATGCGCGAATACCATTTGGTATAGACAATCGATCCGCGCTCCCGAGCTTCCAAAGCGGCCCAAGCAGGCAACCGAGGCTACAAGAATGGTCCAAGACGCCACCGAGATGGCCACAGGGCGGCCTAAGATGGCCTCAAGAAAGCCCAGGATGCCTCCAAGAGGGCCACAGAAAATCCCACAGCAGGGTCTCGAAACGCCCACGTACTCTTTTTGCCATAAGCTTTCTTAATAGACTTCCGCATTCTCGCCGATGCGGGATGCCGCCAGCTCAAGACGAAGCGAGAAGCCCCAATTCGGCCCAACATGCCCACAAGGCGGCCTTTTGGTGCTCCTCCCGTCTGGCCCGTCAGGGTCCACCCGCCCGACGCACAGTATATTATGGTGCCGCACCGTGCCGTATCCTTAGAATGTGGCATCGTACGCAGTTGTTGCATCCACGATCGCCACACCGTATAGCGCGGTATGGTCCATCTCTGTGGGGGCGAGCAGAAGTGCAGTGTACTGTGGGCTCGGGCTGCTCTTTGGACCCGTGTGGCACTGGGGAGTGCGGCAGCGCGCCACCTCACTTTGCGTGCGAGTTCAGCTTCGGGGACGTTTTCGTGCAAGCTCAGCCGCCCCAGCGGAACTCGCGCCCGCTGAACTCGCGCGCGCTGAACTCGCACGCGCCTGGACTCGTACGCACTGCACTCGCACGGCTGAGCTCGCACGCGACAAGCTGATCTCGCACGCACTGCACTCGCACGCGCTGAACTTGCGCGCGCTGAACTCGCACGCGCGGAACTCGCACGCGCTTCAAATTCCAGCCGGGGCGCGCCGGCTCGCAAGCACGCGCGCGTGCGAGCCTGGCTCGTGCGAGCAGGTGCGTGCGAAGGAAGCTGCCTCCGAGCCCAGCTCCGTGCGAGCTCAGCTCTGTGCGCATGGCGCGAAAATCTGGTTCCCGGCGTGCCCATGCCTGCTTCTTGCCTGTGCCTTTGCCGCACGTGCCGCACGGTCGGCGCACACCCACCCGTGCACCTCTTCGCGGGAGGAGGAGGAGGAGGAGGAGGAGGAGGAGGAGGAGGAGGAGGGCGGAGGAGGAGGAGGAGGGAGGAGGAGGAGGAGGAGGAGGAGGAGCAGGGAGGAGGAGGAGAGGGGAGGAGGGCGGAGGAGGAGGAAGGAGGAGGAGGAGGAGGAGGAGGGCGGAGGAGGAGGAGAGGAGGAGGAGGAGGAGGAGGAGGATTCGGAGGGGCGCCAGACCCGATGTAGGCCTGGGCGTTTTTGGTTGTTTTTGGCGCCTGGGCGGTTTCAGCGTTTTCCAACTTGGCGTCGAGGAAGAAAGAAGAGGAGGAAGAGGAGGAGGAAGAGGAGGAGGATAGGGTACGAGGGTACGAGGCGTGGCGCGCGCGTCCGAGGCCCGAACACGCGGCGGCTAAGCTGGGGGCCAGGGCGGCCCCACCTCAGGCTTCGAACGAGACCTGCCTGAAGAAGAGGAACAGTATAGAGCGACTCCACCATTCCAAAACAAAGGCGGACTCGCGGGGACCTCCCCCAGCCCTCTACCAGCCAGGACTGGCAGCAAAATACCCCCGCGACGGCGGGGGAAAACGACGACACGAGGGCCCCTCAGTTTTAACCCTCGAGAGCCCTCGTGGGGCGAACATCCCAACCACGAGGGAGGAGGAGGAGGGAGGGGGAGGGGGAGAAGGAGGAGGAAGAATGATGAGGGGGAGGAGGAGGAGGAGAGTGCCTGATCAATTCAGTTCGTCCTTTCGATTGCGCTCGTGGCGCCTCCTGTCAAGCCAGAGGTAGAGAATCTCTTGTAAAAAAACAGGTTTTTCAGGTCAGAGGCTGAGAAACCATTGCAAAACACATGTTTTTCAGGTTTTTCAGGTTTTGGGGGATCTATGCGCGCCCAGGTGGAAAGATGCGCAAAAACCTGAAAAACCTGAAAAACATGTTTTTTTACAGGGTTTGCCAACCCTCCGGCCTGAAAAACCTGTTTTTTTTACAGGTTTTGTCAGGTCAGAGGCCGAGAAACCACAGCAAAACACCAGTTTTTCAGGTTTTGGGGGATCTATGCGCTCCCAGGTGGATGGATGCGCAAAAACCTGAAAAACCTGAGAAACCAGTGTTTTACAGTGTTTGCTGACCCTCCGACCTGGAACACATGTTTTTTACAGTGTTTGCGAACCCTCCGACCGAATGACAGAGCCCCCCAGCGGATGCGGCACGAGCAAGCTTCGACCATCCGTAACCGCTTTGGCTCAAGGTTTGATTGGTTCCGCGCTCCGTGCTTCGCGACACCATGGGGAACCCAAAGAAGGGGACACCCGCTTACGAGAAGAAGCTGCACAGCAACAAGGTACGCAGGGCCGCGAAGAGAGATCACGACCTCGGCAACAAACCAGCTGTGGCCAAGCTGGTGAGGGGGGCGCGCGCCGCAGCTCGCAAACCCTTGGTGGACAAGTTGCGCGACCTTGAGAGCGTCCTGGACGCGCGGTCACGCCGCTCCAACCAGCACTACAGGAATATGTACACCGCCCAACACAAAGCCGCAGCGGCAGAGGCGGTTGCCAACCACTGCAAGGAGCAGCTCAAGCAGAAGACGACCGCCCTCAAGGACGCGCGGGCGGAGCTGCGCGAGACGCAGGCTTCCTTGGAGAAGACGGAGGGAAAGCTTCAGAAGGCCAAGAAGGCGACCGAGAAGGCCGAGAAGGCGCTCGAGGAGGCCACAGCTCCTTGGGAGAGCTGGTGGCGGACTCTCCAGGTGCACATGAAGTACCACTTGCCTCCTTGGGCGGCCAAGAAAGTGGTGCGCTTGGCGCGCCACGGCCCGCCCCGCGGCCACGCCAACGACTTGGGCTGACGTGCGCCGCGCGCGGCCTCGACTAGCAGCCCCGCCCTGGCCTTTGGAGCGACAGCCAAAAAACACACACCCGCAGAAGGAGAGAGAGAGAGAGAGAGAGAGAGAGAGAGAGAGAGAGAGAGAGAGAGAGAGAGAGAGAGAGAGAGAGAGAGAGAGAGAGAGAGCAGACACAGAGACAAAGACAGAGACAGAGAAAGAGACAGGGACGGCGACAGCGACAGAGAGAGAGAGAGAGAGAGAGAGAGAGCCCGCTGATTGGGGGGATCCAGATTTTGGATGCCCCAGTCCGTTATCTTTTCCCATTGCTGTAGCCCGCAGCTTTGCGTTGGCTCAAGACCACAGGTGCGCCTCGCAGTCAACGTTGCATCGCGTCTCGTTGCGATCATGGCGAACCTCGTGGCGGGGGGCGTCAAGTCTCTGGGAGAGATGATCGCGGGGGACGAGTCCGCCACCGAGCAGGTCGCGCAGGCCTGGGGCTGCATGGACACTCTGAACCCGTACAGTCGGCTCGAGAAGCCCACGCGCTTCGAATCAGACCCGCCTGGTTGCTATCGTCTCCGAGACATGCCACTGAGAGACATCGACAACGTGGTAAAAGTGAAGCACGTCGTGGATTGGATCAAGATTGGAACGGAGTGCCAGGAGCTTCCCGACACAAGTGCTGTGGACATGGTCGACATCATGCGCCGCGGCGACTACGCGTCCTTGCCGTCTCCGTTCAAGCCGAAGAAGGACACGGGAGAGCTGGCGTTCACAATGCAGATCTACGTTCTGCCCACCGACCCTGATGGGGTGCAGTCTGTGCTGAAGTATATCAAGTTCGACGACAGTATTCGCGTGGACTTGGTGAAAGATGTGTTCATCGTGGGCACGCCGCTGACGATCCACTGGGGCCGCACTTCTGACACGAAGAAGGTTCGCAAGTTGTTCCACTTCATGATGGACCGCCTTGGGGGCGTGCAGTACCGATACTTCGTGCAGCCGTCCGTGAAGAAGGCAGCTGAAGCGGGCACTTACGACAGGATTGCTCGAACGGCTGGTTACGCCTTCATTCGCGATCATGGACCACGGAGCAATGCCCAGAACCAATTCGTCGAGTGGACGGATGATCAGATCCACCTCGAGAGCAGTCCGATCTTCGGGTGGACGCCTGGGGATGTCAAGGACCAGGCGGCTAAACGGACGCGCGGCGTAGAGCGCGTCCCCTTCGCGCTGGGCGCAGACCTGATCGTCGCGCCAGCTTGAGGGGAGGTGCTCGGGCGCGCGTCCGTTTGGCAGCCTCGCAGGAGAGCTTGCGGAACTACGCCAACGGCACCGTGGGCGCGCGGACGTTGATGTCGTGGTGCCACACTTTGAGGCAGTTCCATCCGACGATCCTGAACAACATCATTGCCCCCGCACTGCGCACTCACGATGTACATTCGATCATGTGGATCGGGAAGACTCGCGTCGGGAAGTCGTCCGCTTCTAAGACGACCTGCTTCGCCATCTCGGCTTACCAGATCGACAAGCACGGCCGCTCTGACCTGAAGCCGAGCGTCGTCACCTCCAAGAGGATTGATTTCTTTCGCCTCGAGCCAGGGAGCCTCTTCAAGCCCGCGATTGCCGACGACACGGTGATGTCGAAGTGGGGCGCAGACGACGTCAAGGCGTTCCACGACCCGGCCGAAGAGGACGCCTTGCTCTGGGCTCGATGGGGCGGCGCGCAGTTCATGATGAACCAGGCGCGGCAATCCTGCGTGAACGCCTACGACAAGGATTTTGAGGCCCGCGTCCAGCCCGTTCGGCCTGGAGCCGAGGCAATCTCCTTTGACGATTTCGTCCGCATTATCCAGGCGAACTTTCCCCGCGACGCGCGGGGGTCGTTCGAGATGGCAGACGCGGAGGCGTACCTCGCGAGGAGCCACGTTGTCCTCCTGTCGGACAAGCGCATTTACTTCCGCCTGGCTTCCACGGACAAGGAGTCGGTGCCGTTTTTTGCCTGGCCGAACCCAGCCCAGCCCGACCTGTTCGTGCCCGAAAGCAGAGACACCATGAAGAAGTACAAGAAGGACCAGACGTACAAGCCGCCTAACTTCGAGATCGACTTCAAGTGGGGCCAGGCATTCATGCGGAGGCTTGCAAGAGGCGAGGCAGTGCAGCCAGCCGTCACAGTGCGAGGCCCTACGCTGTTCGACGCCCAGGCGCCAGACCGCTTCTTCTACCCTCCGATGGGCGAGGGAGCGGAGGCGCCGACGCGCGCGGCCCCTCCCCCTCTGATGGGCGAGAGCACAGATGCGCCGCCGCGCGCGGCCCTTCCGCGCGGCGGCTGCCCAGTGGACTCACAGGACAAGGTCGACAGGGACCGCGAGATGGCCAAGTACCTGGGCGGTTTGGCGAGGGCGCACGACCGCGAGAGCATCGACCTCTTGAGCCCACCCAAGAAGGCCGCGAAGAGCTTCAATAAGCTTTTTGCGTCTTGTCCTCGAGACATCGACCTGGACGGCGCTTCCAGCGAGGACTCACCATCGGCGCGGCGCGCGCGCGCCGTGTTCGATGCCGCCGATGCCGACGAGGAGGCCGCGGCAGCGTTGGGGATCATGTCAGAGCAAGCGGAAGCGGAGGCGGGCATGCCCGCCCCCGCGCGACCAGGGGCGGCCTCGGACAGCGGTAATCTTCGCCCCGTCAAGTTGGAGCCAGGCGTCTTCGCCAAACTGGCGCCCTCGGGCGGCCCGCCGCTGATCATCGATGACAGCGACGAAGAGGCGCCCCATGGCACGGGCGACGGCCTCTTCGGTGCAGGTTTCAAGAACTGTTGCATGGTCGACGCCCTGAACGCCCTCGGATTCAACGTTCCGTACACCCAGGATGGGCCGTTCAGCATCAACGATGCCGAGGCCATGATCGCTGGAGACGGGTGCGTGATCGCCCGTGCGTCCATCCGCGGAGCTTGCGCCGTGCCCACAGGCCGCTACATCGCAACGTACGGCTCTGCGCCTGGGGTGACGGGGCACGCCGTGGCCGTTCTCGTCTTCCTCGGAGGATTCATCGTGTTCGACGGTGATGTGCGCGCCTGCCACACGGGCCACGTCTCGTGGCATATCATGCCTGAGGGCGTGCGTGCCGAGGAATGCAATTGGTGGCAGGTTCGGGGTGCCTGAGTAGGCAGTAGGCGGCGCCAGCGCTGCGCCTTCGCCGCCTCCGCCGTGATGGCGATGCGCACGATGCAGCAGTGCGCATGATGATTCCCCGACCCTCGCCCCCAGCGAGGCGCAACCGTGCAGGCGCCGTCGGGGACACACGAGACCTAATTTGTGCATATCGGGGACGGGGGGCAGCGCCTGTGAACGGGGCAGGGCGTTGCGATGGCCATGCTCTACTGAAAAAAAGGCCAACAACGCTTGTTTACTTTTGCCGCGGTCAAAGTTGCGACTGCGCGCGGTCGCAATTGTAGTCCATGTGTTTGCCGATCATGGTGTTCGGTCCGTAGCACTTTGGTTCAAACTTTGGCTTTGGATTGCAGCCTCGCCACTCCCATTGCCGTTCGCCTCGTCAATCATGCCTCATGGTGGCAAGGCCTCCCAGGCGGACAAGCACAAGCGTGCGCACCGCGTGCAGCAGGCTTCGTTGAAACGGAAGCCCGCTTGCGCGACTCTCCATTCTAAGAAGTTGTCTGGCATTCGCAGGGTGTCGTTGACGAAGGGGAGCCGCATCAGCAAGAAGTCGATGATGAAGAAGGGTAGGGCGGCAACTAAAAAAGAGGCTCCTGGTCCATCCTACATTCCTCCGAATCAGAAACAAGCTGATCGCCCTTCTCTCGCCGCGCTACCTATATCCAAGAGGATCGCCGTGGTCGACATGGCGCGCATCAGTCCCGAGCTCCTCGCGCGTATCATGATAGAGATCGGGGTGCTACCAGATCTGGGGGGCGAGTGCACGGCGTGCCAGTGCGGCACAATGGAGTTGAAGCTTCGGGGCGGCCAGTCGGACAAGGACATCCAGGTGGCGGGCTTCAGCATACCTCAAATGGATTATCCGATTTGGCGCTGTTCCAATTGGGATTGCCAGAGGCGATGAGCGAACAAAGCACGCCCATACCCACGGGATAGACGGAGGGTGGGGAGGGGGAGCCCATGGGTGCGCGTTGTACGGGCATGGGCGTGCGTTGTTCGCCCATCAAGAGGCGCGAGTCGAACCTCGACCCGAAGGGCCCTCTGAAGGAGTTGTTCAACAAGGGCTCCGTGAACACCACCCGCACCCTCCTCGCCATCGCCCATGCAGCAACCCAGCATGCCTCGGGCTACGAGTCGTCGGACGAAATGGCTGTGCAGGTGGGGATATCGAAGAATGCAGCCCAGCGCATCACTAGTGTCGTGCGGTCCATCTGCGCCCGCGTTGCCAAGGCTGAGCAGGACGACTTTGTGTGGCCTCGCGGGTGCCTCGTTGAGGCCGACGAGGCGTCAATGCGCGCTTGCCGCGTGACTTGCCCGCGAGATTGTTGTGATACGACGTGCGGCGAGCACCCTTTTGGGCGTTACCGCATATTACATCACCGATTCATGTGCGTGTGTCCTCGGGGACAGCGCCAACTGGCGATGTTTTTCGAGCTGCCCCAGCGGACCTGCGCCGCTGGGGGAAGCGGCGTTTCACTCAGTGGGCCCGAGTGCGACGAGATCCTCTCTTGGGTTCTCGTGCCTGGCAATTTCACGCTTTTGACGGATGGCGCGGGCGCGTACCAGTCCGTAGCACCGAAAAGCCGTGCTGCTTACAGCGACAAGAGCAAAGACCCTCCTCGTTTCAATGCTGACCGCTTCAAGCTGCATTATAAGCATCTGAAGCTATCGCACGGCATAGTTTCTCACGATGCAGAACAGTGGGCCGTCGTCGACCGCGTGCGCGTCGTGCGCCCGAACGGGCGCACCGAGACTCTTCATTTGAAAAAAGGCACGCAGTGTTGCGATGGCCTCTGGCCTGAGATGCGCGACAGCATCCCAGACAGCGTCCACACTTCAGACTGGGAGCGTTGCCGCTCGTACTTGTGGGCTTGGGTGTGGCGCATGCGGAGGTCAGGCAACGACCTGCTCCAGGAGTTTGGCCAGTCTGTTCGCAGGGAGAGAGGCTGCATGCATTAAGTCGCCAAATCAGAGCGCGCAGCCCGCCCATGTGCAGAAGGCGCAGGCTGCGACCTCTCGCGTGCAGTTTTGTCGGCGCCTTGCTTCTCCGCAGTCCGCCCATGTGCAGAAGGCGCAGGCTGCGACTGTTCACGAGCAGATTTTGTCGGCGCCTTGCTTCTTCTAGAAAAAACACCAAAACCGCCCAGGCCTACATCGGGTCTGCTTTCGGAGGAGGAGGAGGAGGAGGAGGAGGAGGAGCAGGAGGAGCAAGAGGAGGAGGGCGGAGGAGGAGGAGCAGGAGGAGCAGGAGGAGGAGGACGCCACCGCCCCCCCCCCAAACGCATGCCCGCACCTGCTCTCCAACACCCCAGCAGGCCACACGCCGAGCGCTGCAGCCCCTGCGTGCGAGTGCAGCCCTCGCCCCTCCCCCCTCTCCCGCCCCGCGCCCCCTCTCCCCCTCCCCCTCCCCCCCCTCCCCCTCCTCCTCCTCCTCCTCCTCCTCCTCCGCCTCCTCCTCTCCTCCTCCTCCTCCTCCTCCTCCTCCTCCTCCCTCCTCCCTCCTCCCTCCCTCCCTCCCTCCCTCCCTCCCTCCCTCCCTCCCTCCCTCCCTCCCTCCCTCCCTCCCTCCCTCCTCCCTCCCTCCCTCCCTCCCCTCCTCTCCCTCCCTCCTCCCTCCTCCTCCCTCCTCCCTCCTCCTCCTCCCTCCCTCCTCCCCCTCTCCCTCCTCCCTCCTCCCTCCTCCCCCTCCTCCTCCTCCTCCTCCTCCTCCTCCTCCTCCTCCTCCTCCTCCTCCTCCTCCTCCTCCTCCTCCTCCTCCTCCTCCTCCTCTCCTCCTCCTCCTCCTCCTCCTCCTCCTCCTCCCCCCTCCCCCCTCTCCCGCCCCGCGCCCCCTCCCCGCTCCCCGCCCCTCCCCCCTCCCACCCGCCCGCCGCCCTCCCTCCCGCCCCCGCCCTCCCCTCCCCAGAGATCCGATGCCGTGATTTTTCCAACACGGGGTCCCCAGAAGCTTCGACCCCTTCCCCAGGACCGGTGTTTCATCCTGCGCCGTTCTCTGACGGTCCCGAGGCCTGGCGAGGGCCCCCAGGGGCCGACACTTGCGAAGAACCGCCATCCTGATTTTTCCCATGCGTTGGACCTCCTGTCCCCCCCCCGAAATTTGCGAAGAACCGCCGTCCTGATGTTTCCAATGCGTTGGATCTCTGCCCCCCCCCCCCCCCCGCCCCTCTCCCGGCCACGCGCAGAAGGGGGTAGGGGGAGGGGGGAAGGCTTCTCAGAAGCACCCCTGCTTCCTAGAAGGTGCGGGCCTTCTCTGTAGGTGTGAGGCCGGCGCCTTCTAAGAAGCACCCCTGCTTCTGAGAAGCCTTCCCCCCTCCCCTACACCCTGCGAAATGCTTAGAGATTTCATGGGTTAAGAAATGCATAGTCTCAGAACTTGATTACGAACCCAGATGCCTACTGAAATCTTAGGATCTACATTGGAACGTTCAGAATAATCGAGACTCTGGCCGAAAACTTCAGTTTTCTTGAGCATCGCCTAGGGTGTACCCCCTTGTGCGCGCCGCCAACTCTCCCCGTGCCCCCGCCCGCCTGAACACGGCCGGCAGGCCGTCCTCCTCCTCGTCCTCCTTGTCCTCCTCCTCGTCCTCCTCGTCCTCCTCGTCCTCCTCCTCGTCCTCCTCGTCCTCCTCCTCCTCCTCCTCCTCCTCCTCCTCCTCCTCCTCCTCGTCCTCCTCCTCCTCCTCGTCCTCCTCGTCCTCCCCGTGCCCCGCAACCGCCCCCCCCTCGCCAGGCCTGTACACGGCCAGCAGGCCGCAGGCCGCGGCCGAGACCAGCAGCCCGGTCGCGGACCGGAAGCTCAGGCGCATGCGCGGGGGGCGCCACCTCGGCGGGCGGCCACTGACAGCACGGGACTGCACAGTCTGCTCGGCATCCGTGCCACAGCGTCAGGGGGGGGGGGCAAAGCATCTCTACATATAATAGTGTTTTTGCTCGAACTCGCCGAGCGAGCAAGGATACAGCCAGGGCAGCAGAGCCTCGGGCGAGCATAAAAAATCCTGGTCGCCACCTCGGCGGGCGGCCACGGGCAGTTTTTGGGCGACAACCATCTTGTCCAGATTGTCAAGTCGCTTCACAGCTCTCTCGAAGAAGGGGGCTGTGTCCCAGTTTCCCAGGGGCCTGGGGAAGGAAATCGGGGCCCAGAAGCCACGGCCTCGGACCCCAAATCGGGCCAAGACGGCGGTCTTCTGGGCGTCCGAAGCCGCCTGGGAGGCTCCCAAATCGCCCCACAACCATCCGAAAGCTCTCTCGAAGAAGGGGGCTGCGGCTTGCGCATTAGATGCGCTGCGACTCGATAGGTGGTGGGTTGGGGTTGGTTGGTGGATGCATGGTCTTGCACTGTCTTCTCGGCATCCGTGCCACAGCGTCGACGGGGGGCAAAGCACCTCTGCGCAGCAGGGTTTTGGCTCGAGCTCGCCGGGCGAGCAAGGATACAGCCGGGGCAGCAGAGCCTCGGGCGAGCATGAGATTCATCGTCGCCAGGGCATGCGCGTTGCCCACTCCCTGACAGCACGGGCGCAGGAGTGCGGCGTGCGCGCTGGAGGCGCCGTGCGAGGCCGCCGACGGACCCCGCCCTTCCGTGCCGGGGGGATTCCGAGGAGGCTGCTCGATCGACACGCTGCGCCTCGGGCGTGCAGTGTGGCATTTGGGCACCTCCTGCACCGCATCTCCACCAGAACCAGGCGCGCGCGCGCTTCGCGCGCGCCGAGGTTCTCGCGCAGCCCATGGCGCTGTGACGAGACGCAGGTGAAGAGAGTCCTGAACCTCCCCTTGTCCTCCCCCCTCGTCCCGGCCCGAATCGCCCCGAACGACCGCCTGACCGATCCCTGGCCCCGAGAGCCAGAGAGAGGAAGGAACAGGGGAGGGATGGGGGAAGAAGGGAGCAAACGGGAGGGATCGAGGATCGAGGGGGATCGAGATTTAGCACGAGGTCCCTTGGGGGCTCTTCTTGGAATCCTTGTTCCCACTTAGTCTTTGCCTTCAGTCGGGCATGTCCTCCTACAGACAAATGTTGGGAGAAAAATGTAACATAGTCAAACATACGCTAAAATGGTCAAATATAAAAGTCGAAAACTCGTCCCCGTACTATTCGTTGACTATTCTTGAACATTCCTCCTGTAGAAGGACGTGTCTGACCTAATATTTGCCTTCAGAGGTCTTACTCGTTGATGGAGAAACCAGTGGGTGCCAGCCGGACGCTGTCGCGCCGGGGTTCAGCGAAGTTCCCCAGTCCTGCTTCCTTGCAAGAAGTGTTCCTCGGGGTTCCCTGGTCTTGCGACACCGGTGAGTGCCAGACGCGGTCGTGTCAGGGTTCTGTCAGGCTCCCCAGTCTTGCTTTGTTGCAAAAGGATTCCTCGGGGTTCCCCAACCTTGCTTCCTTGGAAGAGGGTGCCTTGGGGGGCGCCTGGTCACGTGTCCTGCTGGGGTGCCTCGGGGTTCCCCTGTCCTGTTTCCTCACAGAGAGGGTTATTTGGGTTCCCTGGTCTAGCTCCTTCCTTGGGTTACTAGAGGCCTCATAGATGGGGTCTGGGTAGATGGGGTCGGAGGATCTCGCCGCTTCGCCGATACATCGGCGATACATCGCCGATGCATCGGCGATGCACTGGCGACGTCGGCGATGCATCGGCGACGTCGGCGTGGAGAAAACTGGGCCCACATCGAGCCGCATCGCCGATGAATCGCCGATGCATCGGAGATGCGGCGCGATCCTCAGACCTCGTCTACTCTAACCCGATCTGAGAGGCCTAGAATTACTCGGGTTCCACGGTCTTGTTCTTCGGGCTCGCTGGGTGTATTCCTTGCTTGGGCTCCTCCGGTTCCCTAGTCTTGTTGTTCCCTGCTCGGATTCCTCGGGTTCCCCAGTCTCGTTTCCTGCTCAGGTTCCTCGGGCTCCGCGGTCTTTTTCATCGGGCTTCACGCCACTGCGCAGCAATGCCAAGCAAGGCCAAGCACTGCGCCCATGTAATATGAAACGTTGCCTCAATTTTGGTCGCGCCGGGTCCATTTCCTTACAAGGCCTTGGGTTCCCCGGTCTTGTTTCCTTGCATGAGGGTTCCTCGGGTTCCAGTCTGTTCCCTGCTTGGGTTCCTCGGGTTCATCGGTCTTGATCCTTGAGGGCCCCTTGTTCCCTGCTTGCGTTTCTCGGGTTCCCCAGTCTTGTTCCTTGCTTAGGTTCTTCGGGTTCCCTGGTCTTGATCCTCGGGTTCCCTGGTAGTGTAAGGCAATGCAAATCAATGCCAAGCACTGTGCCCATGCAGTAGGAAGCTTTCCCCTACGGGGTTCGTGCCAGGTTGATGAATGTCTCTGGGGGTCTCTGGGGGTGTTCGGGCATATGTGGGGCGTCGTGGGGGCCCACTCCCAGCCTCTGGGGGACCTCTCTTGGGGCCCTCGTAGTGCGTCTTGGGTTCTTTTGGGGGGCCTTCTGGGCCGTCTGCAACGTTTAGTGGGCCGTCTTGGGGCTGTCTTGAACTGGTCTTAGGAGCCAGCGCCTAAGTAGCCGCGGCCCCCCAGATTAGCTCAAGCGTGGTACTTGCGCACTGGGATCGACCTCCAACACGACTCTCGGAAGTCTTCGAGGCAGTTTTGAAGCCTCTTAGGGTGGGCCTCTTGGGGGGTCCCATCGTGGAGCTCATGCGGGCCTCTTGCGCGTCCTCTGGGAGTTTCTGAGGGGCCTCCTGGGGCCCCGTTGGCGTCCTCGGGGAGTCATGTTGGAGCGGATGGCTTGCGAGGCGAGGTCAGTTCAGTGTTCCCCTCTCGGTGCCTTGCTGGGCCATCTTGGTGTCTTCTTGGGCCAGCCTGGGGCCCTTTTGCGGGGCTCCTTGGCCGACTTGGGGGCCTGTGGGGTGGTCTCGGACGGAGAGACGAACAACGACAACGAACCAAAGAAATGCAACGTTCCCTAAGGGAAGGGGAAGTGTTTTGCATATCGGGGCCCTCTTTGGGCCAGCTCAGGACCCTCTCGAGAGATCTTTTTCTTGACCAGCACCACGCGCAACGATGGTGCAGCCTCCAGCGCAGCGGGAGGCCACGACGAGCCGTCGCGCGGCGGAGCCCCCGAACATTCTTCTGCATGCTGGGTAATCACAGGCTGGCCCTACGGCAGGCCGGAGAGCGCGCCGCCGCTCGGCGGCGCCGCCCCTCGGAGTCCGAGGCTCCGCCTGGGCGGGGGCCTTTGACCTCCTCCTCCCAGGGCGGGGGGCCTTTGGCGCGCCGCCGCGCCCGGGCGGGTGGCCTCGGGCGCGCAGCCGAGGCCCCTCCAGCGTAAGCCTCCGGGGCCCCAACCAACGGCCGCCCGCGACGCCCTGCGGCGACCGGGCCGCCGCCCTGCGCCAGGCCGCCGCCGCAGGCGGCTCCTCTGTAGCGCCCTGTGCGGCCCCCGCCGCCCGAGCGCGCAGGGCCTCGGGCGCCTCGTCCCGCGGCACTTTGGAGCCCGCGGCGCAGAGGATAACTCGGGCGCGGGCCCCTCCAGCGTCAGCCTCCGGGGCCCCAACCAAGGCGACGGTCCCGCCCGAGCGCGCAGAGCCTCGGGCTCCTCGTCCCGGGAGTCCGCGGCGCAGAGGATAACTCAGGCGCGGGCAGCAGGCGGAGGTGCCAAGTGCGAGCGACGGGGGACGGCGCCTCTAGAATCCTGCTCCCAGAGAACTGTTCTACCTGTCGAGTTATGCACGCGTCAGTGTGCGCCGTCCCGATACAGTCGCGCAGAAGATATGCACTCGGGCGAATCACGCCGGAGACAAGGCATACAAAGAGAAGAGGAGGGCGAGGACGAGGATAGAAGACTGGCAACAGAGCATCCAGTCGGCACTCAGCTGCCAGGCAGGAGGGGGGCTCACGGGACGGAAGCCCGCCATCCTGCCATCAGCTCTCTGCCTCGGATGGGCTCTGCCAGTCCGAGGCATACAGCCGTCCCGTACCCCACCATCGGCCGGACGGATGTGGCAACGCCTCTCGACTGCCCCACGTCCGTGAGTATTTGCGCACGGGCCCACGGCGGCGCGCCGATTGTTGCCTCGCGCCACGGAAGCAGACGGCCTTAACGGTTTGCCCCGAGCTTCTTCTCGAAGATGGCCTCCGCTTAGCGGAGGCTCGTCGAAATTCTGGCTGGAGGCTGTGGCGGAGGACGCTAGTGCAGACACTGGCTGATCAATGCTGCGTTGCACTCCTCCGCAAACGTATACCGATGTATACTCACGCATGTATTCACACGCAGGCACCAGCCCGGTGGATTCGGGGGCACCCAGCCCCTATGTAAAGACAGCGGCAGCAGCGCTGCGATGCAGGCACCTTCGCTGGAAGGAAGCAGGGCCGAACAGTGCCAAAAGAGGAGGAGCAGAGGGAGGCCACGGTCACCTCGTCCTCGGACGCGCGCGCGGAGTTCATCTGGCCTCGTGAGCACCGACTGCGCCTTTACACTTAAAAGCTCGCCTGCTGGTTCTGGCATTACTCCCCACGGATGCGAAAATGATGCGAAATTGTGGAGTGCATGCGCTCCTGCACACGCGCCCGCAATGCAAAAGCAACTAACAACACATCAATCAAAGCCCGTTTCCTCGGAGTGCGCAATAGATAACATCTCCACCATGTCGGACGCACTCGCTCTGCAAGCTGGCTCGGGCTTCAACACCGCCCCCAAGCACGCCAGCGTTATGCCGTCAAGTACGTTGCCCATCTTCGTCATCGCCTCGGTGTGGCAGCCAGCCTGGGAGAAGAACTCGAGAATTTCCCACGCAACGTATGCGAGGGACTCGCCACGGCGCCACTGGACGGACATCTCGAGCGAACCCTGCCCGCAAGCGGTCTCCAGGAGCAGCACCCCAACACTCCAGCAGTCTGCTGGCTTAGGCAAATACGGCTCATCCAGCACCGTCTCTGGAGCGACGCATGGTAGAGATCCGCAGAAGGTCTTCCTTGTGCTTGAGTTTGGAACGTGGGCTGCCATGCTGAAGTCCACAAGGCGGCAAATGTGCCGATTCCATGCCATCTCTACCGTCACGTGCCTCAGAGACACTTGCCCATGCACGACGTCCTGGGCGTGGCAGTAGGACAGAGCACTCGCGACCTGGGCACTGCAGTTCAAGGCGTCGTCCCTGGACAAGCGGTGGCCTCCTTGAGTCAACAACACCTGCTCCATGCACACGTCTCCACCGTACTGGAGAGCCAAATACACATTACACCGGCTCTGCAACATACCTACGCATCGGATGATGTGTGGGTGGTCAAGGATGTGCGTCAAGAGACAGAATTCTTGGTATATGCTCTCCACCATCTTGGCATCGGTGACGCTGCGCTTATCGTACACTTTGATCACTACCTTTTCATGCTGTCCTTTCACGGCCACCGACACGTGGTGGTGATCCGAATGTGGGCGCACAAACCGGAAATGCCCGACCCGATTCCCATCTTCCAGGAGACGCTTGTCCAGTGGCGCGAAGCCTGACATCAACAAATTCGGGATGTCATTCCAGAGGAGACCACGGAACTCGTCCTCGATGATTTTGAGATCCCTGGCAGAGGGTATCCCCTGGTTCGCATTGTTAGCAAATGCCTGCACGCGCTGCTGAATGGCGGCGTTCTCTTGAAGCTCCAAGCTTAACCTATGTTGCAGCCCCTCCGGGTCACCTGCCAGCTCCATCAACACGCCGTCCGCTCCAAAGCTGTAGAGCTCGTCCTGCCGCGCCATCAATTCACTGATGTAGGCCTTGGTCAGCTCGGTATCAAGCCGATCTGGAAGCTGTACCAAGAAGACGATCGCGTCGGGATGCGCCGTCCTCAGATACTTCAGAAGACCTGCCACGCCTCTCTTCTCCCTCTTCGTCCTGTATACGGATACGATCAACACGACGTCGTGCTGCTCCACTATCTGGGCGATGCTTTCCAAACTCACCTCTCCGCCTGCTCCAGATGTCAGCACGTTGGCCGGCTTTTCCTGCGAGCTCCACGGCACCAGGGTCAAGAAGCCAAAGGCCAACGTGGTTGGTGCGACGCTGGAGACATATGCCTCCACGACGCTCTGGATGGCACTGAGTGTTGCCATCATGTGCGAACAATGGGACTGGTTATCGGGACACTTGATGAATCTACGCCCTCAGCGAAAGTGCTTCTTGAGCCAAAATGGCTATGGAGGACCCTCTCGAGAGATCTTGGGGGCCCCTTCGACCGTTTGAGACGCTTCGTTGGCCGTCTGCGACCTCTCTCTAGGCCGTCTCGGACCGCCTGGGCGGCCGTCTGATCGCCCTCGGGGAAGATCTTGGCCCCCCCCAAGCGCGGGGCCGGGCGAGGGGACCCCTGCGGAGATGCATTCGGTACCCAGGGGAGAAGGACTTCGGAAGAGTGTTCTGCCCTCCGGCCCAGGGGCCCGGACGACACGGCCCATCAACCCCTCATTTTCACGGAGGCCCTCGAGCCCTGAGGCCACCGTGAAAAAGGCCCGGGAAGTTTTGATGAAGCGCGATTTGTTTCCGGTGTCGGTGGAATGGTTCTGGTGGGTGCAGTACTGCTCGACAGTGCAACAGTCCCCGTTTCGGAGTCTGGGCGGCAGGCTTGAGGCGTTTCCCCTCCGCCTTCACCGATGTTTGAAGCTGTCTTGGAGCCTCCTGGACGCATGCAGGGAAAACCGTCAGGGAGGCACCCTTCCGTGGCCGTCTTCGGTCTCGTGGGGTCATGCTGGGGCCGTCTTTGGGCACATTGGGCCCCTCTGGGCCGTCTTGGCAGCATGTTGGGCCTATCCTGGGGCCATCCTTGGGCTGTGTGGGAGAGGCATGTGAGAGACCTCTGGAGGGCTGATGCGGGCCTTCTTTGCGAGCGTCCTGGACGCGCAAAGGTTCACCACGCGGCTGTGCCGACAGCACTCGAAACAGAGCAATCCAGCATTCATTCGTGTTACCCGGCCAAGCCACTCCGGGTGCGTTTTCGGAGGCCTCTGGTAGAGGCCTGCTGGATGGGGTCCGGGTAGACGGGGTCGAAGGATCGCATCGCCAATGCATCGCCGATGCATCGGCGATGCATCCGCGATGAATCGGAGACGTCGGCGATGCGTCGGCGACGTGGGCGTGGAGAACCTCGGGCTCCGCATCGAGCCGCATCGCCGACGCATCGACGATGCGGCACGACCCTCTGACCCCATCTGCTTCGACCCCATCCAGGAGGCCAAAGACCTGGGACGCTGCTCGGGGGCCTCGCTGGGGCGCTCTCTGCCTCGGGGGGGGGGGGGGGGGGTCGGGGGGGGGGGGGGCTCGCGGACAGCCTCGGGGGGGGGGGGCCTCGGGCGGGGGGCTCGAGACAGGTCGGCTCGAGCTCCCGTTCCTGGGTCTCTCCCTCTCTCTCTCTCTCGCTCTCTCTCTCTCTCTCTCTCTCTCTCCTGGAGCCTTTTAGTGGGTTTGACATATCCGAAATTGAATGATTCACCCCCTGGTTTCACAACAGAAAAGTGAGCTCGACTCCAGCTGGCTGGCCTTCACGACTAGAACCACGCGCGCGCTTCGCGAGCGCTTAGGTTCTAGCCAGTCCCAGGGCATTGGGAAGCTCGCACCTGCGCAAAAGTAGCGCCAACAAATGGCTTGAATAGGAGTTCACGAAATCGCAAGAAAGCGGTTTGAACAGAGACGACGTACCGACAAATACACATGCGTACAGTTGAATGCGGAGCAATGCAATGCAGTGAAAGGTACGCAGCCAATGCAGCGACAGTGCATTGCAACGCATTGCCATGGAAATAGCATCCGATGGCAATGCGACGCAATGCATCACAAGCAAAACTGAGCAACGCAAGTGCATGGCAACGCGATGCAGCACAAGCCAAAAGAATGCACAGCAATTGTAGAACAATGCAATGTGAAGAACAAAGCCATACTAACGAAAATGTGGCGCAAAGCGACGCAATGCAATGCAAAGCAATCGAGGAACCGAAGGAACCCGACGAACCCGAAGAACTCAGAGCATCCAAGGACGGAAAGTCCGATGAAAGATATCGGGAAGCCAGGGCTGGGGGTCACAAGTACCATCGGCTTTCTTTCGGGAGCACATTGGAGGGAGGAGAGAGAGGAGAGAAGCACCAAGAGGGAAGAGAAAGGAGGGAGAAACGAGGATACAGGCGGAAAGAGGGATGAGAGAAAATTCAAGCCAGGGGGGCGGGGAGGAACGAAGGAAGTGGAAGAACATTGTCGTGATCGCGTAACGTTGCCCCGCCCGCTTCGGCACGACCATTCCGGCACACCCCTAACGCGGATCGAACCTCACAGGGATCTCCACCTACGGCCCTAGGGAGAAGGGTCGCTTGGCGTCCCCGGGCACATTCTGACACACCCCTCACCCGGATCTCGCCCCACAGGGATCTCCACCGACGGCCCGACGGGGGGGGGGTCGCATGATGTCTCTTCTTAAATGTCGGCGCCCCCGGACGCTGATCGTGCCCTGCCAGCAGCTCCACCTATGGCACCAAAGAGCAACTTCGCATGGCGCCCCCGCACCCCTTTCAGCGCACGCTTCACGCGGATGTTTTCTACAAGAAATTTAACGCGTTTCTGCGCGCAACCTCTGCAACAGCCGCCTCTCCGCAATGCACCACCGCTGCGCGCAGTACATGAAGAGAGGGCCGCACCCTGCGCTGCACGCAACTGCATAGGGTTGCAACCTTCGCCGGCCCACTTGTCGCACCGTGTTTCTGTAAACGTAGATACATACGTACATACATAATTCCATGCGGATGCACACGCACATGATCGTCTCCTCCTTGACCGCGTCCTGCGGCAGGGGCGGCGTCCAGGCCAACACGGTTTCCACCTAGAGCGCCCCCCGGGCATGCCCCCTCGACCGCGTTTCGCGGCCAGGGGGGCGCCTCGGGAAAACAACCCTCCAACCTTGAAAGCCCCCCAGGCCCCAACCTTGACCGCGGCTCGCGGCCAGGGGGGCGCCTCGGAACACCACGGCTTCAAGAGCGCCTCCCGGGCTCCCCCCCGCCCCCTTGACCGCGCCTCGCGGCCAGGGGGGCGTCTCGGGAAAACAATGCCGTCAACATTGAGGAGCGCCCCAAAGGCACCCCCTCTGCCCGCTTTTCGCGGCCGGGAGGAGCGACTCGGGTCACCCGAAAAAGGATGAGGGAGGAAAAAAGTTTGGAGGGTTCAACCTCTGACGCCCGCCCCGGCCACCCCCCCTTGACCGCTATTCGCGGCCCGGGGAGCGACTCGGGTCACCTGGAAAAAAATGAAGGAAGAAAAAAGCTTGGAGGGTTCAACCTACCGCTTTTCGCGGCCAGGGGAGCGACTCGGGTCACCCTGAAAAAAATGAGGAAGGAACAAAAAATCGAGGACGCCAGCGGCGCATCACCCGCCGCTCCCTGGGAGTTCGCCGAAATGGCGCGCAGCATCGAAAGCCGTGACGCGGCGCGTATGCCAGCTATCAGCCCAGCTTACCCCGGCGGTAGGTTTTGCAGTTGTCTGCGCGCGCGCTAGGCAATTAGTCCTGCTCGTAGCCCGAGCCGACCTGTGACGCCGCCGGCGCCTTCGCCTGCGGTCGCGACAAAAAAATGCCAGCTATCAAATGGCCGTCGGCCCATCCAGTCACCGTGCTTGGGCTTTGGGTCGGAGTCCTCATGGACGCTTCTTGGGGTCTCTCGAGAGGGCTCTCGGGGGCCTCTGCGGGAGAGTTTAGGGGCCTCTTGGGGGCCTCCTGGAAGGAAAAAAGATCGGAGGGTTCAACCTTCTGATGCCCGCCCGGTCTCTACCCCTTGACCGCTTTTCGCGGCCTGGGGAGCGACTCGGGTCACCCGAAGAAGATGAGGAAGGAGGGATTGGAGGTGTCAACCTCTGACGCCCACGAGGGTGCCGCTCTCCCCTGGTGACACGGATGATGGCATTCGGCCCATCCCGCGCCTGGGTTGGGGATTAACGGCTTCTTGGGTGGCTGCTGGGGTCTCGGAACCTGCAGGGAGCCTCTTGGAGGCAATCGTGAACCTTGTAGGGGTCTCTTGGGGGCCGTTTGGGAGTCTCTTGGGGGCTTTTGGACTCTCTTGGGCTCGCTTGGGGGTCGTTTGGGGATCTTAGGGACTCTTGAGGGCCTCCTGGGGGCATGTGTTGGTCTCTTGGGTGCCTCTTGGGAGCCTCCTCGGGGTCTTGGGGATCCTCTTGGGGCGGGAGGCTCGAACTCACAATTCGAACGCCCCCTCTGGGGCCCGTGTCGGGGCCCACTTGGGGCGTTCTTGGGCGCCCCTGGGGCCGTCCTGAAACCCTCTTTGGCCGTTTTTTGACACTCCTGGGTGCCTCTTGGGCCGTCTCGAAGCGATTTTGGGGGCATCTTGGGCCGTCGCTGTCCATACGAAGATCAACAAATGGACATGCGAAAAACGTGCGTTTCCCTATAGGAATGGGCCGATGTTTGCCTCTCAGGGCCCTGTTTGGGGTCCTCTTGGAGCCATTTTGGCCCGCCGGCAGACATCTTGGCCCGTCTGAACACATATCTAAAAGCCCTGGGTGGGCCGTGGGAAGCTCCAGGGAGGCTCTGGGAGCCGAGAGGGCACTTAGTGTATGCCCCTGGTGTGCTGGGGCCTGGGGCCCCTGGGGCCAGGCTTCCGGAATAGGAGAGATTTCGATCCAGGGGCCCACCCGGTGGCCCCTGGCAAGCGAAACGACGCGATCAGGAAGGCTCGACGGTCGCCACCCCATGAGAACCCAGACGAACAGAAGCGCAAAGCGCAGTCTTGCCGTCCATTCACCTCTTTGTTCGGCAAGGCCACAGCATGAGAGAGGGAAGAGGGAGGGAGGAAACAGGGCGAAGAGAGTAGGAGAGAGGGAGGATGGATGGATGGATGGATGGATGGATGGATAATGGGTACGGCGCACTCTCACCTCCTGTTATTGCTGCCACCGCTCCTCCTCCCGCCAGAGCTGCTGATCCCGCTGCCTGGATCTCTGCTGCCCCAGCACGAGAGGACTGCTAAGGCGATGCGAGTGCCGGTGTTAGGCGGCGCAGGGGAACGCAAAAGCGATGGGCAGATCCCGCTGCTCCTGTGGCTGCTGCTCCTGTGGCCAGTGCTGCTCCCCGGTCCACCGTCCGCCCCTCTTCCTGGAGGCCTCCCAAATGGGGTCCGAGTAGGTGGGATCAGAGGTTCGCAATGCATCGGTGACGTTGGCAACGCATCGACGCCGTCGGCGAGGAGATAATCGGGCTCCACATCAAGCTGCATCGCCGATGCGTCGGCGATGCGGCTCGATCCTCCGACCCCCTTTAACTCGAACCCTCTCTGCGAGGCCTGGACTTCCCGACACGACTCTGCTCGTTGTCGCACCACCGGGCCCCGCAGCGAGGCGGGCGGCGTGTCTCGTCTTAGGCTTGCTCGACGCCGAAGCTGGGCACCTCTGGCAAGTTCGCAAAGCAAGGGCGGCTCCCCCTGAAGGTGCGGCTCTCGCAGCATCGCAGCACCCGTCCGCCTCGAGAAGTTTGCGGCAGGCTGCGCGGACGGAGAGCAGCAGGGCTTCGAAACGGGAGCGCTCCGGCCAGGGTTTGCACATCGGGCGGCTGGTTTCCGGTGGATGTGTCTGAAGGGGCCCTGGGACACACACAAATCAATAGACACAAGTAACAAGATTCCCCATATCTTCCTATAGTTTCTGGGTTTCTCTCTTCCCCCCCACTTCCCGTATTTCCTTATATATCTTCTGGGAATCGACGACTGATGGTGTCTGTGTGTTTCCTTCCCTCCCGAATGTCCCTGGCCTTAGCGCCAGGCGCACGGTCTGGGACGTTTGATATTCGCGTGCTTGGGCGGCGTCCCCCTCGGCACGCCCTGCCCTGCCCTGCAGGCGGGACAGCGCGTCGCTCCGCTCCGCGGGGCGGGGGGGCTGGGAGAGGCTCGGGAGGTGGACGCTCGGGGGCTGGGACGTGGTCTGACTACCTACCAGACCACCCCAACCCAACCCGAAGACCCGAATTTCGGGTTGGGGGGGGTAAGGGTTCCACATGTGTTTTTTCGATGTTCCCCGACCCCCCCCCACTGGAAATCGAGGGTAAATCTGAGCCTTCGGGTTGGGTTGGGGTGGTTTGGTGGGTGGTGATGGTCAGCGTGTCGCGCTGGAGCATGGTGGGCCGCGACCAGCCGAGCGACACGCTGAGCCAAAATCCTCGACCGTGTTCGTCGCAAGCGCCTGCACCAGCTACACCGATAATTAGAAGGCGGTCGTTTCCCACTGCTGGGATATATCCCTCTGTTCTTCTTTTTTGATGTGCGACGCAGCCCTCTGCAATGCCCGTAACTGCGTGGGTGGATCGCGGCTGCGTTTCCAAGCGAGCCTCTCGCTTGTATGGCAGGCCCACGTGCTCTCGTCTTTCACGAGGGCGCTCCCCGTACCGGATGACTTTAGTACTCGTGTGGGCTTGCGAAGGGGACTTGGGACGGAAGGGTGCGTTGCAGGATCCTCGCGCATTATGGCTTAACTCTTATCTTCCTCCTCTTACGAATAAGGGTGGGGAGGATGATTCAGCGATCCACCTGTGTCTGCTGGCCCGACAACGCCTGCTACCCCTCCTATCTCCCGCCCTGACACTCCTTGTGCCAGTTGCGTGAGCTTTGGACCAGCGTGATTGCCTCGGTTCTGGCACAAGCCGCAACAAAAAGCATGACATGCCCATCAACACAAAGACACGGACCATCCTAGCCAGGCAGAACATCTTGCATCCCTGCGGAAGAAGCTTCGACCATCATCACCATCATCATCACCATCAGCATCATCCTCACCATCATCATCATTACCATCACCATCGTGGTCATCAGCACCATCACCACCATCAGCATCGTCATATTCGAAAGAACGCGTTTCACGGGCGCTTGCCTTGGGAACATTCGGCGGCGCGTTTCGAACCGGGGGGTGGACCCCCCCCAAACACTTGGCGCCGTCGATCAAAACCCAGGGGACTCCCCTCCCCCCCAAACCCCTCCCCTCCCGAACCCCCCCCCGTCCCAAGGGGAGGGGGGGGGGGTCAAAATCTCCCCCCCCCGCCTCGGCGCCGGCGCCGGCGCTGGCGGCCGCCAGCAGCGCCGACGGCGGGGGCGCAGCAACGATGACCAGAGGCAGCCCAAAGGGGGAGGGGGGGGTTCAAAACCCCCCCTCCCCCCCCCTCTGGCGCTGGCGCTGGCGCCGGCGCTGGCGGCGGTCAGCAGCGCAGGCGCTGGCGCCGGCGACGGCGGGGACGCAGCGACGATTACCACCACTACCACCACCACCACTACCACCACCACCACCGCCTCAACCCACCCACCACCACCACCACAACCAACCCACCACGCAACCACCACCACCACAGCCACCACCACCACCACAATCACCACAACCACAACTCACCATCACCACCATCACCACAAAAACCCACCACCACTACCACCACCACCATATTCTACCACACCACCAACACCACCGCCACAACCACCACCACTACCAGCAGCACAACCCACCACCACCACCACCACAAACTACCACAACACCACCACCACCCACCACAAACAACATCCACCAGCACCACCACCACAAACCACCGCCACCACCACAACCCACCATCACCACCACCACAAACCACCACCACAAACCACCACCACACCACCAACAAACCACCACCACAACCCACCATCACCATCACCACCACCACCAAAAACCACCACCACACCACCAAACCACCACCACCACCACCACCCACCACCACAACCACCACAACCACAACAAACCACCACACCACCACCACCACAACCACCACCACCGCCACCACCACCACCACAACCCACCACCACCACCACCACCACCACCACCACCGTCGTCCTCGTCGACGCTCCCCGCCGCCGCCGCCCGCCGTCGCCAGCGCCAGCGTCGGCCCAGAAAAGGAAATCGTTGTCCCCGCCGCCGCCGCCAGCCGCCAGCCGCCGCCGACGCAGGCGCCGGCCCGAGGAGAGGGAGGGAGGAGAAGTGGGGGAGGGAGGGGTGGGGGGTCGAACCCCCCCCCTCCGTCACGGGAGGGGGGGGTCCGGTTCCAACCCCCCCCTCCGCTCCAAGCGACCACAGAACATGCTCTTTCCCAGATTTATCACCATCATCGTCATCAACATGATCAACTACATCATCATCATCATCATCATCATCATCATCATCATCATCATCATCATCATCATCATCATCATCATCATCATCATCATCAGCATCAGCATCAGCATCAGCAGCATCATCATCATCATCATCATCATCATCATCATCATCATCATCATCATCATCAGTATCATCATCATCATCAACAGCATCGTCGTCGTTGCGATCGACGTCACCATCGCCATCACCATCAGCAGCAGCAGCAACACTATCATCACATATGCATATATTTTGACGCAATCAAGGTATCTCAACGCTGTTCCTTCGCCAGTCGATATAGTGGACCCTTGCATACGCATCGAAGTTCGCCTCGACACAGACAACCGCGTCAAGATAACGCAGCGTGTGCTCCTCCAGCGCAAAAAAAAAACGAATAGCACGTCGACCATGTAGATCGCCCGTGGATTTACTAAAAACGGGGGCTCTGCCGTTTGAGAGCCCCAACATGAAACGGCCATACGACCAATTCACCGATAGAGAGATTGGTGTGGCCACTGGGTGATACAGCGGTGCCAGAATTCGATGTCCCCGGCGCGACCCAAAAAAGAAGCATGCTATCTGAAGAGAAACGTACAGGAATGCTACTGGTCCGCAGACCCCCGCTTGCTGGGGTGACAAGTCGTGTGAGATAATTGGCTGTGCCCCTGCCCTTTCTCCCTCCCCTGGAACCAAAATGCAGTTTGAGAAGGGGTGGGGTGGGGCCAGGAACTCATCAGCGCTCCTCCAAGGCCCTCGGAGAGGCAAGAGGGTCTCATGACGTGCCACGAGAACCCCAAGAGGCCCCGGCGACGGGCCGAGAGGACTCCGAGACGGCCCAAGAGCGCTGCAGGACAGCATCCAGACGGCCCAAGAGGCCCCCGAGACGCACCAAGAGCGCCCCAAGAGGCTCCCCAAGAGGCCACTAAGAGGCCGAAAACTTAGATTCTCCCTTGTTGTTTGGCAGATTGTACCGTTCTCGCCTGTTCGGCCCAAGAAGCTCCCAAGATCGCCCCAAGATAGCCCACGAGCCCCCCAAGAAGGCCCCCAGGCAACCCAAGGGAGCCTCAAAAGAGGGAGCACGAACCGACATTTCGAGTCCCCCGCCCCAAGATGACTCCCGAGACCGCCAGCAGGCCTTCAAGATGCCTCGCAGAAGCCCCAGGCGGCCCCCAAGAGACCCAGATGAGGCCGCAGGAGGCACCCAAGAGGCCTCCGAGAGGCCCCCAAGAGGCCTCCGAGAGGCCCCCTAGACTCCCCAAGACCGCCTCCAAGAGGACGCCATTAGCACGTCTACTTGGAAGCATCCGCCGACCCCAGCGGGGTTTTCGGGTCGTGATCTGGCCCCCTCCTGCACCCCCTCCCCCGGGCCCCGACGCAGCTTGGAATAAAGGAGGCACCAGCGACAACCCCCGAATGACTCACTTGACCCAAAAACGTTCCGCGAGAGTGATCTCGACACGGCCCCCCAGAACATTCAAAACCTGTCCGTCGTCCTCGTCGTTCTGCGCCTCCTCCGCCTCCTCCTCCTTCACCTCCTTCTTACTCTAAACGTGGTCGTCCTCGTCCTCGTCCTCCTCGTCCTCCTCGTCCTCCTCGCCGTCGTCGTCTTCTTCGTCGTCGCCGTCGTCTTCCATTTAAACATGTTCCTCCCTTTCCCTCACTATCAGGGGGTCGGCGTAATGACGGCGTAATGACGCAAGCCTCTTGAATAAGATGAGCGCTAGCTAAAAGGAGCACATGTGACCTGTACACTATGAGAACAACAAGGGGTTGCGAGGGGGGGGGGGCAGGAAAAGAGGGGAAGTGGCGGGGGGGGGACAGGTGCGGCGACTAGTACGTACTGATCAGAAGTTACACGAATGTGAACTGGCAAGCTCAAAGGCAAGGCATCACAAAGGGGGTGCTTATCATAAATGAGGGGGGTCCTGGAGCTGGGGCAGTTATTGACTGCAATCTCCTTCTCCTTTTGAACATGTCTGCCAGTGCCCCGGGCACTGAGTGGAGTGTCTCCGGGCCCCTGCAAATCCGAACCCTCCATATAAGGACACCACGCCCCCAACTCGCGGATGCCCTGCGTTATTCTCTCCCCCTGTCTCTCTCCCTCTCTCTCTCTCTCTTTGCGTTCTGGGCTCTGGAAGCGTGGCTCGAATTCCAGGCGTCCGACGTGTCCTGAGATGGTCCCAAAGGGGTCAATGCTGTGGCCGTCCTGGGGGTCTCTTGAGCCGTCTCTGAGGCCCTCGGGGCTGGCCCGAGGGGCCGACATCGTCAGATAGCCTTAGGCTCGGGTCTGGTCTGATTTGAGAATACCCTGCCTTCTGCAAAGTTCGCAGACCGTCGATTGCCCCCCATCGGCGCGCTGGAAGAGAATCGTGTGTGCTGTCCTTGTTTAGCGCTTCGCAGTGGTGCTGGGTGCTGTCACCTCGCCGCTGGAGGAAGCGTTGTGTGTGTGTGCGTGTGTGAATGTGTGCGTGTGCGTGCGCGTCCGTAACATTGTGGCTCGAGCTTTGGCTCAAGCCATTTGGGTTCAAGCTCTTTTGATTCAAGCCACTTGGCTCAAGTCTCTGGCTCGAGCCTCTGGCTCGAGCCATTTCGGCTCGAGCCCTCTCGGCCCAAGCCCTTTCGGCCCAAGCCACTTTGGCTCAAGCCATTTTGGCTCAAGCCGTTGGCCCAAGCCTTGGCTCAAGCCGTTGGCCCAAGCCTTGGCCCAAGCCTTGGCTCAAGGTGGCCGGCGCGCCCGGGGCGGCGCGGCCAAGCCGCTCTGCCGCCGCGCGCGGCGCCCACGCCGCGGGCGCCGCGCTGCCGCGCGCGGGCGCGCGGCACCCGCGCGCGCTAGCCGTTGCGCGCGTCGCCGCGGGCGCCGCCGGGCCGGCCCGCCGCCGCTCGGGCGCGGGAGGCCTCGCTGGCGGCCGGCACGACGGGCGGCCCGCGCGGCCGCTGGCCGCCGCCGCCGCGGCCGCCGAGGCCCGAGGCGCGCCGCCAGAGAGGCCTGGAGTCGGCAGGTGCGAGGCTGGCGAGCTCTGGCAGATGCGAGGCTGGCGCGGCGGGAGCCCGAGGAGGCCCGCTGCCACTCGGGCCTCGGCGCGGGAGGCGGAGCTGGGGCCCGAGACGATGGGCCACAGTTTTGGAGTCGGCACGTGCGGCACCAGCGTTCTCTGGCAGGTGCGGGAGGCGAGGCTGGAGCTCGCGACGATCAGCCACAATGCCGGAATCGGCGCGTGCGACGCTGACGATCTCTGGCAGATCTGGGAGGCGAAGCTGGTGCCTGAGGCGGTCAGCTATAGTTTTGGAATCAGCGCGTGCGAAGCCGACGATCTCTGGCAGACTTGCGAGGCGAAGCCCGACCCCTGACTCCCCACCCGACGCCACGCCCGACGCCATATCCAACGCCCGCTTCGGGCGCCTTTGCCGACGCCGCTCCCGATGACGTATCCTCGACGACGCTCTCGACGGCCTCCCCGATCACCTTCTCAGAAGCTGGAGCCCGAAGCGATCAGCTACAATTCCGGAACCAGTGCGTGCAAAGCCGACGATCTCTGGCAGATGCGGAGGGCGAAGCTGGAGCCCGAGGCGATCAGCTACAATGCAGGCATCAAAGCATGCAACGCCGACGAACTCTGGCAGATGTGGGAGGCGAAGCTGGACGCCCTCCCGACCCCCTCCCCATCGGCCCTCCCGACGGCCCACCCGACAGCCTTTCCGCCTTTCCGACGCAACACTCGACGGCCTCCCTGGCCACCCTCCTGACCCCCTTCCCGACGGAAACCCTCCAGACGGCCCATCCGACAGACGACCAAGCAGCCTGCCCGGCGCCGCACCCGTCGCCGGACTCGACGTTATACCCGACGCCGCCTCCGACTTCGCGATCGACGCCACTCCCGACGGCCTACCTGGCCACCCTCCGGGGCTCCCCCGACGGGAGCCCATCCGATGGCCCGCCCCACGACCATCTTGGCGGCCTGCCCGACGCCCTCTCTGCCGCCGTCTCCGACGCCGCCCTTCCCGACGCCCCTCCTTGCGGACCCTACCCTGGATTGGCCGACTGACAGGGCCCCCTTGCGCTGTGGATGCCACGACAGTGGACACCCTAACAGTCCTACCATCGGATGAAAAGTGTGCTTCAAGTGTAGGAAACGTGTCCTGGAAATGTTCAACATATCCCGGTTTACATGTCTAAAACAAGTTGAACACATGCTTTAGACATCTGGAAGTGACTTGGCAACATGCTTCCTCTCGATGGATCGCCCTCCAGAACCCTTGCGCAGTGGCCCCTTCCCCCGCGCGAACCCGCACGCCTTGGGCCAAAGGCCGCGCGCGATCCGCTGCAGGTAGTCTCGACCCGCCCTGGACGGCCGCGGCGGGCACGGAGCCCGAAGGCTTCGCCCCAGGGAGTCGGCCCGCCGCGGCAGCGAAGTGGCCGCACCGCAGGCGGAACCATACGCATCCGGCCGTCGCTGAAGCCGCAGGCGGTGTGACCCGTGCGGCTGGCCGCCGCCGCTGTGGACAACCTCTGGGCCCCGGCCTCCCGCCTCGGCGCGCCCCCTTCGCTCCCTGCACGGCACCTGCCCGGCAGAGCGGCGCCCCTCCGGCGCCCCCCCCGGGCCCGAGAGCCGGCCTCCCTGCCGGCCACGGGCCGCCGACGCCCTCGCCTCCCGAGCGCCCCCTGCCTTCGGCTCCCCACCCGACGCCTGCCCCGACGCCCGTCCCGCCCGCCTTGCCGCCGGCCTACCCCTCAGTCGGGCGCGCCCCCCTACACACAGGGGGGGACTGCCGACGAAAGACAAGAAGAATAGCCATGACATGCACCAGCCTGGCAAAACGACACCCCCAAGATAGTCGCCAGCCTATCTTGTTCGACTATTCTTGCACTTTCCTCCTGTAGAGGGACAGGCCCGACTTAAGCCTACCCGGTGCCCTGCCCGACGCGCCTCGCCCGCTCCCGTGCCCGCCGCCGCTCCCGCGGCACGCGCCTGGCGCCGCGGCCCGCTGCCGCCGTCGACGCCCTCGCCCCGGCGCCGCCCCCGACGCCGCATTCCGGCGGCCTCCCCGACCACTCTCCTGGCGGCTCGAGCCCGCAACAGTCAGCTACGATTCCGGAATCCACACGTGCGAGACGGGCGATCTCTGTCAGCTGTGAGCGACGAGGCTGGAGCCCGAGACGAGCAACCGCCGTTTTCAGAAGCCAGCTACCACGCAGGATATATGCCGTCGCGGCTCGAAGCGACCCGGTGAGCTGGGCCCGCGCCCTTGCTTCTCCGCTGCCTTTCCTTGCTGGCCCCTTGCCGTCCGAATTAGGCTGACCGTGCAGTCTTCGGCCTGCCTTGCAGCGTCCCCTGGTGCTTCGCCTGCCATTAGTTATTGCAGGGCGTGCGGTTTTGAGCGCTCGTCCAGCGTCTCACCCAGCTGCGTGCCACCGAAGAGAGTCTGTGTAGGTGCGTGTGTGTGTGTGTGTGTGTGCGTGTGAGGGTGTGGGTGTGTGCGTGTGTGCGCGTGTGCGGGTGTGCGTGTGCGTGTGCGCGTGCGCGTGCGCGTGTGCGTGCGCGCGTGTGAGTGCGTGTGTGTGTGTGTGTCTGTGTGGTGGGGGAGGTTGTTCGTGTGTGTGTGTGTGTATGTGTGTATGCGCGTGTGTGTATGTGTGTGTGTGTGTTTGTGTGTGAATGTGTGTGTGTGTCTGTGCGGGTGTGCGTGTGCGTGTATACGTGTGTGCATGTGTGCGTGTGTGCGTGTGTGCGTGTGCGGGTGTGCGTGTGTGCGTGCGCGTGCGCGTGCGCGTGCGCGCGTGTGAGTGCGTGTGTGTGTGTGTGTGTGTGTGTGTCTGTGTGGTGGGGGAGGTTGTTCGTGTGTGTATGTGTGTATGCGTGTGTGTATGTGTGTGTGTTTGTGTGTGAATGTGTGTGTGCGTGTGTGCGTGTGCGTGTGTGCGTGTGTGCGTGTGTGCGTGTGTGCGTGTGTGCGTGTGCGTGTGTGCGTGTGTGCGTGTGTGCGTGTGCGTGTGTGCGTGCGCGTGCGCGTGCGCGTGCGCGCGTGTGCGTGTGTGCGTGTGCGTGTGCGTGTGTGCGTGTGTGTGTGTGTGTGTGTTAGTGTGTGAATGTGTGTGTTTGTGTGCGTGTGTGCGTGTGCGTGTGTGCGTGTGCGTGTGTGGGTGTGTTTGTGTTCGTGAGCGTGTGCGCGTGTGCGTGCGCGTGCGCGTGCGCGTGCGCGCGTGTGAGTGCGTGTGTGTGTGTGTGTGTGGTGTGTGTGTGTCTGAGGGGTGGGGGAGGTTGTTCGTGTGTGTGTGTATGTGTGTATGCGAACGTGTGTGTGCGTGTGTGTATGTGTGTGAATGCGTGTGTGTGTGTGTGTGTGTGTGTGCGTGTGCGTGTGCGTGTGTGCGTGTGTGCGTGTGTGCATGTGTGCGTGTGCTGTGCGTGTGCGTGTGTGCGTGCGCGTGCGCGTGCGCGTGCGCGCGTGTGAGTGCGTGTGTGTGTGTGTGTGTCTGTGTGGTGGGGGAGGTTGCTCGTGTGTGTGTATGTGTGTATGCGCGTGTGTGTGTGTGTATGTGTTTGTGTGTGTCTGTGTGGTGGGGGAGGTTGTTCGTGCGTGTATGTGTGTATGCGCGTGTGTGTGTATATGTGTGGGTGTGTTTGTGTGTTGATGTGTGAGTGCGTGTGTGTGTGTGTGCGTGTGCGGGTGTGGGTGTGTGCGTGTGTGCGTGTATGCGTGTGTGCGTGTGTGCGTGTGTGCGTGCGCGTGGCGTGCGCGTGCGCGCGTGTGAGTGCGTGTGTGTGTGTGTGTGTGTGTGCGTGTGTGTGTGTGTGTGTCTGTGTGGTGGGGGAGGTTGTTCGTGTGTGCATGTGTGTATGCGCGTGTGTGAATGTGTGTGTGTGTGTTCGTGTGTTCGTGTGTGCGTGTGTGCGTGTGTGCGTGTGTGCGTGTGTGCGTGTGCGTGTGCGTGTGTGCGTGCGCGTGCGCGTGCGCGTGCGCGCGTGTGAGTGCGTGTGCGGGTGTGTCTGTGTGGTGGGGGAGGTTGTTCGTGTGTGTGTGTGTGTGCATGTGTGTATGCGCGTGTGTGTAGTGTGTGTTTGTGTGTGAATGTGTGTGTGTGTGCGTGTGTGCGTGTGCGCGTGTGCGCGTGTGGGTGTGTGCGTGTGTGCGTGTGCGTGTGCGTGTGTACATGCGCGTGCGCGTGCGCGTGCGCGCGTGTGAGTGCGTGTGTGTGTGTGTGTGTGTGGTGGGGGAGGTTGTTCGTGTGTGTGTGTATGTGTATGCGCGTGTGTATATATTTGTGTTTTCGTGTGTGTGTGTGTGTGTGAATGTGTGTGTGTGGGTGCGTGTGTGCGTGTGCGTGTGTGCGTGTGTGCGTGTGTGCGTGTGTGCGTGTCCGTGTGCGTGTGCGTGTGTGCGTGCGCGTGCGCGTGCGCGTGCGCGCGTGTGAGTGCGTGTGTGTGTGTGTGTGTGTGTGTCTGTGTGGTGGGGGAGGTTGTTCGTGTGTGTGTATATGTGTGTATGCGCGTGTGTGTGTGTGTGTGTGTGTGTATGTGTGTGTTTGTGTGTGTGTCTGTGTGGTGGGGGAGGTTGTTCGTGTGTGTGTATGTGTGTATGCGCGTGTGTGTATGTGTGTATGCGTGTGCGTGTGTGTGTGGATGCGTGAGTGCGTGTGTGTGTGTGTGTGTGTGCGTGTGCGGGTGTGGGTGTGTGCGTGTGTGCGTGTGTGCGTGTGTGCGTGTGTGCGTGTGTGCGTGTGCGTGTGCGTGTGTGCGTGCGCGTGCGCGTGCGCTTGCGCGCGTGTGAGTGCGCGTGTGTGTGTGTGTGTGTGTCTGTGTCTGTGTGGTGGGGGAGGTTGTTCGTGTGTGTGTGTATGCGCGTGTGTGTATGTGTGTGTTTGTGTGTGAATGTGTGTGTGTGTGCGTGTGTGCGTGTGCGTGTGTGCGTGTGTGCGTGTGTGCGTGTGTGCGTGTGTGCGTGTGTGCGTGTGTGCGTGTGTGCGTGTGTGCGTGTGCGTGTGTCCGTAGCCATTTTGGCTGAAGTTCCCCACCCCCGTGGGGGGGGGGGGGAAGCTTGCCGCGGCCGTGGGCTCGAGGGCCCACCAGCTGTTCTGGCGGCCGCGCCGGCGGCCCATGCAGTGGGCGCCGCATGGGCAAACGGTGCTGTGCCTGCCCAGCCTCTCCCCGGGGTGGGGGTGGCAGCTCAGCGCCGTCCCGCTCGGGCCGTCCTCCTTGGCAGCGGCCCCAGTCCTGTGGTGCGGGGGCGCCGCCGCAGCCGCTGCCGCGCACGGGGTTGCCGCGGCACCGACCCCCGAAGCCGCTCCGGACGCAGGCGCGCGGGCGGCTGCCGGATGCTGCTGCGCAGGAGGGGGGGCGCGCGGGCGGCCCCGAGGGCCGAGGCCTTTCCGGCGGCCCGGCTGGAGTCCCCACGACGCAGGCGCTCTCCGGGGCGCGGGTCCGAGACGAGGCGACACGTGTACTTCTCGCACCGGCGGCGGACTCGCTGCCGCCGCAGCCGAAGCCGCGGCCGCAGCCGCGACCCCCCCGTAGGAAGGCACCAACTATACACCAACACCGATCCTGGCCAGGATCACCCTGGGCCCAGGATCGGTGTATACGCCCTCCTGCCTTGCGCAAGAAGGCATATACACCGATCCTGGGCCCAGGGTGATCCTGGGCCAGGATCGGTGTTGGTGTATGGTTGGTGCCCTCCGACCCCGCGCGGGGGGAGGAGGCCGGCGCCAGAGAAGCACGCGAACAGGAACCAGGGCTCGGCGGCGACCGCGAGGGGCACGCCGCACCAGAGCCGGGCGCTCCTGGTGCCCGCCACGCCGCCTCGGGCAGGCCCCCCCGCGCGAGGCAAGCTCCCCCGGGCTCGACGGCGGCCGGCAGCCCGCCTCCGCCAGGCGGAGGCCGGACACCGCAGCAGAGCCCGACTGGCTCGGCCGAGAGCGAGAACTGCAGCGACGAGTACGCGGACTACAGCAGCGAGGCGGAGCAGGCGGAGGAGCCTGGCAAGGGAGCGGCGACGGTCTCACCGGCCGCTCCACCAGCAGCCCAGGCCCTGGCACCCCCGGACGCGCCGCCAGGAGGCGCCCTTGCTGGCGCCACCGCCAAGGCAGCCCCGGCCCCTCCTCCGGAGAGGAGGGCTGCAGCAGCCCGGGCGGGGGCTCCGGCGGGAGTGCGAGGCGCCCCCAACGCGCAGCTGATTGCAGCCGCGCTGCACCAGGCGGGCTGGCAAGGGTTCGCGGCCCTGGACTTGCCTGCGGGCCAGGTCCTGCTCCAGTGGCCCCTCTGAGCGGCCCCGGCGGCCGCTCCTCGCCCGGCGGCCCTTCCGGCTGCAGCGCTGGCTGCAGCAACGGTGAGGCCGCCATCCCCATGGACGCCGACGAGCACGCCATCGAGGCGGAGTACGACGCCTTGGACGGGACGCCTCGGGCTGTGCCGCGGCGGTCCCCCTGGGCAGACGAGGCGTGCGACGGCGACGCGGCCAGCAGCCCGCGGGGCGGGCGCCGGTGCCCACGCCGCCGCGCGGGCGCAACCTGGCTGCTTCGGCGGCCGCGCTGGGAGTCCCCGACGCCCCAGGAGGCAGCGACGGGAAGCCGGCTGCCGAGGACGGGGCGGCGACGGTCTCTCGCCCCCGCGCGCCGTCGACCAGGCCGACGGCGTCGACTTGCCGCACGCGCGCGGCGAGGCCGCCAGCAGCGACGGAGAGTCCGGCTGCTGGCGCGCGGGGCCGCGCCGGCGCCAGCGTGGGGGCCGCCGCGGAGGCTCCCGGCCGCCGCCGCGGATGCGGCGTGGCCGGCAGCAACGGTTCTCTGGCTGCCGGCGGGAACGCCGAGGCCGGCAGCAACGGCTCTCCGGCTGCCGGCGGGTGCGCCGTGGCCGGCGGCGCGGTTGCGAAGGCCGCCGCGGCGCCGGCGGCGCGGGCGGCGAGCAGGAGCGCACCCGGCGGCGACGGGGCACCGGCCGCCGGCGGGGCCCGCGAGGGCGGCGGGTCGGCCGCTCGCTGGGAGATGGCCGGCTTGGCCGGCCTCCCGGAGGCGGCCCAGGCGGCCGCCTTGAGGGAGCGGGCCGCGGTCTGCCGCGCCTTCCCGGAGGCGCACGAGGCGGCTGCGCAGCGCTGCTGGAAGCGGCGGCCGGCGCCCCGGCCGCCCTGGGCCCGCGGCGCTGCTTGCGGTGGCTGCGGCCCTCGGCAGCTGCTTCTAGCGGGACCGCCGCTGGGCCTAGGCGTGCGCCCCGCAAAGCCGGGGCGCTAGGCGACGGCCGCGGCCGCGCCTGGGGTTTTGCACTTTGCTGCTGCTGTTGCTGCTCCCCTTTGCTTCCCTCCCCCCCTCCCCGCGCTTCGCTCCGCACTCTTGCCACAGGGCTCCTTACCGCAGGCCGCAGGTATAAAAAAAAAGTGTGCGTGTGCGTGTGTGCGTGCGCGTGCGCGTGCGCGTGCGCGCGTGTGAGTGCGTGTGTGTGTGTGTGTGTGTCTGTCTGTCTGTCTGTCTGTCTGTCTGTCTGTCTGTCTGTCTGTCTGTCTGTCTGTCTGTCTGTCTGTCTGTCTGTCTGTCTGTCTGTCTGTCTGTCTGTCTGTCTGTCTGTCTGTCTGTCTGTCTGTCTGTCTGTCTGTCTGTCTGTCTGTCTGTCTGTCTGTCTGTCTGTCTGTCTGTCTGTCTGTCTGTCTGTCTGGTGGGGGAGGTTGTTCGTGTGTGTGTATGTGTATGCGCGTGTGTGTGTGTGTGCGTGTGTTTGTGTGTGTGTGTGTGTGAATGTGTGTGTGTGTGTTTGTGTGTGTGTGCGTGTGTGCGTGTGCGTGTGTGCGTGTGTGCGTGTGTGTGTGCGTGTGTGCGTGTGCGTGTGTGCGTGCGCGTGCGCGTGCGCGTGCGCGTGCGCGCGTGTGAGTGCGTGTGTGTGTGTGTGTGTCTGTGTGGTGGGGGGAGGTTGTTCGTGTGTGTGTGTATGTGTGTATGCGCGTGTGTGTATGTGTATGTGTGTGTGTCTGTGTGGTGGGGGAGGTTGTTCGTGTGTGTATATGTGTGTATGCGCGCGTGTGTGTGTATGGATGTGTGTTTGTCTGCGGATATGTGTGTGTGTGATTTAGTGTGTGTGTGTGTGGTGGTGGGGGGGGGTTGTGCGTGTGTGCGCGTGTGTATTTGCCCATCTGCTGCCGCGGTCGCCCTCGCCGAGGAAAGCATGTGTCTGTCTGCATGTCTGTCTGTCGCTGCCCGCGCCTTCTGGAAATCTGGCAGATCTGAACCGACTGCCCCATCGAGGGGAACTACTCTGGTCCTCACATGCAATGTGAACCTTGCGCTTGCAATGCGCAAATTTGCCGACGGCAGTTTGCCTGGGAGAGTTCTCACACGGAGCTCGGGCACAGCCGGCTTCAACGTGTAATCAAAATGATATTACAGCAGCTCGTTGGAAGCCTATCCAAGTCTGCTGCATTGGTACTACGCCTTTCCAGTTGGTTGAGAAAAGCATCGTCTGTCGCTTCCCGTGCTCCTTCATCCTGCAAACATCCGGATAAACTTATCCCCCCGCCCCTTCCCGAGCAGGCCGACAACATCGAAAGACGGAGGAACGCTTCGGTTCACGAGCTCTTCTGGCTGCCGTCAGGGGCGCCTGTGTCGAGCGGATAGAAGAGACGACGGGATCACGTTAAAACAAGTGGCTGGTCTCCCAACCTTTCAGAAACAATCACCCTCGCGTCATTGACACTACACTGTGGCGGCAAAAAAAAGAATACACCAGGAACGGCCCTGAAAGGGGCACGAGATAGTAGATATAATGCTTAAAATGGTTCTACAGCGATGTGAAAAAGCCGGGCAACGGGTCCCACTCCAGAGTGTTACCCTGGGATCTGGCCAACTGGTGGGCCCGGCGTGACGGTGTGCAAGCGGCGCGAAACCTGCGACTAGCTGTCTCAGGCAGCTTGCGCAAGGCTGGATGTCTAATACAATTACTCACCAGCCGGCGATCGCGCAGTACTCGCACAGCGGTAACGTGTGGCCACAACGTCTGGTCAGTTCCAAACCGTATGCAACAACAGACGACCCGTCCAGAATCTACTCTCTATACCACGCATGTTCAATCCATTTGAGCTCGCTGCTTGTGTCATCGTTATAGTATTTACACTATGCTCCGAACGAGCTGTCCACTACAAGCTGAGGAGTATATCTCCGAACGCCACACGAACGCCACGACTAACGCAGATCAAAACATGAACGATGCGGGGGCGTTCTGCTCGAAGCTGGTACGCATTTGGGCCCTAGGCCCCCCCGTAAGGTTCTGAAGGGCGACCACCTGGGAGGTCGTCTCACAGCTCACCAACTCCTCGAATTCAAGCATATGATGCGACAGTGAACGGAGCACCTGGGTGAGTGGTCCGCCTCAACAATTCTCGATATGCGCTTGGCTTGGGACGTGACTTGGCCCGGCTCGGACGAGGCTGCTGCATTTCCCGCCACGAGCGTTCTCAAATTCTGTCTAGTTTGGCACCTGGCTTGGCCTGGTTTGGTGCGGGCTCCGCGGGGGTCGTCCTCAAAATTTGGCTGGATTGGTCTGGCTTGGCCTAGTTTGGACTAGGCTTTGCTTAGAACGTTCCCGGAGTCTGCCTGGTATGGGGCCTGGCTTGGCCTGGTTTGGGGGTGGGCTTCGCCAGAATCGATCACCGCATCTGCCTGGGTTGGGCTTGGCTTGGCCTGGTCTGGAGTGGGTGGGTGGGTTTTCGTTCGGAGCGCCCTCGCGATATGCCCTCGGTGTTCGTTCCGCCAAGAGCATCGTGAATGTATGCCCTGGTGTTGTTGGCCCCGGGAGATGGGGGAGGGAAGGGAGAAGCCGGAGGTGGGACTGGGAGGTGGAGGCAGAGGCGGGTAGGGATGACGGCACAGAGTGCAACTGTCGCTGATGTGGTTGCTGTTCTCCTTCTGGGCCCACACGTGTATACTCCATCTGGGCCCACACATGGCGAATCCCTCTCTCACTTGGAGGCCGCCATCACTCCGAATATTGCTGCGCGTACTGAATGCACATCGCTTCCTACGAGAGAGCGCGCCCACAGCGCCGGAGCAAAGGAGGTGGGGGTCCCCCCTGAGCTACCCCCCCTCCCTTCCACCTCCCCTGCCAGAAGCTCCCCCCCCTCACCCCCTTTTTCGCCTCCTCCCTGAAGCTCCCCCCCCCCTCCCCAGTCGCCACTCCGCAGCTACCTTCCACATCCCCCCCTTCCCAAAGGAAAGGGGGGCTTAGCTAACCCCCCCCCCCTCCCCTTGACCCCCCTCTGCCGGAAGCTACACCCCCCCCCCCTCCCCTTGACCCCCCCCCCCCCCCCCTCCCCTTGACCCCCCTCTGCCGGAAGCTACCCCCCCGTCCCCCCTTTGGTTCCAAAGGGGGGGGGGGGCTCAGCAGCCACCCTCACCCCCTTTCGGCACCTGGGCCCCCTCCCCCCCTTACGAAAGGGGAGTGGAGCTTAGCTACCCCACCCTCTTTGACCCCCCTCTGCCGGAAGCACCCCCCCCCTTCCCTCAGTTTTTCTCGCCCCTGCCGGAAGCTCCCCTCCCCTCCCCCCTTTTCCAAAAGGGGAGGGGCGGCTTAGCTACCATCCCCCTCCCTTGAACTCCCCCTGCCGGACGATCCTCCCCCGTCGCCGTCGTCGTTGCCGTCGCCGTCGCTCGACGTCTTCGTACGACGCCGTCGTCGTCGTCGTCGTCGTCGTCGCCGCCGCCGCCGTCGCCGTCATTGTCGCCGTCTTCGTATGACCTCGATCGACAACAGACGACGGCGACGACCCAGGGTGAGAGAAAACGAGACCACGACCCAGGGGCTGAGAGAACGAGAACACAAGAAACCGAAACGGGGTCCGAGAAAACGAGACTACGACCCAGGGGCCGAGAAGACGAGAAAACGAGAAATCGAAACGGGGTCCGAGAAAAAGAGACCACGACCAAGGGGCAGAGAAAACGCGAAAACGAAAAAAAAACAGGGCACGAGAAACTGGACCACGACCCAGGGACCAAGAGAACAAGAAAACGAGAAACCGAACCAGGGTCCGAGGAAACAAGACCACGACACAGGGGACGATAAATCAAGAAAACAAGAAAACGAACCAGGGTCAAAGACAACGAGACCACGACCCAGGGGCCGCGAAAACGAGGAAACGAAGCAGGGTCAGAGAAAACAAAATCACGGCCCAGGGCCGAGGAAACAAGAAAACGAGAAAACGAACCAGGGTCCGAAAAAACGAGCCAAGGCCCGAGAAAACGGGACCACGACCCAGGGGCCGAGAAAACGCGAAAACGACCCAGGGTCCGAGGAAACGAGACCACGACCCAGGGGAAGACAAAACGAGACAACGAGAAAACAAACCAGTGCCCGAGAAAACGAAACCACGACCCAGGGGCCGAGAAAACGAGACAAAGAGAAAACAAACCAGGGCCCGAGAAAGCGAGAACACGACCCAGGGGCCGAGAAAACAAGAAAACAAGACAATGAACCAGAGTCCGAGAAAAGGAGATAACGACCCAGGGGCCGAGAAAACAAGACCACGACCCAGGCCGAGAAAACGCAAATATCGGTCCGAGAAATCGAGACCACGACCCAGGGGCCGCGAAAACGAGGAAACGAACCAGGGTCAGAGAAAACAGAACCACGACCCAGGGGCCGAGAAAACAAGAAACGAGAACACGAACCAGGGTCAGAGAAAACGAGACCACCACCCAGGGGCAGAGAAAACGAGAAAACGAGAAAACGAACCAGGGTCAGAGAAAACAAAATCACGACCCAGGCGCAGAAACAAAGAGAAAACGAGAAAACTAACCATGGTCCGAGAAAACCAGGCCGACAAAACTAGAAAACGAACCAGGGCCCGAGAAAACGAGACCACGACCCAGGGGCCGAGAAAACGATAAAATAAGAAACCGAAACGGGGTCCGAGAAAACGAGACTACGACCCAGGGGCCGAGAAAACGAGAAAACGAGAAATCGAAACGGGGTCCGAGAAAAAGAGACCACGACCAAGGGGCAGAGAAAACGCGAAAACGAGAAAACAAAAAAAAACAGGGTACGAGAAACTGGACCACGACCCAGGGACCGAGAAAACAAGAAAACGAGAAAACGAACCAGGGTCCGAGAAAACAAGACCACGACCCAGGGGACGATAAATCAAGAAAACAAGAAAACGAATCAGGGTCAAAGAAATCGAGACCACGACCCAGGGGCCGAGAAAACGAGAAAACAAGACAACGAACCAACGGCCGAGAAAACGAGGCAAAACCCCGGGGCCCAGAAAACGAGAAAACGAACCGGGGTCCGAGAAAACAAGACCACGACCCAGGGGACGATAAATCAAGAAAACAAGAAAACTAATCAGGGTCAAAGAAATCGAGACCACGACCCAGGGGCCGAGAAAACGAGAAAACAAGACAACGAACCAACGGCCGAGAAAACGAGACAAAACCCCGGGGCCCAGAAAACGAGAAAACGAACCAGGGTCCGAAAAACCAAGATCACGACCCAGGGGGCGATAAATCAAGAAAACAAGAAAACGAATCAGGGTCAAAGAAATCGAGACCACGACCCAGGGGCCGAGAAAACGAGAAAACAAGACAACGAACCAACGGCCGAGAAAACGAGACAAAACCCCGGGGCCCAGAAAACGAGAAAACGAACCAGGGTCCGAAAAACCAAGATCACGACCCAGGGGGCGATAAATCAAGAAAACAAGAAAACGAATCAGGGTCAAAGAAATCGAGACCACGACCCAGGGGCCGAGAAAACGAGAAAACAAGACAACGAACCAACGGCCGAGAAAACGAGACAAAACCCCGGGGCCCAGAAAACGAGAAAGCGAACCTGGGTCCGAAAAACCGAGACCACGACCCAGGGGCCGAGAAACCGAGAAAACGAGAACACGAACCAGGGTCCGAGAAAACGAAACTACTCAGGGGCCGAGAGAAGGAGAAACCAAACCAGCGTCCGAGCAAACGGGACCACGACCCAGGGGCAGAGCAAACGAGAAAGCGAACACGGGTCAGACAAAACTAAACCATAATCCAGGGGCCGAGCAACGGAGAACACGAGAAACCGAACCAGGGCCCGAGAAAACGAGACCACGACCCAGGGGCCGAGAAAACATAAAACCAACCAGGGTCAGAGAAAACGAGACCACGACCCAGGGACCGAGAACACGAGAAAACGAGACAACGAACCAGGGTCCGATGAAAAATGAGACCACGACCTAGGGGCCGAGAAAACAAGAAAACGAGACCACGAAGAAGGGCCCTAGAAAACGACACAAAAACACAGACGCCGAGAAAACGAGAGACCGAGACAACGAACAAGGGTCCGAGAAAACGAGACCACGACCCAGGGGCCGAGAACACGAGAAAACGACAAAACGAACCAAACTCCGAGCAAAAGAGACCACGACCCAATGACACAGAAAACGCGAAAACGAACCAGGGTCATAGAAAACACGACCACGACTCATGGGACGAGAAAACGAGAAAACGACACAACAAACAAGGGTCCGAGAAAACGAAACTACGAACCAGGGGCCGAGAGAACAAGAGAAACGAACCAGGGTCAGAGAAATCGAGACCACGACCCAGGGGCCGAGAAAACAAACAACGAGAAAACGAACCAAGGCCAGAGAAAACGATACCACGACCCAGGGGCCGAGGAAACGAGACAACGCGAAAACGACCCACGACCCAGGGGCCGAGAAACCGAGAAACCGAGAACACGAACCAGGGTCCGACGAAACCACGACCCAAGGGCCGAGGTCACCAGAACACGCTTCGTTCGAGAAAACAAAAACACGACCCAGGGGCCGAGAAAACGAGAAAACGAGAAAACTAAGCAGAGTCTGAGAAAACGAGACCACGACCCAGGGGCCGAGAACACGAGAAAACGAGACCACGAACCAGGGCCAGAGAAAACGAGACCGCGACCCAGGGGCCGAACACATGAGAAAACAAGATAACGAACCAGAGGCAGAGTGAACGAGAAAACGAGAACACGAACCAGGGCCAGAGAACACGAGACCACGACCCAAGGGCCGAGGAAACGAGAAAACGCGAAAACGGCCCACGACCCAGGGGCCGAGAAACTGAGAAAACGAGAAAACGAACCAGGGTCCGACGAAACCACGACCCAAGGGCCATGATCACCAGAACACGTTTGGTCAGAGAAAACAAAAACACGACCCAGGGGCCGAGAAAACGAGAGCACGAGAAAACTAAGCAGAGACTGAGAAAACGAGACCACGACCCAGGGGCCGAGAACACGAGAAAACGAGAACACGAACCAGGGCCAGAGAAAACGAGACCGCGACCCAGGGGCCGAAAACACGAGAAAACAAGAAAACGAACCAGGGGCCGAGTAAACGAGAAAACGATAAAAAGGAATCAGGGCCCGAGAAAACGAGACCACGAACCAGGGGCCGAGAAAACAAGAAAACAAGACAACGAACCAGGGGTCGACGTTATTCTCCAATGCGTTCTCTGGCGCTGCGGTGCGCACCTGTCTGCAGGGATTCTGCCATTTTGCCATAACCCTGGAAGGGAGGGGGGGGGGGTAGCTTCGGAAGCCTCCCTCCCTTCGCAAAGGAGGGTGGAGGGGGGTAGCTTGAAGCCGCCCCCCCTTGTGTCCAGACCAAAACAAGAAAGAGGGGGGAGGCTTCCGAAGCCCCCCCCCCCCTCCTTGGAAAGGAAAGCCCGGGCTCACCTTCTGCCCTGGAAAGGGGAGGGAGGGGGGGGATAGCTTCGAAGCCCCTCTCTTTAGCCAGGGCCCCCCTAGCTTCGAAACCCTTACATTAGGGAGGGGGGGTGGGGTAGCTTCGGAAGCTCCCCCCCCTTTTGGAAGGGAGGGGGGGGGTAGCTTGAAGCCGGGACCCCTCTTTCCTTATTCCCGGCGCTGCGGGCGCGCTCTTTCCCATATATGGTGCCACCTGGGCAAGACCTCACACAAGTTGTGGTATTGACAGTGCAGCCCGGATGCTCGGCGACGTTATGTTTAATGTAGCGTAGCCCGTGCCCACTGCATGTCGGCATGCGCGCGTATGTCGGCGTTGTAAAATCACCCCAAGGTTGCACTTCGCTAGTTCCCTGCTCGCACCCACCATGCCCCACCGTGTCCCTGGCTTCACCTTACATGGCACTAACCAGAGTTGCACACGATATAGCTCGCACGTGCGCAGCTTGCACTTGCGTGCGCCTTCCCTTCGCATCTCATTTACTATATACAACGTTTGTGAAACTGACTCGCAGCTACTCTATTGCCTAGATCCTGTATGCAAATCTCACTACCATTTTTTCATTTCTATGCCCACTCAGCCGAACGAGTCGTGGTTCCGCAGGAAGCGCTTCACAAACACCACGTCTGGACTCCGCTTGTATAGTCCACCGAGGCCTCGTCCAACAGCAGGGCTGCAAAAACATAATGGGGGTGCCCTGAGACCGAGAATCAGTGGATCAATGATCAAGGCCCCTGAAGCCACATGAGGAACATGGAAACAGCTTCTCCACATCCTGCTGCTGCTGGTCCCCCTTCCCCCCTGCTCCTCCTCCTCCTCCTCGCCCTTTTCCTCTTCCTCTGCTTTCTCCCTCCATCCTGACTGTTGTTCTCTTGGACTTCCTCCTCCTACTGCTCTACCTCCAGGAGGGAAACCAGCGAGTTCATGGGTGGCGATCCAGGGATGAGTCCGGGGAGGCCACGGGGAAGACGAGCCAAGACCACGACGACGACGACGAAAACACGTGGCACGCATGCCCTGGCTCTTGCACGAGGGAGCGGCGAGGGACAAGAGAAGCGTTGGTGTCATGAGCAAGGAATTCAGGGAGGTCCGAGATAGCCAGGGAGGCGGACGACGACGACGACGACGACGACGGCGACGACGAAGATGACGACGACGACGACGGCGGCGACGACGAAGATGACGACTACGACGACGACGACGACGACGACGACGACGACGACGACGACGACGACGACGACGACGACAACGACCACGACCACAACAACGACCATGACCACGGACCACGAACCACGACCATGACCACGGACCACGGACCACGAACCACGACCACGACGACCACGACCGCGACGACCACGACGACCAAAACCACGATGCCCACGACGACGACAAGAGCTCCACGCCATAGGGCCAGGCCAGAAGGGCCGGGAGCTGTGGGCCAGGAGGTAAGTGAGGTCATCAGCCCCGCGACTCCAACGAAGGACCCAGAAGAAGGACGGCACGGCACCGCGATACCAGTTGCACTCTAATACTTGCACGGCAGGACAATGTGCTCTCTGGGAGCAACTGCGCGCTAGCACATGATAGTACCAGTTGTACTCAAGTACTAGTTGCACGGTAGTCGGAGGGGCTCAGGGGTTCCAATGGCAACTCGCGCGCGGAAGACGGAAAGAGATCCATGCGCCGCCAGGGGTCCCGGGTTGAACGGGTCGCCGCGAAGGTTGACCCCCCGCGGAAAGAAGAAAAGAAATCCGGCCAGGGGGTTGGGGGGTACAGGCATGGGTCGCGGGGCTGATGTGAGGTCCGGGAGGCGGACGACGTCGAACGACGCTCCGCCCAGGAGCCAGGGCCAGGGTTCAGGGGCAGGGCCAAGCGCTCGACGACCACGGACCACGGCCACGGCCACGGAACTAAACGGCTCCGAGCTCCCGAGCTCAGCTGCGCAAGATAGTAAAACAGTCCGAAGCCCTGGGGGGCGGGGGAGGCCATGGGAGGCCAGGGAGGCCGAGGGGGCCGGAGGCCAGGGCTACCATCCTGGACTGGGAGGCCAGAGGCCAGGGCTGTGAGGGAGGCCAGGGGGGCCAGGCCAGGGGGGGGGGGGCAGGGAGGCCACGACCTCGAAGACGACGACGAAGACGACGACGACGACGACGACGACGACGACGACGACGACGAAAATAAAGCAGTCCAATGCCCTGGGGGGCGGGCGGGGGGGAGGCCAGGGAGGCCAGGGCTACCACCCAGGACTGGACCGAAAGAGAGAAGTCCGAGCTCTAGAGCGCACCTGTGCAAAAGGATAACCAACCCGAAGCCCTGCGGGCGGGGGGCGGGCCAGGGCTACCAGGGAGAGGCCAGGGAGGCCAGAGACCAGGGCTACCAGGGAGGCCAAGGGAGGCCACGACGGCCAGGGGAGGGCAGGGGAGGCCAGGGGAGGCCGGCGCAGGGTGGCCAGGCGAGCCCACGACGGCCGGGAGGGAGGGCACGGGGGCCACGGGAGGCCACGACGACAGGACGACACGACACGGACGACGACGACGACGACGACGACGACGACGACGACGACGACGACGACGACGACGACGACGACGACAATGGAGCAATCCGAAGCCCTGGGGTGACTGCTGGGTGCAGCACCTCCCAGGCGATGCACCAGACGGAGATGCAGGCTGCCGCTCCCGGCGCGGCCGCTGCTGCTGCTGCTGCCGCCCCGGAGGACACTCCTGCGCCAGCGGCCAGCGCGGGCGGATCGAGGGCGCGGAATCCACGCCGTCCCGTGGAGGAAGACGGCGGTGACGCTGCTTTCCTGCGTCGCCTCCTCGGCATGGCCCCCTCGGAGGTGGCGGAGTGGGCCCGACAAGCCGAGGAGCAGGGCGTACACCTCCCAGCGAGCGCCCAGCAGGAGCTGGACGCCCAGCGGGGTGAAGGCGCGGGCAAGGGCATCTGCGGCACGACCGCCTATACACCCCCACGTGGGATGTTTCGGCTGCCTGGAAGCAGCGGGCACAGCAAGCTCGAGCTGCAGAGCTGGACGGCGCGCGGCCGCTGGTGGTGCTCTTCCCAGCTGCGTGTCGTGCTCTTCTTCTTCCTTGCCTGTTGCCGGAGTGGTGAAGCCAGTCACCCTGCCCTGACTCCGGATCCGCCCTACTTTTTTGTTGCTGTTTCCGCCCTACTTCTGTGAATTTCCGCCCTGTTTTATGTTGGGTACAAAAAAATCCGCCCTACTTGTTCGGCTTCTTATATGTGGATTTCCGACGCAATTTTAAATTGGAAAAAAAACAAAAATAGTCTGGGGACTATTCTTAGGGGTATCTTTTTACCTTTTTGGGGCAGTTCTGGGGTATTTTTTACTTCTCATCGAAAATCCCCCCGCAGGGGGGACACGCCCGACATAAGGCCAGATGAGCTCTGGCGCCACCCCTGGCGACACGCGGGGCCTCGATGCGACCGTCACCGAGGCGCTTTTGGGTGCCGCTGCCGGTCCGCTCCGAGGGCCGCGCGGGGGCACACTCGGGGCCGCGAGGAGGGCCGGGAGGCGAGAGGAGGAGCCGCGCCGGGGCCCCAGGCGGCGCCAGAGGAGAGGCTTTCGACGGGCCGGCTGTACAGGGCAGTTCTTAATACATGGGGTTCTCAGAAGTATAGGATTTGAAATGCATGATTAATTTACGAATGAATTCATGCGTAAGCTCATCGTTGTTTTTAGTGCTAAATCCCTGCATTTGCTGTGCATGATCCGCACGCGGAGCATGTATCAAAAACGGCACTGTACGCTGCGGTGCACGTGGCCGTGCTCCCACCCCTGCCGTACGGCCACAGGCCCTGGCAGAGGACGCACCTCGATGCACTCACCCCTGCCGTAGGGCCACAGGCCCTGGTGCAGAGCACACGTCGGTGCACAGGCCCCAGGAGACGGCCAGGAGGAGGAGGGAGCTGCCCCTGCCACGTCGGCCACGTCGGCGGGGGAGGCTCGCAACCCCGCCGCAGGAGGAGGGAGCTGCCCCTGCCACGTCGGCCACGTCGGCGGGGGAGGCTCGCAACCCCGCCGAGGCCCGCAGCAGTCACGATGCGACTGCTTCGTCGGGCCGGCTCGCGGCGGGCGGCCCGACGCCAGCCGTGCGAGTGCGTGCCAGGGGCGAGCAGTCCTGGGGCTGCTCTGCATGTACCGGCTCAGGGGGGGATGCAACATGGCGCGTTCAAGAGGCACGAGCGGAGGATGAAGCGAGGCGATTGCAGCGCGCTTCGGATCGCCACCATGAACGTCACCTGTTGGTTCAGCCTCCTCGAGCTGAAAAAATACGGCCCCCTTCTCTCCAGCGCCAGCACTTCCTTTCTCGCAACCTTGAACGGCTGCACACGCTGAGCCAGACTCTCAAGGACGCGGGGGTCGATTATGCAGTGATCAGTGGTTCTTTCATGGACTGAGTGTTTCCTCCACAACTGTCTGGGCGGCTGGCCCGGTATAGGAGTTATGTTGAAACTTCTCGTCTCATGCATTTCGTCGTGAACTATGAGTTATGCTGAAGCCCCTGAGTTACGGTATTGCAGCACCGCTCATTGTAGCAATTGCCCATGCGCCTGGAACGTCCCCCCTCCCTCCCCTCCCCTGGCTTCACCCCCATCCCCCTCTTCTCCCTCCCTCCCCCCATTCCTGCTCCCAGATCCCCGACGTCATGCTTATTTCACGACGTGGACCCCCAGAGGTCTCGGCCCACTTCCCAAGACCCGCTTTTCATCCTCGGTTGCTTTTTGACGGTCCCTGGGCCCCGGTCGGCGAGGGCCCCCCGAGGCTGAATATCAGCAACCCCATGTCGTCATTCTTCTCGTGACCAGACGGGGGTCTGGGCCCCCTCCTCGCCCCTCCCTCCCTCCTTACCATCCTCCCCCCCCCCCCCCCCCATTCCTCCTTACTATCCTCCCTCCCTCCTCCCCCCCCTCCCTCCTTACCATCCTCCCTCCCTCCTTACCATCCCTCCCCCCCCCTCCTCCCCCCCCCTCCTCGCCCCTCCCTCCCTCCTTTACCATCTTCGCCCCGGGAGCGCCTGCGGAATCCGCGGACGTGGCGCCGCCGAGAGAGCGTTGGCGTCCAGGGCGCCCGGCCCGGGCTCGAACGGGTGCACCCGCTGGGAGGCACCAAGATCGACCACAGCCACGGCCTCCTCCTTTCCCAGACCCCCTCGCGTCGCGAAGTCATAGCACGGCGGGCAGTGTGTCGCTGCGTTCCGCCTTGGGGGGCCCTCACCGGGCCTCGGGGCCGCCCAAAAAGGGCTCCGGATGAAAGACTGGTCCCCGGGAAGGGGTCCTGACCTGTCGAGTCCCCGTGATGAGAGGATCATGACGTCGGCGGTCTGGGGTCTGCCGCCATTCCTCCCCCCATGCCTTCAGGGGAGGGCCGTGGGGAGGAGTGGCGGGGAGGAGGGACAGGCAATGGACCAAACGTGAGCCCCACCACTGCAGATCAGACTTCTGAAACGGCAGCTGGGGCTCAGAACTCGTAGGATGCCTGCAGCTAAAAGTCCTCCTCCTCCTCGTCCTCGTCGTCGTCCTCCTCTTCCTCCTCCTCCTCCTCCTCCTCCTCCTCCTCCTCCTCCTCCTCCTCGTCCTCCTTCTCCTCCTCCTCCTCCTCCTCCTCCTCCTCCTCATCCTCGTCCTCAGCGAGGGTGTCCGACGCCCCAGCGTCGCCTGGACCCCGCAGAGGTAGAGCTCGAAATTGGTCGCAGAGGGGAGCCCGGGCATCCGACGTCTTGGCTCTTTCAGGAACGGGGCCCCCGGATGTCCCGGACCTGTCCCTCCGGGGCCGCTCCTTCGTCCTGGGCTATCTTTTGACAGCCCCATGGGGCCCAGCAAGGGCTCCCCCGGAGGCCGCACAACAGCGGACGACCTCAGCGTGCTTCTCTCTCAAGGCGTCGGTTGCCCGGGGGGGGGGGGCGAGGCCGTGGCTGCGGACGCCCTCGGGTCCTTGACCAACTGCCGCAGCGGGATGTGCTGGGGCACCAGCTCGGGACTCCCGAGGGCTGGGTGCGCGCAGCCGCGGCGGTCGCTCTCCTGCCGGCGCCGCGCGGCTCCGAGGAGGGGGGGCACTCGCGAGCCCGAGCCCCCGCCCCCACGATTTCTGGGGGGGAGGGCGGGGTGCACTGAGTGCAGGAGCTCCCGAGCGAAGTGACCCCCCCCCCCCTCAGAAATCGCGGGGGGGGCATGGGGCAGGGCTCGCAAGTGGCCCCCTTGCCCAGGAGGAGGGGGGGGGGGGGCGCAGGACGCTCCGAAGGGGCGCCGGGAGAGGTGGGCGGGGCCCGGCTCCCCGACGGTGAAGACTCTCTTCCGGGCCCCAGCGCCGCCTCTTGACTCCGGTCCTCGGGGGCCGCTCCCGGGCCCAGAGGGGGCTACTGTCGGTTCTGTGCGTGGTTTTTTCGCCAGATGATCGAGGATGTTCCTCGATGGTCCTCGCCGAAGGAACAATGCACACGTCCGAGCGATGCCAAGCGGCCTTGATTGGACAGGACACGCGAGAGGACACGAGACCCTTCCGAGGGCCACATCGCCATAGGAGGCACGCGTCGCGAGGCACAGGACGAGGGTACCCCTTGAGCTGGCAGGGTCGACCTGCCAGTCCGGGCCGGCTGTGCCAAAAACGGGCATCCCGGACGCAGCCCCCAGGGAAGAGCGGTCGGGGCCTCTGGGGCCGCGGACCAGGGGAGGGGGGGCGGGCAGGAGGCGCAGAAGTGAGGGGCAGCGCCAGGGGGAGACCGGGTCAGGGGGGGGGGGGCCAGAGCAGACCCAGAATGCTTCCACGACGCTGCAGCACACCTTCCCATCCCAGGCCGCCTCCAGACATTTCAGCCACGGGTGGCCCTTTCGCTGCGAGCGGCGCTCCCTGGAGGGACGAGCGCGCCACGCGGACGGGCCAGTGAGGCGGGGGCCCCCCGTGCCGAAGAGGAGCTGCCCTCGGCCATCCGGGCAGCGATGCGCGTCGTTGTGCGATCGCCGAGCTCGGGACAGCGTCGAGCGAAAGCCCCACTGGGAGGAAGATAAGGGGGCCACATGCGAACCCTACCCCTACCCCCCACGAGTTCTGAGGGGGAGGGGGGGGGGGTCACTTCGTTCGGGAGCTCTCGAGCGAAGTGAACCCCGCCCTCCCCCTCAGAACTCGTGGGGGGTAGGGGTAGGGTTCGCATGTGGCCCCCTAGAAGAGCGGCCTGCCGCCGTGCGGGCCATAGCTGCGCGAGAGAGGGTCGTGCGCCTCCGTCCGTGCGGCGGTCGCCGTCGTTGAGCGCCGTGCGGCGGGGCCAGGAGAGAAGGCACACACGGGAGCCCCGCGGTTCGGAGGAGCCGCCATGCAGTCGTGGCGCGCACTGCAGCAATCGTGCGTGCAAGCCTGAAGAACTCTCAGACGGCAGCAGCTCCAGCTTGAGCAGGAGCCGCCAGCCCTCCGTAGAATTGTTGCCCATGCTCTTTCTGCGCTGCCCGATACAGTGAGCTAGCCCGAGGAACTCTCAAGCGAGAACCTGTCTTGAAACGGAGCGGCTCTCCACCCGTGTAGCTGCTGCAAGCTTGAAAACCGAATGCGCGTGATGCGAAAGCGAGATTCGCACCTCATCAGGATGGAAAGAGGGAGGAGAAAGGAGCAAGAAGAGGAATGAAGAGCAGCAGCAGGAGCAACAGCAGCAGCAGCAACAGCGGAATGAAGATGTGAAGGCACAGAGCGACAAGATGATGAGCAAGTTGAGGAGAATGGGCAACGAGGAGGAGGAGGAGGAAGAGAAGGAGGAGGAGGAAGAAGATCAGGAGGTGGGGGAGGAGGAGGAGGAGGAGGAGGAGGAGGGAGGAGGAGGAGGAGGAGGAGGAGGAGGAGGAGGAGGAGGAGGAGGAGGAGGAGGAGGAGGAGGAGGAGGAGGAGGAGGAGGAGGAGGAGGAGGAGGAGGAGGAGGAGGAGGGGGAGGCGGACGAGGACAGGAACGAGGAGCTGAGGAGCGGGAGGAGTAGCGAGACGGGCACGCTCCGCGGCCACATCGGCCGCTCCGCCCCGCTCCCCCGTGGGGGGGGGGGAGCCCGTCACGCCCCCCTTCCTCCCTGCGAGCGGCCTCCCGCGGCCCGCGGCCGCCTCGACGCATAGCAACGAGAGCAGCAGCAGGAGGCCGCCGGAGAACGGGATTCCCCCCCTCCCCTGCCGAGGGGCCGGACCCGATCCCGCTCCACACCCTCGCTGGGCCCCGAACTGTCTGGAACGTCTGGTGGGTGCCATGGCCTCCAGATCACTCCTACTGGCGCCCCACACACGAGGGATGCCCGCATGAGACACGAGAGTGCAGAAACCGAGTCCAGCAGTCGAGCCAAGTCTTCAGACATGACGTGGGCAACGCAAATCCCAGGATCCCGACGAGGAGCACGAAGGTCCAAAAGAGCCGTGAGGCATCTGCCTTGTTCACCTAAACCAGGAACAGCCCACAATCGCTGCCTAAAACGTCGTAGCTGGTGGCCCATGAACCCCATAACTCTCCAAACCGAAATGAGAGCAAGCTTGTGGGCCGGCTAGTTCGATTTTCTCGGTAGCGCGGTGTTTCTCCTGCCAGCTCGAGCATGAGACTTAAGCTTGCGATGCCCGACCAGGCCCTTCGCCGCTCGCTGCCTCCCCGTCCTCCGCGCCCGTCTGCCTCCCCCGCCTGCGCCGACATCCGGGTACGGAGCCTGCAGAACTGCTTTGAGCTCATTTCCTCGGCGCTTTCAACGAAAGGCAATCTCCTTTGCTGCGGCATGTACAGGACTGATCACAACGATGTCGTCTGCCAGCTGAAGGCTATCTTCGTCCATCGAGCTAGCCACTAGATCGATGCATTCAACTGTAGATTCCACCACAACCTGGCGCGACCCCAATGTCTACAACATCAAGCCGCCAATCCAGATTCCCTGGGTGACCGAAAACGGGGCCTCGGAAATACGTGCCAGGATTAAAACAAAAAGGTAAGACGCCAAGTTAAGCGAGTCCCATTCCGAAGCCCCTGAACGATCGATTTAAAAGGCTGAAGCGCCTGACTGTTGGCACCACTTTGACTTCGGATAGGAGGAGGAGGAGGAGGAGGAGGAGGAGGAGGAGGAGGAGGAGGAGGAGGAGGAGAAGGAGAAGCAGGAGGAGAAGCAGGAGGAGAAGCAGGAGGAGGAGGAGAAGCAGGAGGAGGAGGAGGAGAACTCCGCACCAGTGCTGGACCCCTCGGCCTAAAGGGGCGCTGGGAGGCGGCGCTCCTGCGGGAGCGGGAAAGCGCTCAGCGTCTCTGCGAGGCCCGCCGCGAACGGCGGCGGTCGAGTGCCATAGGGCCTCCTGCGTGTGTTCTTTCCCTCCCCCCCCCCTCCTCATCCTCTCCTTCCTTTTCTTTTCTCCCCCCCTCCCCCCCCCCTTCCCCCCCCTCCTCCTCCTCCTCCTCCTCCTCCTCCTCCTCCTCCTCCTCCTCTTCCTCCTCCTCTCTCCTTCTCGTCCTTCTCCTCCCTCCTCCTCTCCCTCCTCCCCTTCCTCCTCCTCCTCCTCCCCCCTTCGTATCCTTCCTTTCCCCCCCCCGTCCCTCATCCTTCTCCTAGTCCTACTCCTCGTCCTCATCCTCGTCCTCCTCCTTCTCCTAGCCTCCTCCTCCTCCTCCTCCTCCTCCGCTCTTTTCACTTGCGACCAACTCCTTCCTGTCGCACCCCAGGGCTAGTCGGAAGGGCGGGCTGGGCGTTTCGCCGGAGACGCCCATACCATGTATGCGCTTTCAGCTTAAAACTTGGCAACGACTTCGCGGATTGAGGGCGGGTCGTTTTCAACATATGGCCCTCGCCTTAGCACCGCGCGCATTGGAAGATTTTCACGAGCTTCACGGATTGAGGGCAGTTCGTTTTCAAACTGTGGCTCTCGTATTGGCGCCGCGCACATTCGTTTCAAACATCTGCCAGAGCTTCACATATTAAGGGCAGGTCGTTTTCAACACGTGGCTGTAGCCTTCGCATTGCGCACATTCGTTTCGAACACTCGCAAACAAAAACTTCATATACTGAGGGCGGCTTATATCTAAAATGTAGCTCTCGCTTTAGCGCCACGCACATTCGTTTTACAACTTTGCACGAGCTTGATGATTCTCATGGCTAATGTACCAGACAGAATGTTTTCGAGCGATTCAGGATTGTCAAGGCGCAACAGTCACGTTGAGCCGCAATATTGAAGTCCCAGGAAAGGTGTTCTGGCACGGTTCATTCTCTCCAAGGCGCAGCAGTCAGGTTGACTCGTGGCGTTGAAATCCAGAAACTGATATTTGGGCACGCTTCGGGATTTTCGCAAGGTTGTCCCCCAGCGGGTACTTCCCTCAGTGGAAATGAACCTTCTAAGGGCCTGCGAGGAGGGAGCTTGGAGGGAGGGTGTATTTCATCATCGTTGACGAGTCTTGGGTTTCGCACTGGTCCTCCTCCTCCTCCTCCTCCTCCTCCTCCTCCTCCCCCTCCTCCTCCCCCCTCTTCTTCTCCTCATCCTCCATTCCTTTGCCTTATCAGTAACTCCTCCCTGTCGTACCCCGACGCCAATCGGAAGGATGGACCGGGCGTTTCGCCTGAGACCTTCTTATTGTTTACGAGCGTCAAGCTTGAAACACTGACATCAGCTTCACGTATGGAGGGGGCCGCTTCCAAAATATGGTTTCCGCCTCAGCGCAGCGCACACTCATGTCAAACATGTGCACAAGTTTCACGTATCGAGGGCGGGTCGTCTTTCAAAATGTGGTTCTCGCTTGAACGCCGCGCACATTTGAATATCTGAAGAGCATCACGGATTGAAGGCGGGTCGGTTTTAAATTATGGCTCTCGCATGCGCGCCGCGCACGGTTCCTTTTCAACATGTGACTCTCGCGCTAACGCCGCGCACATTCGTTTTAAATCGTTGCAAGAGCTTCACTGGTTCTCATAGTTAACGTACCAAAGCGGCGCTGTGGACCGATTGAAAGATTTCGGCAACAGTGACGTTGAGTCGCAAAATCGAAATCCCAGGAATGGTATTCTGGCACGACTCAGGGTCGTCAAGGCGCAACAGTCACGTCGTCCCGTGGCGCTGCAGTCCAGAAACTGACACTTGGGGCACGCTTCGAGATCCTCATGCGCTTGCCCCCCAAACGGGGCACTTGCGTCAGCGCGCGTAGGCGTTCAAAGATGGGCTGGCCCCGGTGACGGCTGCACTCCCAGAGATCCGATGCCGTGATTTTTTGAATACGGGGGCGCCGGAAATCTCGACCCATTCCCCAGGACCGGATCTTCATCTTGAGTCGTTTTTTGACGGTCCCGAGGCCCGGCGAGGGCCCCTAGAGGCCGACCTGTGCGAAAAACCTCCGTCTTGATTTTTTCAATACGTTGGATCTTTGGGCTCGCAGGTGGCATCGCTCCAGGCTGCCGGTGGCTGCCTCGGGGCTTCCGGGGGCACGCGGCCAGACTCTGGCTCCAGCGGCTGCGCGCGTGGCGCCGCTCGGGCATGGGGGCTTTCGCCCGTCTTCGGGGAGGTGCTTCTCTCCTGGCTGCTGCGAGGCTGCAGGCCTGCGAGCTGTGAGAGTCGCGCCCAGGTGGCTGCATATACGTAGCTCGTCGGGTCGAGGCCCAGCTCTAAATCGAAAAGATAGCCGTCGTGTATGGCCAGCTGTCGGCAGCGCCCGGGCGGGTTCACGGGGGGTGCCTCCCGGGCCGCATAGGTGGGGTTGGAGGCTGTGGACGCAGTACAGGACTGGGGCCAGCGCGGGGTCCTTGGGCGTTGCCTAATGGGGGGGTCACAAACGGGGGGGTCAGAAAAGGTCCCCTTTCGTGCCCCTTTCGGGCCCCTCCGGAGCCCCAGGGGGCTCGTTTAGGTACCGTTTGGGTACCTTTTCGGACCACCCTCGCCACCCCCCCATTTATGACCCCCCCATTACGCAACGCCCAAGGGTCCATCACCGAGGCTGTGCCGGTGGCTCGTAGCTCCATGGCCAGTCCAGTCCAGCTGTGGCCGGCTGGCAGCACGCTGTTGCACATGGTCTGGAAACCCAGGGCACGCTGCTCCT
>CAUYUJ010019182.1:378528-458528 GCA_963575745.1 Prorocentrum cordatum | reverse complement strand
GCGGCGGGCCGAGCCCTCCTGGCGCGTGTGTGGCGGCACGGCGGGGCGGCGCACGGCGCACCACTTGCGCCACCCGCCACGCCAGGGTCTCTGGAGCTGTGGGTGCCACCGCAATGGACACCCTGACAGTCCTATCATTGAACTCACACTGTGTTCGAACTGTAGGAGAACCGTTCCACACATGTTGGAACACATGCCTTTGACATGTTTAACACATGCTTCATCCATGTGTTAGGCATCTGGAAATGATCTGGCAGTATGCTTCCTCTCCGTTGACCGTCCCCCGTAGCTCTGGAGCCCCCCCCGCGAGAAACGGGGGCGCGGCGAGCGAGGGGCGGACGGCCTGCCGGCGCAGCAGGTCCGCCCGAGCCCCCCCCGCGCGCGCTCTCCCGCTCGAGCGCGGCCCTCGCCCCCTGGGGCGGGCCCGGGGAGCGAGCGAGCGAGACCGGCGGTGGAGCCTGTCCTAAGGGCGCCCCAGTGGGGCGGGCCCGGGAGCGAGCGAGACCGGCGGTGGAGCCTGTCCCAAGGGCGCCACTCCCTCTCTCTCTCTCTCTCTCTCTCTCTCTCTTGGGGCGCACAGGGGCACACTGATACCATATGTCCTCCTTGGAGGCGCGCGTCCGACCCGAGCATGTAGTATATACCCATATTGTAGCATATCGATTCCCGAGCGGTGTGGCCAGAAAGGGCCCGCCACGACGCATATACTAGAAGATTTTTCAGTGCGCGCGTCGCCCCCGGGGGGGGGGGGGGGCGACGCACATATAGTGTAAGTATGTCGGGGTAACGCCGATCTCTCTCTCTCTCTCTCTGTGACGGCGATGCCCCCCGGCGCGGTTCTCGGTCGGCGATCCTGGCCGTCCGGGCGGAGGGGAGGACGAGGGGGACAGGGGGGGGGGGGCCGGAGGCGGGGCCGAGGGAGGAGGGGAAGAGGCCAGTGGCCAGGATGCGGCCTGCGCCTCAGGGAAGCCCCAACGCTGGTCGGCAAACTCTTGCTCGGCCTCTGCCCCCGCGGCAGACGCAGAGGCCTGGGGGGGTCGTGACCCGGGGCCCCCTCTAGATCAACTTCGGCCTCGTCACCGCTGGAATCGGCGTCGAAAAAAAACGATGGCACTCGGGATCAACTCTGGCCCCGGCCTAGCGCTGCCTGAGCTCAGCAGCCCCAGCGGCGAGGGTCGCACGAAGACGCTGGCGCGCCCGAATCCTCGTGAGCACTGTGGTCACGCACGCCGCCCCCGTCGACGCGGAGGCGCTGGCGCGGGCCCCGCAGAATGAACAGGGCCACAGCCGCTGTGGCGGAGCGACGGAAGCGCGAAAGGTACCCGAGGGCATTCGGTTTGGTGCCGTCTGCCCTGGAGACTGCAGGCCGGCCGGGAGCCGCAGCCCGCGCACTGCTGCGGCGCTTGGCGCCGACGGACCCGACCCAGCGGACCAAAGTGATTGGCGGCCTCTGGCAGTCGCTCGGGGTCCGGGTCCAACGGTCCAACGCCTTGCGCGTGCTTGATCTCATGGGCCACTGAGTCAGCCAATTAACTCACCTCTTCTCCCTCCCCCTTCCTTCTTCCCTTTTGAATGCGCTGTGCGTTTTAGGATGATACAAGTGGCCGTTTAGGCCACAGAGGTTCTGCGCACAGCGCCCTTGCCCCTTCGCTTCTCCTCCTCCTCCTCCTCCTCCTCCTCCTCCTCCTCCTCCATCCTCCTCCTCTGCCTTTTGGTGGTAGAGCAGGGGGGGGGGGGGGGGCAAACCGGGGAACGGCCGTATTGGATCCCCCACCTGGCCCCCCCCGTGCACCCTGTCGCCCCCGCCCCTTCCCTTCCTCATGTCCCTCTTCTTCCCCGCTCCTTGCCTCCGGCGGAGGCGCGCGGCGGCCGACGGTGTGGTCTGGTGGCGCACACCGTGCGGCCGCGGCCCCCGTCTCCTCCACCTTCGGTTCCTCCCTGCTCCCTGACTGCCCTTCCCTTCCCTGCTGCTTCGTTTTGAAGGGCTGCGCCCTGTCGCCAGCACCGAGGCGGAAGGTCGCCCTCGACTCCTCCTGGGTACAACAATTACCCTGGCGAAGGACCCAACCATATGCAGTTAGGAGTAACGCGTTGTGGGTGCCGCTTTCGGTGGAGCTCCCCATAGGGGCCACGAAGCGCTGTACTGGGTGGTGGCAAGCGCACGCGGGAAGGCCACTGGAGCTCCCTACGGAGCTACAAAACGCTGTACTGCCTGGTGGACGACGCATGCGGGCGGTCCCACTAGGGCCTTTCGGTGGAGCTCCCTATGGGGCCACGAAGCGCTGTACGGGGTGGTGGCAAGCGCATGCGGGCGGTCCGACTGGGTCCAGCGGTGTAGTTCCCTATGGGGCCGCGAAGCGCTGTGCTGGCGGTGGCTGACGCATGCGGGCGGTGCCACTGGGACCATCGGTGGAGCCCCCATATTGGACCACGAAGCGCTGTGCTGGGTGGTGGCTGACGCATGCGGGCGGTCCCACTGAGACCTGCGGTGGAGCCCTCTATGGGACCACGAAACGCTGTACTGGTTGGTGGCTGACGCATGCGGGCGGTGCCACTAGGGCCGTCGGTGGAGCTCCCTATGGGGCCACGAAGCGCTGTGCGGGGTGGTGGCCGACGCATGCGGGCGGTTCCACTGGGACCACCGGTGGGGCTCCATATGGGGCCACGAAACGCTGTACTCGGTGGTGGCTGACGCATGCGGGCGGTGCCACTGGGACCGTCGGTGGGGCTCCCTATGGGGCCACGAAGCGCTTCACGGGGTGGTGGCTGACGCACGCGGGCGGTCTCACTGGGGCCATCCGTGGAGCCCCCTTTGATGGTGCCAAAAAGCGCTGTGCTGGTGGTGGCTGACGCATGCGGGCGGCCCCACAGGGACCTGCGGTGGAGCTCCCTATGTGACCACGAAGCGCTGTACTCGGTGGTGGCTGACGCATGCGGGCGGTGCCACTGGGGCCGTCGGTGGAGCTCCCTATGGGGCTACGAAGCGCTGTGCTGGTGGTGGCTGACGCATGCGGGCGGTGCCACTGGGACCTTCGGTGGGGCTCCATATTTGGCCACGAAACGCTGTACTCGGTGGTGGCTAACGCATGCGGGCGGTCCTACAGGGACCTGCGGTGAAGCTCCTATGGGGCCACGAAGCGCTGTACTCGGTGGTGGCTGACGCATGCGGGCGGTGCCACTGGGGCCGTAGGTGGGGCTCCCTATGGGGCACGAAACGCCGTGCTGGTGGTGGCTGACGCATGCGGGCGGTCCCACTGGGGCCGTCGGTGGAGCTCCCCATGGGGCCACGAAGCGCTGTACTGGGTGGGTGAAACGCAGGGAGGAAGGAGGAGGGGTAGGAGGGGAAGAGGAGCAGGAGGGAGGAAGGAAGGAGGGAAGAAGCGAACGCGGGGACCGGCACTTCAAAACGAGGACCCAACACCACAGGACGGTTGGGAATAAGCTTCGCATGGGCGCACCCTTCCTCTTTGGCGCGTCCAGGACTGCGGGCCGATACGCATTGGCCTGGTGGGGGGGAGGAGGACGAGGAGGAGGAGGAGGAGGAGGAGGAGGAGGAGGAGGAGGAGGAGGAGGAGGACAACGAGGAGGACGAGGACGAGGACGAGGACGAGGAGGAGGACGAGGAGGAGGAGGAGGACGAGGAGGAGGAGGAGGAGGACGAGGACGAGGAGGAGGAGGAGGAGGAGGAGGAGGAGGAGGAGGAGGAGGAGGGAGACGACGAGGACGAGGACGAGCTGGCACTACTCGTCCGCATCCCGACGGCAGCGTCCCGCCTGCCACGCCCTGCAGAGGGAGGTCTTGGTCAGGTCGGGGCCGGCCTGCAGCTCCTCCAGGCCTTGGGGGCGGGCCCCCGATGGCAGGACGAGGAATTTTTGGAACTGCAATCTGATTCGCCGAGGGGGCGGTCAGCTTGGTGCGGCATTCGCTAGCTGCTGGCAGAAACACGCGGTACCTAGCAACAGGGGCGCCAAGGTGTAAATGCTCCGCCCGTCCTGCGGGGAGGGAGAGAGGGCGGGGGGAGGTCGGCGGCGACGACAAGGGCGCACAGCCCTGGGAGCCTCGCCGAACATATGGATCAGCGGCACCCCTGGATGCATGCATTGCTCCCCCCTGGGCTATTCGCCCCGATCGCCGCCTCACGAGAGGGAGGGGAGGGGAAGCTGCCTTTAGCGCACGAAGGGGCGGCGCCAGGGGGGGAGGGGGGGGCTTCTAAGAAGGCAGGGAGGGCCTTCTTAGAAGGCCATCCACCTCGCGTTCGTCCTTGCGCGCACCGCCAATGAGAGGCAACGATATGGAGGGGACTGGCATGACCTGTAATCGGCGATGCATCGTCGATAGATCGGCGATAGGCCGATAGGCCCCCGATAGCGGAACAGCGGAACCCACCTTCCTGGGCGGGCCGGGGCGATCGGGCCCCTATCGGCGATCAGTTGGCGATTGGGGGTCGATGCGTCCCCCTCTATACCTGTCCCCCCGCCCCATCGCTGCCCCCGAAGAGGGGTGAAGGCCAGGTGCAGGGGGGAATGGTCACCTTGGGTCGCGTCGACCCCTCCCCCTCCCGGCCACGGCCCCGGTCCCGATCGATCGGCGGGCCGCGGGCCCTGGCAGGTCGGCCACGGCGCGGGAGGAGCAACGGCAGGACGAGGGTGTCGGGCACACGCCAGCATGGATCAGGGATCCGTGGATCTGGCGCGTCGGATCGGGGAAGGCACCCCCTGCCGCCCGATTCGGCGACGGAGCGCGACCCGTCGCTCATCCGCGTGCCCAAATCCATGGTTGCGCTTGCTCCAGGGCGCGAGGTCTTCTCGGCGCGGGGCCGTGCGCAAACTCGCAGGCGTCCCCCCGGCTGCAGCCGGTCTCGTAGAACTTGCACAGCTGGGACTTGAGGAACTGCGCGCGGAAGCGCTCGTCGCGGCGGTCTGGGGGGTTCGGGGCCGTCAGGGTGGCCTGCGCGCCATCGGAGGAGAGCCACGGGTAAGGCTGCTGCTCGCCTCCGGGCAGGGCGCCGTAGCTCCCTTCGAAGTCGCGCATGTGGCCGAGAATCGTTCCAGAACTCGCCGGGCCACCCCCCCGGCTGGGTGGTCGAACTAGGGCGGGATCTCCATCTCCTCCCCCTCGTGCCCCATCGCCTTTTCTTTGCTCCTTCAACCCTGTTCCATCAGCCTACATCCCGCTCCCCCCTTTTTACTGTCCTCCTCCTCCTCTTCGTCGTCGTCCTCCTCCTCTTCCTCCTCCTTCTCCTCCTTTTTCTCCTCCTTCCTTCCTTCTCTCCCACACTCCCTCCTCCTCCCTCTTCCCCCTTTTTCCTGCGAGCTATGCCATGCCTCGTCGTCGTCGTCGTCCTGTTCCTCCTCTTCCTCCTCCCGAAAGTCTGGCACGAGCTTTTTACGAGAAAACGAACGGTAGTTGCAGGGTTGAAGCGGGTACGCCGGGAACGCGTAGCATGCGTGACACCTCAGCCCTTCTACGCTGCATCTCCTATCAGGCACAGGGGCCTAAGAATGAACGCCCCCCCATCGACCGAGCTTCGGTTTACAGAAGTGCCAGCGGCAATAATCATCACATGAGGGTGATAGCCCAGCATGCATGCCATAAGATCCACAACGCAACTTTATTGAAAAAGGTAACTCGTCCAAAAATCATGACCGGCGCAGGCGCGAACGTGCAAGGGCCTCCTAAGCGTTTTTATGTCGCAGCGCGGCAGAGGCAGTCCGCCCCCGCGCTCGGGCAAGCGGGGAAGCGGCATCGGGGCCTCCTATCTTGCATGCGTGGCATGAGTTTTTAAACCGTTCAGGCAAGCGCCTCGATCTCAACTGGTCCTGAACTGTAATCCCCGGCTAAGCGGCTCGCCATGAGAACGCGGATGTTGATTGAGCTAGCAATCCGTAGCTGGTGCTAGCTCATGTATTCCGTTAGCAAAGTGTCCGCTTGTACCTCGCAAATGCATGGACATGGTGTCCCTGCTCACACATTTACGTAGTTACAACGTCTGCAACGTGTTCATGAGCCCCATACTTTAATCGCTCTGCTGTTTCCTCGTCTCACCTTCTCTTGTAACCATAACTGGCAGACTTCGATGTGTCTGAGTTTTCCCAACCCGCGTCTGCTCGCAGTGGCAACGGCTGCACTTGCATCGACCTTCAGCAAGATAACACAATCAATATCGAAGTCCTTGGGAGACCCCCACAATCCTAACGCTTCTGAGGCGCCAAAGACCATTCCGCAATACTCCACTTATCCAGATGGTCGTGCCGCTGCAATCTGGGTCGAACTCCGCGACTTCTATCAAGTGTGATTCCCACAGAACCGTTCCTACACTTATCGATGCAAGTGTCTTTTTCCATCCTGCACAATCAGCGCCTGTCCATACAGTTAACTCCATAGGACGTTCTTGATGCGAGCATTGATGCCCACATATGTTGCGATGTATGGCATGATTGCCAAATGTTGTGAGACTTTGTCGTCGGGTTGGGGCAAACATAGACTGCGCGAGCTCCTTGACCGCAAACTGTATGTCCGAACGACCCTGTGCTAGAGAATTTGACCTGGCCACTAAAAGCGGGGTGCCTCTGAACCTCGTGACTTGGCAGAGGTGCCCCTTCTCCCTCTTCGCAAGGCTGCTCTTCACCAGGCATCTCACATCTCACTTTGTACTGATCCAGATCTAAGCTTTTGACGAAATTTCAGCATGCCCTTGCTCCGCATCATTCCATCACCCATCCCAGCTCCACTCCACATTGCGGCTAAGGACCCTGATTGACTTGAAATATTTTGGACCTGGCCCGAGTCTGCCCCACATTAACTTCGAATGTCAATCTAGCGTCTCCTTCGAACCACTCAAGATCATCATCGCTACGCAATCCAGTAAAGTCGCCAACGCGCACAATTGACCAGATTCGCCGTGCCTTATGTTTATACATATAAACAACAAAAACATGGCGGCGCCTTCCCGCTGTCGAAACCAAAATCATGTCCAAAACCCATGCAACAAGATTCCCGGTTACTGGCAGCGCCCCGACTGGCGTGCGTTGACTTCAACAGTCTCCCACGCATAACCGGTCCACAATCTAGCCCCCTGAAAATGTTCTTGTTGGCTTCGGCGCAAAAGTACGCCCGCATAACGTCCATTAACTCCAGCTTGAATCCTTTCTCGCACCCCCCTCGGTTATGCCATGCAAAATCCCACCGGCCCTCTGGGCGCAGGTGGTCTAACGATGTCTTTCTTTCCCATTCCGACACCCCTCCTCCCCTTCGGGGAGGGGCCTGCCCCCCCCAAAGGGGCTCGGGCGGGGGGCTTCGCGAGGTGTCAGAGGGTCTTTTTTCGCCCAAGAGAGCCACGGATGATCCCCATGATCGCCGAAGATAGCCCAACGCGGCTCAGGATAGCGAACGGCGCGCCTCCAAGAGGCCCCGAGAGCGCCGCGAGAAGGTTTCAGTTGCTTGCGGCGACTCCTCGGGGCCTCCCCGAGAGGCCAAATGCCCCCGAAAACACGAGAAAAATCAGCGATTATCCTCTTATCGCTTTTTCGCTTCCGATGCGCTTGCGAGGCCTCAGGATGGCTCTAAGACGGCCCGCGCGAGCTCCAGGGGGGGCCCGAGATGCCCCCGAGACTGCCCCAAGAGCACCCAAGATCGCCCCAGAGGGCCTCGAGAGGCCATTTCGACGGCCCCGGAAAGGGGAGGGATCGAGGGCCCCCCTGCCTTTGATCGACGGCGGTCTTGCGGGGCGTGATCCTGTGGGACGTTCTTCCCTGCAGGGGACCATTGCCCTGGGGCGCGGTCACCCTACGCCACGAGGGCTGGGGCTGGGTGGCTGACCGCGGCACTCAACCCACGGGGTTGCCCTACCCAATGAAAGAAAGGCCGGGCGGTCACGCGGGGGAGGCGGCCGCGGGGTTCTCCGCCGCCGCCGAGCTCACCCAGCTCATGGGGAGGTGGCCAAAGTGTCGCCGACAGGCGCCGCGTGGTCACTGCCTGTAATTCGGCGCGCGCCGGGTGACTTCCCGGCGCCCATCGGCGCCGGCCGCGCTGGCGGCGGCAGCTTCGTTCTGTGCTATCGACGCACGGCGGGCCGGGAGCTGTTGGAGCTGATCGAGGTCCCCTCGCATAATCCATTGCGACACGGAGTAATTCGCGGAGTGGTGGGTTAATTCGACTCAGCTGGGTGGCCGCGCGTGCCCGGGGGCCCATCTGACCCGCAGTCATCATTCCCCGCGCGCGCAGTCGCCAGCATTGCATGCCAGCCCGCCGAGCGAGCTGCGAAGAGACGGTCTCCAATATGGCCCCAGGGGGCGCTCCACAGCTCCCAAGAGGGCCCCAGGATAGCCTTGAGAGAGCCTCGAGAGGGCCCCACGAGGGCGCCGAGGCGCCCCGGAAGAGCCCCAGGAGGACCCGCAGATCCCCCCGAAAGCCCCGAGAGGGCCCCAAGATGCCCCCAAAAAGCTCCGGGCACTGGCGATGGCCCGAAGAGGCCCTCCCAAACCACCCCGCTGCTCCCCGAGATCTCTCTTGCCCGCTCTGGTTGCCCGCTTTGCTTCGCCACGTGTGTCTCTTCGCCCCTTGTCCCGTCCGCTATGATGGGCAGCGCTCCTTAATGGGCTGGTGGGGACTCGCGAAGGATAAACAGCTGCAGCTTTCGAGCCTCCAATGGAGGGGTGGCTGCACATGTTTTCTTCTTTGGGGAATTGCATGTAACTTGCTGGGCCACCGGCCAGGATCGACGTCCTGGATTGGCCTCGTCGCCCCGGTGCATCTCAATCCACCACCGAGCTGTGGAGGCTTTGCCAGCTACAGCCCAACAGTCCTCCTCATATACTTTATCATGGACCTCGTGCTTCCTAATTTGTTCCACTTCTCCTCTAGCCGCCCATGTGGTCTCTGGATCGAGCTCGCTACCAGATCTTTCGTCCTAAACCCGTACTTGACTGGCTTCAAGATGAGTCGCGCTGTCCTCTCTGGTGACTGGCTGTACTTCGTCGACGCATCCAAATGGCTCGCGCGTTCCTGAAATTCTCAATAAGCCCTGGCGTCGGCGCGCTCCAATCCACTGATGTGGCTGGATGTGTCGTGCAACCTGGCAGGTGAATCTGGCGCCGATGTTGCGCGCTCCTCCTCTGAACTCCCCCCATCCGCCTCTGTCCCTGAATCTCGCAGACGCCCCTGTTCCACGCCGCGTCGCATGGTGCGCAGGCATGAACTCCACATTGGTCCTGATCATCCTGGCGGCATTTAGGCGAGCGGCGCCATGTTGTGTCTGGTCCATCGCTGCTCTCATCACGTCCGTGCCCGATCTTATCGAGTTCCATTATTGTCGCCTGGTTCATTCAAAACTACTTCTGAGTTGCAGGCTCTGAAAGAGCACCCCAATAGATCATCATCAGTCATCTGGTTAACCAGACCTCCAAGTATGCTCGACAGAGTCGGTCCGGCTATGCATGTGACCCCTCGTTCTGCCTCCTCTGAATAACTCAATGGCGACACTGATGTAGGAGCTGTTCGTCTTGAAGGCCATTCCGATGCAGAAGCCGTTAGTCATGGGCCGCGCGGGCATCGCGCGAGCGCCTCCTTCTCCTTTGCAACCTGCTCCAGGCCACGACAACACAGGTCGCCACCATACGCGCGCACACCTGCATGCTTCAACGTTCTCCGCATAGGCGGCGCGGCCCAGCCCGGGCCGCCCGCAGAATGTTCAAATAGAAATCTAAACCCATTGAACCCACTGTTTCACATGAAGCGCTAAATCCCATGGCCCAGCATGTTCCTGATATTTCCTCGTCCAAGTCTCATCGAGTCGAAGGCTTGCAACCTGCTGAAGGCTGCGCATATTGGGCTCGCGGTTGAACGCTGCGCTGCTATTGGTGATGTTTGCGCCTTCGCTCGCATCGCATCGCCATGGAAATCCCGCGAGTTCCCGCTTTCGCCGCGCGCATTGAAGTTCACGGCCGACCCCGGCACAAGTCCTATTTGTCCACCATGCCAGCAACTCGGGCTGGAGAGTAGACCTCCGAAACATATGGTTGCACAGATTGCTGGCCTTCGCTGCATAACCTCACTGTTTTCCTGCTCTCTCTCTCTCTCTCTCTGGCTTGTCTGATGACGTCCACATCGGCACTGAATAACCGCTCCGCTGCATCGGCGTCCGTGCCTATCATGTTCAATCCGGCGCGTGCCTCATTGGCGTTCAAGTTATTATTCAACCGCCTGCTGGGGTATATTTTTGTCCGCGCTCTCGTCCTCGGGCCCCTTGCCGCCTCCGGCTTCAAGGCCCTCTCGTTGTATCTTTTCGTCCTCGTCTTCTTCCTCTCTGACTTCTCTGACCTTCGCGTCGTCGCCGGGGCCCTTCTGCCTCTCTCCTTGCTGCCGCTGACCTCGGCGAGATAGCCTCGGCCGGGCGTTCGTCGTCATCGCCGCCAGAGATGGTGCGGAACGCCATCCACCCCGTCTAAGTCTCTGTGAACCCCTTCCCACCCTCATCTTTCCAACCGGCAGTTGCATTATCTATCTCGCTTATTTCCTGAGCAATTACGCGCATTCGTCCCTCGCGGCTGAATCGCCCAGGGGCTCTCGCCCCCATGCGTTCAGCAACGCGCGTATTTGTTTATTTGTTCTGGGCCCCCGGGCCCCCGGGGTCGTCAAACTGTCAACCAGCCATCAAATGCCAAATGTAATTTTACCCGCCCCGTTCATGTCCCGGCGGGATCTGTCGGGGCCCGCCCATCTGACCTGCTGCGAACCTCTCCTGGATGTTTGGGCCGTCTTGACGTCGAAGCCACTCGATAACGCGTCGGCGGCGCTCTGCGCCGCGCGGTTGCGGACGCTTCGCCGCAGCAACACCTTGGGCTACTAGCGGCCCGGCGTCAACCGCCGCGCCGTGATTGGGCGCTGCCATTGGCAGCATCGCTCTGGCTCCAACATCCATTCTAAGCGCGTTGGGGCCAGGTTGCCAGCGTACCCTTTCAGGTTGTGAGCCTCATCTGGATCTTACTTTTCCCCATCATTCGCTCTGCGCCTGAACTCGGTGGACATAACGATGCCCATCCGGAGCGCCGGCGATGAATTCGCCACTCGCTTAACGCACTCCCAGAAAGACACCACTACCCCACCTGGCTCTGAGGTCGTTGCCTCCTCTCATAAATTCAATTTTCGGGTGCATGATGCGTTCTCCCAGCCCGGGCAACGGTTCGTTGGATTGCCGCCCTCGGCACCGTTCGGGGGCTGTCTTGCCATTGGCATCCGCCGTAGACAAGTTGATGAGAGAAGGTGCATGAGCCTCTATGCAAGGTGTACGAGCGTGTGCTTCTCCGAACTCAACTACATATTTGTCGCCCAAAGCATGCGCGAACGTCCTGATAATTATGGCACTGCGCGGTTCTGCTCGCCCCATTCGCATTCGCCATTAGTGCGGGGTCTCCTACTGGAGAAACCCCACCTCCACGTAGTGGTCGCACGAGGCTTTGGCCGCTTCCTCGGGGCCGCAATGGATGACTCGCCGCGCATCGCTCTCTCGTGACAAGCGAACGAGATCATATCGCAAATATTTAACCGAATGCGGGCCCAAACCATTTTTGAATAAACTCAGCTCCGAGTTCACTGGGCGCCACGTCAGCGCGCGACCCTTATTGGGCTTCCTCGCGTATAATCATCTGACATCTCTGGCGCGCCTTGCCCTGGCGCCCCCACCTTCTCCCTGCGCGACCTCCTCTTTGCTTTGCCTCTGGCGGAGTGGGGGCGCCGGCTTCGGCGGGGCGAGTGGTTTTATAATGTAGCAGAATTTCTATTTTGCCTGGTCTCATGTCGCGCGCAATCCGCTCGAGCACCTCGGCCCCCCCTCCATCGGGCGCACCTTCCACGCGACTTAAAGCGCTGCCCCCGCCCTCTTTCTCTTGGCGGCCCTCCAAATTTACGATGGGATTTCGACTGGGGCCCGCGGCCACAGCCAGACTCAATGGAACAAGTTCGCCATGAGAATTCCCTGCCCGGGAGAACCGCCGCGCCTCTCCTCGCTGACCTCTTCTGCCCAGACGGCGAACTGGAAATGACAATTTGTCTCGAGGATCGTCGCGAGTTGCCCAGTTGCCAAGGGCTCGAGGCAGGCAATAGATTGCCCATCACACTTTGGATCTAGCAATCTTCGATTCCCTGCGACGGCCATCTCACGAGCAGACCCGAGCACTTTTTCCTAGCACCCGCTAGTTGGACAGGCATGATGACCGTGATCCCCGCGCGTTTTGTTTTTTGAGCAAAAATGTGTTTGTTCTTCCTTTTTGTTGAGGGCCGTCCTGCGGTGTTGGGTCATCGTTTTGAAGAGAGCACCCCGCGTTCTCTCCCCCCCCCCCCGCTGCCCCCCCCCCCCCGTGCCCCCCCCGCCCCTGCGTCTGCTCTCCGCGTGCCCGCCCCGCCCCGGCGCGCCCCCTTCGCGCTTCGCGGCCCCATGGGGAGCGCCGCCGAAGGCCCCACTGGGAAAGTTCGCATGGCAGCGCCGCCGGATTTCGGCGCGCCCCTCGCACGTCTCGCGGCCTCATAAAGGGCCCCGCCTAAGACCCCAGCGGGGAAGTTCGCATGGCGCCGCCGCCCCGTCTCGCCCCCCCCCCCCCCCCCACGCGCTTCGCGGCCCCATAGAGAGCTCCAGCGACACTTGGGGAAGTTCGCATGCCGCCGCTGCCCCACGCGGAGCTCCGCCGAACGCCCCAATTCGAAAGCTCGCGTGGCGCCGCCGCTCAATTCCGGCACGCCCCCACACGTTTCGCCACCGCATAGGGGGCTCCATCGAGGGCCCCAGCGGGGAAGTTCGCATGGCACCGCCGCCCCAGTTCGGCACGCCCCTCGTGCGTTTCGTGGCCCCACAGGGAGCTCGACCAATGCCCCCAGCGGGGATGTTCGCATGGCGCCGCCGCCCCATTTCGGCCTGCCCCTCACACGTTCCGCGGCCCCATTGGGAGCCCCGCCTGAAGCCCGAGGGGGAAAGTTCGCACGGCGCCGCCGCCCCACTTCGGCACGCCAATCGAACGCCCCAATGAGAGACTTCGCACGACGCCGCCGCCCGACTTCGGCGCGCCCCTCACACGCTTCGCAGCCGCGTAGGGAGCTTCACCGAAGGCCCCAATCAGGAATTCGGAAGCTCGCACGGCGCCGCCGCCCAATTTCGGCACGCCCCTCGGGAGCGCCGCGGCCCCGCAGGGAGCACCGCCGAAGGCCCCTGTGGGCATGTTCGCATGGCGCCGCCGCCCCATTTCGCGGCGCCATAGGGAGCTGCGCCGAAGGCCCCGCTGAAGAAGTCCGCGCGGCACCGCTGCCCGATTTCGGCGCGCCCGTCGCGCGCTTCGCGGCCCCATGGGGAGCTCCGCCGAAGGCCGAAGTGGAACAATTCGCATGGCGCCGCCGCCCGACTTTGGCACGCCACTCGCGCGTTTCGCGGCCCCACGGGGAGCTCCACCCATGGCCCCAATCGAGGACGCTCGCATGGCGCAGCCGCCCGTCTCGGCACACCCCTCGCACGCTTCGCGGTCACATGGGGAGCTCCACCTAGAAGCCCCAGTGGGGAAGTTCGCATGGCGCTACCGCCCCATTCCGGCACGCCCCTCACGCGCATCGTAGCCCCGCAGGGAGCTCCGCCGAAGACCTCAGCGGGGGGGGTCGCATGGCGCCGCCGCCCCATGTCGGCACGCCCCGCGCGCGCTTCGTGGCCCCATGGGGAGCTCCACCGAAGGCCCCAATGGGAAAGTTCGCGCGGCGCCGCCGCCCCATTCTGGCACGTCCCTCGCAAGTTGTGCGGCCCCACAGGGAGCTCCGCCGAAGGCCCCCGCGGGCAAGTTCGCATGGCGCAGCCGTCCAGTTTCGGCGCGCTCCACACACGCTTCGCGGCCCCATGAGGAGCTCCACCTAAGGCGCCCGTGGGGAAGTTCGCACGGCGCCGCCGCCCCAATTCGGCGCGCCCCTCGCACGTCTCGCGGCCCCGCAGGGAGCTCCGCGAAAGGCCCCTATTGGCGACGTTCGCAAGCGCTCGCCCGACTCATGTCGGCACACCCTTCACGCGCTTCGCGGCAGAAGCTACGCCAGGCGCACGCGCGGAGTTTGCGCGCCCCCATCCTTCGTCACATCTCCATCGCGGCACTTGCAGCTGCGTGCGTGGTTGGGTCCTTTTCCCATGCGAGTTGTTCCCCAGCATGACCCGTTGGGCATGGCTCCTGATGATTGCCGCATTGGCTGCTCTGTAGTGTTTGCCGCTCTTGGATGCCTCCGCGGGCTTGACGGAGCAATGGCCCCCCGCGCTTGGAGGCCCGACCGCGCTGTGGGCCCCGGAGTCCACGGCGACAGCATGCGTCTCCATGCCACTCTCCGAGTCGTACTTCATTCGCTTCTTCGTCGGGCCCTTCCATCTCCATTCGCTGCAGTTCGGCGCGCTGTTGCATCCAACTTTTCTCATGTTTGATTCACTCCGTACTCGGTTATCCCAGTGGGTGCCATAGTTAGTACTGCCCTCATGTGATTGTTACATCCAGTTGATTCATACTCTTGCCTCCCTGTTCCTCTGCTTCGTTGCCTGGTACTGCGCCCTCAGCTCCTGTGCCCCTTTAACTGGCCCCGGTGCTCGCGGTCGACGGTAACTCCACCTTTGCCGGTGGCCTCGGCCATCTCAGCGCTGTAGCATCCTGGTCCAGGTACGGGTTGTCCTAACATCTGCACTGGCTCCCCTGGCCCCCCCTGCCCCCCCTTGACCTGGGGTGACCTCGTTGCGCAGTTGGGGCAGCGGGCCGCGGTGTGACCCTTTTCGCCGAATCTGTAATACTCCCTCTAACAGGTCGGCACAAATCCTCTTTTTCCTCCTCCACTCCAGCTGAGGACTCGGCCCCCTTGGTACCCTCCCAGGCGACCTCCTTTGTAGCATCCATTGATGTAACCCGTTGGGCAACCCGCGGTGCTTTGATCGCCCCCTTTCGTATCCCCCTACCCGCGCCCCATGGTAACCCGTGACTCCTTTGTACTCTCCCATTTTGTTGTCGTTTCCTTTGATGGTTGCTTTGGTGGCGCAGTCTTGGGCAGTGTGCCCATGCCTACTGCGCCTGTAACGCATGGGTCCTCTGCCCTTACCTTCTCCTTCACTAACTTCGTTCGCGTCACAGTTCTCGGCTGACTATCTACTCTCCATGCCTACAAATTACCGACTTCGTCGCGCTAGCCAGCGTCGTCTCCACTGGCTCCCCAACTGCCACTGTCATCGTCATCAACATGGCCCATGTCCATTGCATCGGTGTTCTTCGCATCGGCGCCTAGCATTTTCTTCCATGCTCAATCCTCGCAATGAACGAAGAACTTTTGATAGGTATCGATATTCAACGACTTTGGGGTTTTGAAGCAATCTTGTTGCCAGTCATCAAACTAATCACCTGCATGGGCCAGAATGATTCTCAAGGCTGTAGTCCTGGATGGCAGTGGTAGCGAATTGGCAGACCCATAGTTTTCCAATTGTTCTACTAGCGCACTCCACTTTTCAAGCCGTACGGCCACCTCATTCATTGTCTTCGGTTTGTCGGGGTTCATGGCCGAATTCATCTTGTGCGACAGTGCAACCCCGGTAACCCCGAAGTACCACGTGTAAACGATTGATAGGCCGACGAACCATCTCCACCATGTAAGCCCTTAAGATTCCCCCGTGGCTCCGTTCACTCAAATTTGTCGTTGAACACATCCGCCGACCCTGTCGGCGCGTGGAAGAAACTCTTTCATTCGTCGCTTCCTGATTCGTCGTCTCCTCGTCGTCGTCGTCGCTATTCCGAGTTTTTTTTTTCATGGGTTTCCTGATCCAACGCGCCAACCGTTGCCTTTCTTACCCTGGGCTTCTCTCTTCAAACATGCTAGCCAAAACGACAAAACGAACATCGTACTTCATTCGAAGGGAAGCCCCTCCTCTTGATCCCTTCCCCGCTGGAGGGGGGTCACATGGGGGGGTCCCAGGGGAGACCCAGGGGGGGTGTCCCGGGAGGGGCGGGTCGTCCGACCCACTGCTTGTATCATTACAAGAGGGTTGTTTGACCGGCTTCTTTTTGATTTGATTGTCACGCTATGGTTCATCAGCTTTGTCATTGCACTTGTCTTCTTGTGTTCGTCAATCAAAAAGGTTATTCACCATTTGGTTGTTTTCCATGAACTTCTGTATATCCTTCTCATCGTTATACCAGCTCTGCTGCATTCCTGCATGGAAACACTCCACTATTACAATCCTGTTGTAGCAACCTTTACATTATCCCAGTGCGACCCTACCTAGGAGTTGGAGCCTCCAGGAAAACAACATTAGTAGGAGCGGTAAACGCCGTCCTCCTCCTTCTCCTCATCGTCGTAGTTGTAGCAGCAGCGGTAGTAGTAGTAGTAGTAGTAGTAGTAGTAGTAGTAGTAGTAGTAGTAGTAGTAGTAGTAGTAAAGTAAAAGTAAAAGTAAAAGTAGCAGTAGTGGTAGTAGTAGTAGTAGTAGTAGTAATAGTAGTAATAGTAGAAGTAGTAGTAGTAGTACTAGAAGTAGTCGTAGCAGTAGTAGTAGTAGTAGAGTAGTAGTAGTAGTAGTAGTAGTAGTAGTAGTAGTAGTAGTAGTAGTAGTAGTAGTAGTAGTAGTAGTAGTAGTAGTAGTAGTAGTAGTAGTAGTAGTAGTAGTAGTAGCAGTAGTAGTAGTAGTAGTAGTAGTAGTAGTAGTAGTAGTAGTAGTAGTAGTAGTAGTAGTAGTAGTAGTAGTAGTAGTAGTAGTAGTAGTAGTAGCAGTAGCGCCAGAACCGCCGACGCCACGCCGTAAGTGAAGCAGCAGCGAAAGCAGGCAGCAAGTCGCCGAGACAGCAGCAAAAACAATCAGGCACGGAGATGAGGGCGGGGCACCGGGGAGTTTTTTACATCTACATCTATATCTACACCTACATCTACATCGACACCTACATCTACATCTAGACCTACATATACATCTACACCTACAGCTGCATCTACATCTACACCTGCATCTACATCTACATCAACAGCGAGACTCACATCTACATTTACATCTACACTTACATATGCACCTACATCTACATCTACATCTACACCTACATCCACATCTACACCTACACGTACATCTACATATACATCTACACTTTCGCATTGATTTTGCGTTTGCTTTGCGTTTCCTTTGCTTTTGCTCTTGCCTTTGCTTTTGCCTTTGCCTTTGCTTTTGCTTTTGCTGTTGCTTTTGCTTTCCGTTTGTTCTTGCTTTTGCTTGGTTTTGTTTTTGCTTTGCCTGCGCACAAACGCACACACACGCATGTTTTTGCATTCGCTCACCGGGTGTGCTAGAGAATGCTCCGGATCCGGCCTACACCGCACGACTTGGCATTGAGCAAGGTTGTGCAACACTTGCTGCACCGAACGTTCCTACGAAACTGTACAGCAGCAGCAACTCCCAGATCGGTGCAACAAGCTGTTCAGCATTGTTTCGGCGGGCATCATCGGCGCTGCAATATGCGGCTTCACCAGAGTGGTGCTGCATCCACTATTGCTGCTGCTACATATATATCATCCACGGTTGCTGCTGCTACGTCTATATACACACATGTATATATAGCAGCAGCAGCAATAGTGGATGTTGTGCTGCGCGAGGCTATGCTATGCGATGCTATGCTCTGCTCTGCTCTGCTCTGCTATGCTATGCTGCGCAATGCTATGCTGGGCTAGGCTAGGCTAGGCTGTGCTATGCTATGCTATGTTGCGCTATGCTATGCTGCGCTGTGCTATGTTGTGCTATGCTGTGCTATGCTTTTGCTTTGCCTTCGCTTTTGCCTTCACTTTTGCCTTTGCTTTTGCTTTTGTTTGGCACCCAGGGAACGCAACTGGGGGAACCGCGCGTTTGCTTTTACCTTTGCTGTTGCTTTCGCTTGGCTACCAGGGGACCGGGGGAACCGCCCGGGGCGGTTTACACTGCCCGGCCCCTTTGAACCAAGACAGTAAGAACCCTTCTAGGCACAGCCTAGGTAAGGAAAAAGGACTCCTTATGTGGCGACCTCACAACAGGATACTATTGTGGGGGATTTGAGCCCAGGAGAACTAAAGAGGAAAACGAAAAAAAACAGGAACAACAGGAAAACACGTGTGCTCTCACATGGAAGAATAACAAAAAGACAGGAAGTCCTGTGACTGTATGTCTTTTATGGTGCAGACGCTTCACAATGAGAACCCTGTTGTAGCAACCTTCACATGAGGATTCGTTTTGTGGCGACCTTACAAAGAGGATTTCAAGTGTGGGGGATCTGCAGTGGCCTTCATAGTTCGAAGCCTTTTTGTGACAACCTTTACAAAGGCATTCATTTCGTGGCGGCCTTACAAAAAAGGTATTAATGCATGGGGATCTGCACTGGCGGCACCGTGAGCCCAGGAGAGCGAAGAGGAAACCAGGAAAAACAGGAAAAACATGAAACAGCTTGTGTTTTCACATGGGAAATAAGGGAAAACTAGGAAGACCTGTGACGGTCGGTACTTTTTATGCTGCAGACGCTCCACACTTAGACTTCTTTTCGTGGCAGCCTTTACAACAAGGATTCCCTTTGTGGCGGCCGTACACAAAGATTCGAAATGTGGGGGACTCGCAGTGGCCTCCACAGTTAGAATCCTCTCACAGCAGCCTGCACAAAAGCATACAAAAGGAATGTGTGTAAAGGCTGCTACACAATGATTTTAAGTGTGGGGCGTCTGCACCATAAAAATACAGACGGTCACACGAATTCCTATGTTGTCCCTATTTCCGTGTAGAAACATCTGTTTGTTTCTGGTGTTTCTCTCTAGCTTTCCTGGGCCCAAGGTGCCACCACTGCAGATCGCCTTGCAATGAAACGGTTTTTGTTAATATAAAAAACCGCCACAAAAGGAATCCCTGTTGTAAAGGCTGTTACACAAAGATTCGATATGTGGAGGCCACTGCAGATCCCGCACATTTGAAATCCTCATTGTAAGGTCGTCACAAAAAGGAATCCTTTTGCAAAGGCTGCCACAACAGTGATTCTAATTGTGGAGCGCATGCATAATCAAAAGTACCGACAGTCACAAGTCTTCCTAGTTTTGTCTTATTTCCCATGTGACAACACAAGTTGTTTCATGTTTTTCCTGTTTTTCCTTGTCTCTCCTCTAGCTTTCTTCGGCTCAAGGTGCCGCGACTGCACATCCCTCCGTATTTAAAACCGTTTGGAAAGGCCGCCACAAAAGGAATCCCGTTGTTATGGTTGTTACAAAAGGATTCGAATTGTGGAAGCCACTGCAGATCTTCTGCAATGAAAATCATGTTGTAAGGCCACCACAAGGAATCCTTGTGTAAAGGCTGCCACAAAAGGATCTGGCATGGGAAGCGTCTGCACAAACAATCACAAGTCTTTCTAGCTGCTTCCTATTCTCCACTTGAACAAATACACACACTCACACACGTTGTGTCCTGTCCTGTTTCTTCCTGCTTTCCTCTTTGGCTTTCCTGGGATTAGCGTGCCGCCACTGCAGATCCCCCAGACTTAAATCTCTTTCGTAAGGCCGCCACGAAAGGAGTCCCTTTTGTACAGGCTGCTATGAGAGGATTCTCATAGCGGAGGCTACTGCAGATCCCGCACAATAATCCAAGACTGCTACACAAGGATTGTGAGCGCGGGTCATCTGCACCATCAGAAATTTTGACGCAGTGTGGGGGTCAAAAAACTGCAGAACATGCAAAACAACACCTGGTTGTAATCGCACAAAACGCGGGTCCTACGGGGGGGTCCCGGGTCAGAATGCCCCCCCCCCCGCTTCTGGGGGGTCCCAAAGCCCCCCCCCCACAAAACGAACCAAGACTGCCCCAAGAGGCCCACAAGACGGTCCAAAAGGGCCCCGAATCGCCGAACTATCGGTCCAAGACGCCAAAATAGCCTCCAGACGACCTATCAGGTTTCCAAGACGCCCCACGAGGCCGCTAAGACTGCTAAGAGCACTCCCAAGACAGCTCCAAAAGGCAAAGATGACTGAGATTCCCAAAGTATTTTGTGAGAGACTTTTGGATTCTCGCCTTTTCGGCTTCCCGACACTCCAAGATGGTCCCAGAGGCCCCCAAGATCGCCCCAAGAAAGCCCAAGAGGCCTCCGAGAGGACTCCAAAACGACCCAAGAGGGCCCCGAGACGGCCCAAGAGACCTCCAAGACGACCCCAAAGGCCCCAAAGGCGGCTCCAAGAGAGTGCCCAGACGGGGGACCCGAACGGACATGTCGAGCCCTCGGCCTGAGAGGCTCCCAGAAAGCGCCAAAACAAACCCAAGACGCCCCCCCCAAAAACCCAAGAAATAACACCACCACCACCACCTCCTCCTCCTCCTCCTCCTCCTCCTCCTCCTCCTCCCCCCTCCCTGTCCTCCTCCATTTCCTCCTCGTCCTCCTCCTCCTCCTCCTCACAGAACGGCGCATCGACGCCGTGATACCGTGCGCAGCTGCGCAGCTGCGCAGCTGTGCTCCTCCCCGAGCGCGCGAGGACAGACGCCTTTTCGACCCGGTGTCGTACTTCTTTGCTTTACTTAACGCGTGGCGCGACTACATTACTCAGACCGAGGATCTCCACTCAAGGCTGGCCAGGTCGATCGATCCCAGACTGAGCATCCAATGCCAGACTGTGCTCGGGCAAAAGCACCATACGAAGCCTGCCATGCACACCGCAACAGTACTGATGATTGATCCGCGCGGGAACTATTCGACCTGGCCCTTGGGGGGCCGGCGGGACGGCGCGAGCCTCTCGGGTAAGCGGCAGTGGCACGCCTCGCTGCCGAGGCTGACCTCCCCGCTCGCTGGTCAGCACGGGGTGCACGCTTGGTACCGTGCAGTCTGAGCCGGCAAGGCTCTGGAACAAACACGCCATGGTCAGCAAGGCCACCGAGTGCCCACCCGCTCCCCCCTCCCCTTCCCATCCCTTCCTCCTCCTCCTCCTCCTCTCCTCCTCCTCCTCCCCCTCCTCCTCCTCCTCCTCCTCCTCCTCCTCCTCCTCTCTCCTCCTCCTCCTCCTCCTCCTCCTCCCCCACCACCACTTCGTCGTCCTCCCCCACCTCCTCTGCACGACCAGAGCTACGTGGGAGAGGTGGCTGCGGGAACACGGGTGCTCAGAGACCCATTCCCGTGCTCGCAGGCCGATTCTGGTGTCGTGCTTATACCTCCACGGGCATGCGGCCACTGGCGCTCGCGCGCGCGCCCCGCTGTGAGCTGCGGGAGAAGTGAAGTGGGCACCGCGCAATCCTCTGTCGGATGGAGGGCCCCGAGTCATCGCCACAATGCCCGTGCTTCATCTTGCCCCGCCCAACCCTCAGATTCATGACGATGCTCAAATTCACGGCCATCTTTCGATACGGGTGGCCCACCGCCCGTCTTGTGCATTTTGCATCATGTTGTCGACTGTTCCGTTGGAGTGGGACGTCCTCCCAGCAGTTAGGGTTGGTGCTGAACCCGAAGATAACAGCAGGAACTGGCGAAAAGCGCCCAGAAGGCGAGAGGGTGAAGCGAAACAGCTATTTCTAGCGCGGGCGTTTGGCCCGTTGGCTCTCGGCGACGCGGCAGTGGCCACGGGGTCCGCTGCGCCATCGACGTGATGAAGCGTCCCACATGCGAGATGCATTACCATAAATTTTGGACAGCTAGCACGCGCATGGGGTATACGAAATTCTCTCCGCTTGGGTCCCATTCGCGAACAGCGCCCTGTGGATCGCATGATGGTCCGATGATAATCCTCCTCCTCCTCTTCTTCTTCTTCCTCCTCATTCTCATCATTTTCCTACTCACTCATCGATTTCCTCGTCTTCCCTCCATCCTTGCATCGTGTATGTATGTTCCTGCATAATTTCCTTTCCGGTCTGGCGCCTCTTGTCCTGGCCATCTTCCCTTCTCCCCCGACCCCTCTCTTCCCCTATGTCCTCCCGCTACTCCTCACGTTCCCTCTCCGTCTCCTCCGCTTGCTGCTCCTGTTCATCGCCTATCCTCCTCCTCCTCCTCCTCCTCCTCCTCCTCCTTCACCTCCGCCTCTTCCTCCCCCTGGCGTTTGTGCTGGAGGCGGGTCTGATCACGATCAACGGCGCGGCGCCATCGTCCCCTCACACAGTGTCCTTCTGTAGGGTGAACGGGGGTTTGGACAGGGGGGGGGTCGACACGAGGAGGAAGAAAGGATGACGTGGACAGAGGCAAGGATGAGAAGGGAAACGACGAAAGGGAGGCCACAGAGTGGGGACCCGCCAAGCCCAGGGGGCAAGAGAGGGCGAGGAGAAAGGAGGGGGAGGGAGAAGAGAGGGGGAGCTTTTGGGGCACGTCCCACGGCCAAGGGGTGCCCACGAGTAGTGCGCGTCGAGCTTCAGAACGTCCTGCCGCCATCTCGTCCTCGTCAGTCTCCTCTTCAAACCACTCCTCCCTCCTCCCCCCACGCCCGTGCCTGGCGTGGCATTCCAAACGGGGGTAAGCGGCGTGGCTCTCGAGGGGCGAGGGCGGTCAGCAGGGAGGTGAGAAGGCAAGCCTAGCCCCCCTCCTCCTGCTCCTCCTGCTCCTCCTGCTCCTCCTGCTCCTCCTCCTCCTCCTCCTCCTCCTCCTCCTCCTCCTCCTCCTCCTCCTCCTCCTCCTCCTCCTCCTCCGCGCGCACGCCACCGAGGCTGCCATTGCAGCACCTGGCACGAGCGAGAGAGAGAGGGAGAGAGAGAGAGAGAAAGAGAGAGAGAGAGAGAGAGACAAGGAGGCTAGCGGGCGGTCTGCGCCACTCTCTGGATCCTGGAGGGCAGGGGGGGCCGCCGCTCTTCGGCAACAGGGCAGGGGACCGGTCCCACCACCGAGGCTGCCACTGCAGCGCCTGGCATGAGCTCGAGAGAGAGAGAGGGAGGGGCTGGTGGGCGACCCGCGCGAGCGCCACGGGGGGGGGGGGGGGGGGGGCGCCACGCAGAACAGACGCGCCGAGGTCGGCGACGAGGCAGCCGACGCAGAGGCCCCCCGGCAGGCCGAGCCAGATGCGGGCTCGCAAGGTCGATGCTTCGAACGGAAGGCGAAGCCGGGACAGGGACAGGGACAAGATCGGGCCGTGATAGGTCTGGATCTCTGACATCCGGCAGCTCTGGAGGATGCATCGGGCGCCGCAGCAGTTCCAGAGCGACCCAGAGCGCTCTGAAAGCGTTCTGAGAAGTCTCTGGAACGCTTTCGCCTGGTCCCAGCCCCGCCCGACAACACCCGCGGGAGGCATGGGGTCCCCCTGGCAGTCGGGACCAGCGAAGCACGCAGAGCGGCCCAGCGGTGCAGCGTGCCCCGACCTCGCGGGCGAGCAAGTGATCCCATCCCCCTCCGCGCCCCCCGCGCCTCGTCCTCCCTTTCTGGGAGGGGGTGGGGAGCGATCGGCGGAGCCGAGGCGCGTGGCCCCTCCCGAGCGTAAGCACAAGCCAGGCATCGCTCGGACGTCCACTTCCCGTGCATTTGTCGGTTTCGCGCGTGTTTGTTGTTGCTCGATGGTCCAGGATGGTCCTCGATGGTCCTCGCCGAGAAAACATGCACACGTCCGAGCGACGATGCCAGGCAAGTCGGCGAGCCTCAGGGGGCTGTTCCAGTGCCCTCCCTGCCCATTCCCTGGAGCACCGCACCGCCGCGCGGCGTCGCGTGCGCGCGTTTTGTGCTGGCAGGCCGGCGGAGGGGGCCAGCTCGTCGGCCACCCCCGCCTCCTCCTCCAGCCGTCCTCCTCGCCTCCGCCTCGCCCCCTTGTGGGTCCCTCGTCCTCCTCGCCGTCCTCGCCGTCCTCCTCGGCCATCCTCGCCTCCTCCTCGCCCCCTTGGTGGGTCCTCCTCGGGCGCGCGCCTGCCGGGTGACCGCCTGGTCGCTGGGCTGGCCTCCGTGGTGCTCGGGGAGCTGGCCGGTGAGGGCTCCGAGGCCCGAGCTGGTCGGCGCTGGAGCCGGCGGGCTGGCTGCCGGAGAGTGGCCCCACGGCTCCTCGCCGGTCAGAGGTGCTGCCGCGCGCTCTCCGCCGCCCGAGCGGCGTCGCAGCGGGCGCAGCTCGGCGCAGCCCTTCTCTCCATGGCCGTGGCCGCGGTGCCGCGGGCGAGGGAGGCCGAGCCGCCTGCAGGCCAGGCGGGCCGAAGGCCCCGCGGGCGCCACAGGCCAGGCTGGCCGAAGGCCCCGCGGGCGCCGCGGGCCCGGCTGGCCGCAGGCGGAGGCGCAGCCGCCGAGCGCGCTGCTGGCGGTGGCACCACCGGAGCGTCGTCGTCGACGGTCATCGTGGTCGTCGTCGTCGTCGTCGTCGTCGTCGTCGTCGACGACGGTCGTCGTGGTCGTCGTCGTCGTCGTCGTCGTCGTCGGTCGTCGTGGTCGTCGTCGTCGTCGTCGTCGTCGTCGTCGTCGTCGTCGTCGTCGTCGTCGTCGTCGTGGTCGTCGTCGTCGTGGTCGTCGTCGTCGTCGTCGTCGATGGCTTCGCCTCGCGGGCGGCGCGCTCGCCCCGGGCCCGCTGGAGGCAGGCCGCCGCCGACCAGCCCCCGTGCGGGGAGGGCCTGCCGGCGAGGCTCCGCCCCCTCGCGCAGAGCGCGGGGGTGCCGACTCCGCGTGGGCCTCGGCCGAGATCGCCGAGCCCTCCGCGCAGTCTTAAGTCGGGCCTGCCCCCCCTACAGGGGAATGTTGGGCGAACGTTTACAAAATACTAAAAAAGGAGACCCCTGAATGGTCAAAGCATACTTTTTAAATGGTCCCCAGACTATTTCTTTTGACCATTTCTGAATTTTCCTCCTGTAGAGGGACAGGCCCGACTTAGGCGTAGTCCGCGGTGAGGCTGCATCGAGCTCGGGGCGGCTCCCCGCCCCCTGGGCGGCTGGTCGGTGCAACGGCGCGGAACGCCGGCCGCGGGCGGTGCCGCTGTCCTGTGCCAGCCCCCTCGGCACGGCGGCGCCGCTCACGCATGCCGCGGCCGCCGCTGGGAGCGCGCCCGAGGACGGGTAGGCGACGCCGGGGCCTGGTGCCAACAGCGTCCGCTCTGCCTGTGGACCTGGCGGGCCCGGTCCCTCCCAGCGTGGAGCGGCGTCGCAGGAGGCCGGCGGGCACGGCGGCGGCTGGCGGCGGTCGCTCGGGAGCAGCTGGTGAGGGCCCACACGAGCGGTTTGCCTAGGGCTCCCAACTTCGCGCTTCGCGCTGCGCGCTGCGCGAAGCGCGAATAACTTCGCGCTCTCGCGCCGCCCTCCCAAAGGGAGAATAGGAGGACGAGGAGGAGGGGGAGAAGGAACGAGGACCGCGAAGCGCGAATAACTTCGCGCCCTCGAGGGAACGGTTTGTCAGGGCATTTCGCGACAGCCTGTCTGGATCTCCGCCTGCCCCGTGCGCGGTCGGAGTCCTGCCGGGCCCGCGCTCTCGCGGTCCGCACTGCGCCTCCCGCCGCCGCGGCTGGCTCCTCGCGGGCGGGGCACGGCGCCTCGCGGGCGCGGGTGCGCCGCGTCTGGGCGCCGCCTCGGTGCCGCCCTGTGCGGCGGAAAAGCGGGCTCGCGCGTCCGCTCCTGCGAATCGGTTCTTGTCTTGTCCGCCTCCTCCTCCTCCTCCTCCTCCTCCTCCTCCTCCTCCTCCTCTTCCCTCCAACCGAATCCTCTCCCCTCCAGCTCAAGCATCTTCCTGCTTTCGTTTCGTTTAGGCAAGTCTCTCCCGCTCTTCCTCTTTTGTCTTTTTGCGGAATCCTAGCGGCCCCACTCACAGGCAGTACCTTTCTTGGGTACGACAGGTCGATGACACACCCAACCACTCGGGTCAGAAACACTCCTCCCTCACCTTTCCTCCTCCATGCTCCCTCCCCATCCGACCCAGAATCTGCTCAAAGCTATACCCAAACCCTCCCCGGGTCCGTCCTGGCAAATTCTGCACCCCGGATCGACTTCTGATGGTCCCGGGGCCCGAAACTGCTCCCCGGGCGCCGGAATTGACGAAACAAACTCAGGCGCGACATGTTCGATCCTCCCCTCTCGGCCACGTGCCGACCTGGGGCAGCCCAACCTCTGGTGGGCTATAGGGCCCTAGTCGCTAAGCCTGGCTGGCCGCGGAGCAGCTCCCAAAGCAGGGTCGGCGGAGGCCGGAAAGCCGGAACCGGCCCCACGTGGAGTCCTGGCCATCGCTCGGACGTCCATTACCTGTGTTTTTTTCGGTTTCGTGCGTGGTTTTTTCGCCAAATCATCAAGGATGCTCCTCGATGGCCCTCGCTGAAAGAAAAATGCACACGTCCGAGCGATGCCAAGGCAGAGGCCGGAAAGCCGGAACCGGCCCCACGTGGAGTCAGCAAGGAGGGATCGACCAACCCCGTCAGCGCTGATCCCTAGTCGGGGGCGCGCAGACACGGATTAGCGATCCATGGACTTGGCGCGCGGTCGCCAGATCCACAGATCGGGGGAGGTGCCCTCCCCAAAATGCGGCCAGTGCCGCCCCGCTCGGCGGCGGAAGGCAGCGATTCCCCATGGAAGCGGTGCCCGTCGCGAATCCACGCCCCCTTGATCCATGCTTGCGATCGCCTGATCAGCGCCGATCCCTTCCACGCGAGCCCCGATCCTCGACCCGCCCTCCCCCGGGCGCCTCGGCGCACGGCTCGCAGAGGGCCCAGAGCACCCGGCGGCCCCGCGGCGAAGGCCATGCCACTCTGCCCGGAGCACCCGCGCAAGCTGGCAGGGAAGGCCCGCTTGAGAGCCTCGGCCGAGGAGGAGGAGGAGGAGGAGGAGGAGGAGGAGGAGGAGGAGGAGGAGGAGGAGGAGGAGGAGGAGGAGGAGGGCGGGGAGGAGGAGGAGGAGGAGGAGGAGGAGGAGGAGGAGGAGGAGGAGGAGGAGGAAGAGGAGGGCGGGGAGGAGGAGGAGGAGGAGGAGGAGGAGGAGGAGGAGGAGGAGGAGGAGGAGGAGGGCGACGGCAAGCAGGGGAGAAGAGGAGAAAGGGCTTGAGGTAATATGGCTCTGGGGCGCCCTAGCCTCGTTAGCGGGCCCAGCCTCCTGGAGTCACCACCCTGGAGGGCACGGAGACCCGATGTACCATGTGGCCGGGGGCCGTGTGGGTCCAGGCTGCGAATGCTGGGCCAACGAATCAAGAGAGCCTGGGCGCCGTGGCCCAGGCAATGCGGCTCCAGCGTGGACATGCATCTTGGCACCTTCCAAGGCACCGTGTGCTTGTTATCACAGCCCTTCGGCGGTTCGGGGTTGTACCCACCTGTCTATTTTAGAACCATTCCTTCCTCCCCCACCTGCCCCTCTCAACGTTGCTGTATGTTCAGCAACTGAGGAGCGGATGGTGCCGGGTGAGGGAGAAAGCAAGAGGGGGGGCGGGCTTAAGGATACGCCGGTGTGGTGCGTCTGAACCGTTGTGCACAGCAGGCGCACCAGAGGATTCATTTATTACATGTGGGCGCGAAGCACGCGCCCGAATCCGGACGAAACAGTAGCAAGTAGCAAAGCCTCAGAGACCTTCACACGCATGATTAACACACTCTGGGGCCTTCCATGCACCGGGAGGCGTAGTACGAAGGGGCCCTGGGACACACAAATAAATACGCACAAGTAACAGGATTCCCCATATTTTCATATATTTTCTGGGTGTTTTGTCTCCCCCCCCCACTGTCATATTTTCCCATCTTTTCTGCGGAATCGACGATGAATTGTGTCTGTGTGTTTTTTCCCTCCTGATAGTAGGCAGCTGTAACTGCCTATCTTCGGTGGCTCCGCTATTGAGATTGCGCCCACGCGCCGGCCTGCCGCTCTGGCTCCCCGGGGACCCGCACCCCGAGGGTCCACGCGCTCACCCGAGGACCTCCCGCACCCGAGGGGGGAGGAGGAGGAGGAGGAGGAGGAGGAGGAGGAGGAGGAGGAGGAGGAGGAGGAGGAGGAGGAGGAGGAGGAGGAGGAGGAGGAGGAGGAGGAGGAGGAGGAGGAGGAGGAGAGGGGAGGAGGAGGAGGAGGAGGAGGAGGAGGAGGAGGAGGAGGAGGAGGAGGAGGAGGAGAGAGGAGGAGGGGGAGGAGGAAGGCCCGAACTGAGGACCCTCGCCAGAAGGCCCCCGCCTCGCCATGGCTCCCAGGGGCCCTCACCTGCGGGCCACCCCTGGTTCCCATAAGGGCGCTACAGGGCTTCCTTGCCTGAGGGAGGGTGCGGGGGAAGAGAAAGGTGCGTAAGAGAGAGCCCTCACCTGAAGGCACGATTTGCGCACACACACACACACATGGCCTTCGCCTGCAGCCCGCCGAAGCTACGGATGGATGTGGCGAGGACGAATGGTGACTTAACGAGCGGATCGAGAACTGGTGTCGACAGAAGGGCGCAGAAGGATGAGGATGGGTTGGCGCTTCCCGAAGTGGCCGGTAACGAGGCTACCGATGCCAAGCGAGGGTTCGGCAGGTAGCGAAAACCAGTTCAGAGGACCGCGTCTCGGGGGGAGGGGGCCGGGGGATGGAGATAGGGAGGAAGACGGTTCCCGGGAAGGGTGAGAGAGCGGGAAAGAGGAGGGAAGAGGAGATGAGCGGGGCGAGTTCCACTGACATCTTGCCTAGCTGGGTTTCAGGTGTCGCGCCTGCAACGGCTGTATGGACGACTCGGGGCCGTCCAAACAGGCCAGGGATGAGCTAGCACGCGGATGCCAGCGCCTGTTCATCGACAAGGATGGGCATCCCAGCTCGTGCCTCGGGAATGGGACGCACATCGACGGTGCGCGCGTCGCCCCTGGGGGGGCGACGCACACATTGTATCAGGATGTCACGGTGATGCCGAGGGCATCCCAGCTCGTGCCTCATGAAGGCGCAAAGGCGGACGGAGCAGTGTGGCGTACTGGCCGAGACTAGCAGGGGCAGGGCGACGGCAACAGAAGAAAGAACGAAGGGTGAGCGGTCCGAGCTCCCGTGTCCGCGTGGAATCCTTGGCGCCATGCACTTGTTGACGCAATATGGGGGAGGAGGAGGAGGAGGAGGAGGAGGAGGAGGAGGAGGAGGAGGAGGAGGAGGAGGAGGAGGAGAGGAGGAGGAGGAGGAGGAGGAGGAGGAGGAGGGGAGGAGGAGGAGGAGGAGACGGAGGAGAGAGAGGAGGAGGAGGAGGAGGAGGAGGAGGAGGAGGAGGAGGAGGAGGGAGGAGGAGGAGGAGGAGGAGGAGGGAGGAGGAGGAGGAAGGAGGAGGAGGAGGGGAGGAGGAGGAGGAGGAGGAGGAGGAGGAGGAGGAGGGAGGGAGGGAGGGAGGGAGGGAGGGAGGGAGGGAAGGAGGACGAGGAGTGAAGAGGAAGTCAAGCGAGGAACAGGGAGTAGAGAAGGGTAGGGGGCTTTCTGCAGCGGGCAATCCGCGGCGGCCGATACTGGCTCTCGGCGGAGGCGGGTCACGCGCACTATTGCCCACATCAAGGGAAGACGAAGGGGTCTTCGCGGAGCGCAGTGCCTCGTCGGTGTCCACCCCGCCCACGCGTAGCAACTCTATAGGTTTCGCATCATTCGCGATGGCTGCCTTCAGAAGGTAACTGATTGACACTCCGACCGCCCGCGCTCTACGAGTAACCCGAAGCTGCCCGCGACACCCTCGGGCAGTTCGGCACCGAGCGTTGTGTCCAAATGGCCGAACTGCCAACGCGGCTTTTGCAGGCGATGTCAGCGCGGGAACTGCGCGCAGCGTTCGGCCCTGGAGAACCTGGAGTTTTGTCGCGTGGTTGGCCCCGACGCGACTATTCAACTAGTAGGCCAGGCGGTCGCATGGAAGTCCCTTCGAGCTTTCTGGATTGTGGATTGGAGCTGCTCCTCATGGGCTCCGTACCCTGAACTCAGGGCATCGTTGCATGTGCTGCGTGACTTTTCCCGAGGCCTTGGGGGGGTGGCTGGGGCTCCACACTTCCCACGTGATCAGATGGGCCCGGGGGGCCGTCCTGATGCTCTCTTGGGGGCCTCTTGCGCTGGCCGTCTCGGAGGCCCCAGGAACCACACCAAAAGGCCAACATCACTGAACAACTTTACGTGATGCTGTGCTCTTCGCAAGCTCGCCTGTTCGGTCTGAAGAGAGCTCAAGACGACCCAGAAGACGTCCAAGAGGCCCCCAGGAGAGCCCAAAGAAGGCTCCCGAGGCACCGAGGCCCCCGAGAGTCATACAGGAGACCCAAATGCCCCCATAGAGGTCTCCATAAGGCCTCCAAGAGGCTTCCATATGGTCCCCAGCACCCAGCAGACCCCACAGAGGACTCCAAGAGGTCCCGACCAAGAGGCCCTCCAAAACCATCTAAGAAGCCTCTTGTCCACGCCCAGGAAGAGGTGGCGGGATGGGCCGAAGGCCACTGGGTCGCGCAATCGATGTACTTGAGATGTGATGGTCTAATATTGCGTCACATGCACATCGCAATACATGCCAGCTGACAGCCCACTATATCGCGATGGTGAGAAGTGCCGCGTGGACTCAATCCGGCGATGAAGCACCGCGGCGCATAACGCTGGGCCGTATCTGGGCCCCTGCGGGGAAACCCCTGGTCACGCGCACGGCCGCCTAACTCATGGCACAATGAGGAGCTGCGTGTCCAACAGACGCACCGAGGTGGTATGGCACTCTCTACGCCCGTCTGCAAGACCGCTTCGGCTGGAAATGAACGGCCGATTTTGTCGAAACACTTGGGTATTGACCCAGCGGTCTGGTCAATTGTGTGATCGCACTAGCTCGGCGCCCTGCCCCGTTAGCGAACGGTGGAGCACCCGTGCCCGTTAAGGACCCCTGCGCCCCTTCCGAAGCCGGGCCGCCGAGGAGATTCCGAAGCCCTGGCTCTTGTAACGGGATCGGCCGCGATGTGTGGGGTAGGGGGCGGACGACACCCGCGTTTTTTGTGAAGCAGGGGCGTACAAGCATCAATCTAGAAAGGATCGTCTTGCGTACGGGGGACCTTCCAACCTCTTCTGTCGCGCCACCATTTCGACGTGATAACAAACAGAAGGGCCCATCTGACTCCTTCAGGACATCAGTCACGTTGGCCCTCTACTCTGACAGAACGCTGAAGCGCAACAACTCGCGCGCAGGTTCGATGTTCAAGCTGCTCGTATGTGAACTCTAAACGACTTCCATCTCGTGACAATCGTGCCAGCACGACATCAGCGCCCCCCGATCTTCATGCTTGATGGTGGCCTGGCTGATGTCGACGGCACCCACACCCCGCAAAAGACTATGAAGCAACTCTCCATACATTCACTGTGGCGGCCCCCACGTGTGAGGGCCGCAAGATTGGACGCCCTCCTGCTGGCCATCGCTCGGACGTCCATCCCCTGTGTGTTTTGTCGGTTTCGTGCGTGCTTTTTCCGCCAGATGATCAAGGATGCTCCTCGATGCTCCTCGCCGAAAGAAACATGCACACGCCCGAGCGATGCCACGCCTGACTCAGCCGCGGCGCGCCGTGCCTCGATCTCAGGCGCACACGCCCGCTTCACGGCTGGGCTCCGCTCGCTTCCCCCAAGCGCCGGGCTCCCTTTGTCCTGGATGGCCCGGCGCTTCCTCGGGGCCGCTCGCCGAGTCTTGCCGCGCGGTGCGCCGCCGGCGCCCGCCGCGGAGGTCTTGAGACCCCGACGCTGGCATTCACTGGCCTGGTCGGTTACGGTAGGCCAGGCCAGTGGACCTCCGCTTCTAAGTGGGCAAGAGGCTGGTGATGGCCGCCGTGGACCCCTTGAAGGCGCTCTGGAAGCATTCTGCACCCGCTCGGGAACACGTACGACCAGTCAGATGATCAAGCTCCTTCTCGAGATGCCGCTCTGTCGAACTAGCTCGACAGCACCACGGGACGGCATCCTCAGGAGCACGACGAACAACGAGAAGCACGCGTGCCCTGGCTCTTGCACGATCCGCATGCAACGTGGTGGGCAGAGGAGGGCCGTGGCTGCCAAGTTGCTGTTGGCGCGGTGTTGGGGAACATGTTAAGTTCTTCAGGAGCGGCCAACTTGTGATAAGTTGGTTTTGTGCACCGCCGCCCCCCCCCCCCCGAAAATGCGTCAAACAAGCAATGCGAAGCAAGCCATGGGGGTGGAGGGGGTGTGGGGGGGAGGCCGGAGAGGCCAGGGGAGGCTGGAGGCCACGCCCGAAGGGTTGGCCTCCAACGAACACGATGTAAGCTCTGGGGAGGACGGGTCCAGGGGGCCAGGGCAAGGGGGGGGGGGGAGGAGGGGGCCAGGGGGGGGGGGCGGGCAGGGAGGCCAGGGCTGCGGGGATGGGGTCCCGAGGCCAAGGCAAGGAGGCCAGCACGCCGAAGACGAGCGACGAAAATAAATGGTTCCGCGGCCCAGCGGGGCTGCCCTGGGGGAGGCCAGATCGGGCAGCGCACCGAGGCCATTCCAGGGGGGGGGGGAGGGTGAGGAGGAGGGAGGAGGAGGAGGAGGGAGGAGAAGGAGGAGGAGGGAGGAGGAGGAGGAGGAGGAGGAGGAGGAGGATGAGGAGGAGGAGGAGGGGGAGGAGGGAGGGAGGAGGAGGAGGAGGAGGAGGAGGAGGAGGAGGAGGAGGAGGAGGAGAGGAGGAGGAGGAGGAGGAGGAGGAGGTAGGGAGGAGGAGGAGGCGGAGGAGGGAGGAGGAGGTGAGGAGGAGGAGGAGGAGGAGGAGGAGGAGGAGGAGGAGGAGGAGGAGAGGAGGGGAGGAGGAGGAGGAGGAGGAGGAGGAGGGAGGAGGAGGAGGGGAAGGAGGAGGAGGAGGGTGAGGAGGGAGGAGGACAAGGAGGAGGGGGAGGAGTGGGAGGGAGGGGGAGGAGTGGGAGGAGGGGGAGGAGGAGAAGAAGGAGGATGAGGGGGAGGAGGGGGAGGAGGCGGAGAAGGAAGAGGCCATTCCAGGGGGGAGGCCATTCCAGGGTCAGGCCAAGCGGGGGACGAGCGACGACGACGAACGGCAAACATAAACAGGTCCACGGCCCAGGGGGGCTGACGTGGGGAGACGAGACGGGGCGGCGCACTGAGTCCATGCCAGGGGGGGGGAGGGCCAGGGGTAGGCCAGGCGAGGAGACCGAACGACGACAACGACGACGACGGACAACGAACAACGAAAACAAGTGGCACGCACTCCCTGCGTTTCGCACGAGAGAGGGCGAGGGCCAGGCGAAGCGGGGCGAGGATGGGGGGTGTGCTTGGGGCCATCCGGGTGTTCTCCTGGGGCCAGCACGACCATCATGGGACGGGGAGGCAGGGGCAGGACGGGGGGAAGGGGGAGGGGCGGCGACGAGCGAACGAACGAACGAGGGACAGAGGCCAGGGGGGCTGGGACCCAGAGCCAGGGAGGCCATGGGAGGGTCTGGGGCGGGGGCCAGAGAAGGGGGGCGGGGGCTGGAGCCACCAGGGCCAGGGGGAGTGGGGGGGCTGTGGTCAGAGCCAGGGAGGGGGCTGGGGCCAAGGCCAGGGACGAACGACGACACGACGGACATTAAAAAACACGAGGGCGGGGGCTGGAACCGGGGCCAGGGGGCAGGGACCAGGGCCAGGGAGGGGGCTGGGGCCAGGGCCAGAGACGAACGACGACACGACGAACAGAGACAGGTCCGAGGGCCAGGGACGAACGACGATCCGACGAAAATAAAACGGTCCGACCTACTAGAACACAACTGCGTAAGATAATAAAACAGTCGGAGCTGTAGAACACAGTTGTGCAAGACAAACAAACTTATCCTCGGTAGCCACGGCCGCTGCCAATTGAGCGTCAGTCAGTTATTCCGAAACTGCTCGAGCACTCAGGCACGAGTTCTCCAATCCAGCAAGACCAGAGAGTTGATGTGCCATGTCACAACTTCACAATTTTCGGCTCCATGAGCCTCCAACGACCGTCGCGGTGCAGAGAAACGAGAAATTCGAAGAACGTGTGCTCCGTAAGGAGAAACCTCTCCCACTCTTTGAGCCACAGCGGCCTGAGTTAAACTGGCTCTGGAAAGAGGATGAACGGGAGGAGGAGGAGGAGGAGGAGGAGGAGGAGGAGGAGGAGGAGGAGGAGGAGGAGCGCGAATCCTCGGTGCCTCAGCTGCCGCCAGGTAAAAATCATCGCGTGGCGACGAGGGCTGCGGCTCGGATTTCGTAATGGTAGGCGGGCGTGGCCGCTCTGAGCTTGCCCGCGAGGTCAGCTTTCAGCTGATGGTAAATATGGAAGCTAAGCGCCACGATCTGATGGCAGCGCTGACGGGGATACTCAGAATTATCATCTTGCTCTCCGTTCAGCCCCAGACGTCTCAGAGGACAGGCATGGAGGAGGCCACGAGGAAAAGCGAGAAGGTGGAGGAGACGGGGGCAAACAAGGTATGTAGTGTGGGAAAAATCTGGAACTTGCCGGCCAAACAGGGAGGAGGAGTAGGAGCAGGAGGGGGATGACTAAGAATAAGAGAGGAGAAACCAAATGAGGAGGTATACGCTGACAGCTTGTGGGGGGAAAGTAAAGGAGGGGGGGAAGGCCAGGGGAAAGCACTGTGCCACAGAGGGCCCCCTCCTCTGGCCCTCACGTGTTTTGGGGCCAGAGCCTTCATGGCGAGCAAACGCTACTGCAGATGGGTTCGGCGTAGAGGGATCAGGAAGCACCCCGCAAAAATACATACGCGGCACCCCGCAGTTGCGTAGAAGAGTGAGGGGGCGGCGAGGACGTCGTCAGTCTGCGAGGCTCTGCAGAAGCCCGCCGCAGGCGCCCGACTGTAGCACCTTGTGCAGTGAGCCCGTCGCGGGCCCTGATTTTGTTCGTGAGAGCAGTGTGGGTGTGTCGCGGGGGGGGGGTCGCGGGCGAGGTCGGGGCGGGTCGCGGGTGTTAGATGCTCATTCTGGGGACCTTCCTGGAGCCACTCGCTCCACTCGTGCGTCGAAGCTGCGTCGAACCTGAGTCGAACATGAGTCGAACCTGAGTCGAATCTGAGTCGAACCTGAGTCGAACCTGAGTCGAACCTGAGTCGAACCTGAGTCGAACAGATCCATTAGGTGGCCCCCAGGAAGGTCCCCAAAACGAGCATCGAACGGGTGGGTCGCGGGTGGGTCGCGGGGTGGGTCGCGGGGTGGGTCGCGGGTGGGTCGCGGGTGGGTCGCGGGGTGGGTCGCGGGGTGGGTCGCGGGTGGGTCGCGGGTGGGGTCGCGGGTGGGTCGCGGGCTGGTCGTGGGGGGAACGATGACAACAACAAACAACAACACCACCACCACCAACACAACAACAACAGCAGCATCAACCACAACAACAGCAACAACAACAACAACGACAACAACAACAACAACAATTACTAGCACGTGGGGACACTCCGTTCTCACCAGTGCCAGGGTTTTCATAGGAGGCGGGCAATACCCCCACTTTGTGGGGGGGCCGGTTCAAGCTCTACCAAATTTCCAAACGACTCTTCGCCACCACCCACACCCAGCTTCCCGCCCTATGACGTTCGGACACTTCACTTCGTGGCATGCGGACGACCGTGGCTACTATTCAGGGCCCCGCGGCCGACGACGACGGCGTGCGCGCGCGAAGAAAAAACGAATGTGTCCCGCATGGTATTATTTGACAGGGATGATGGCCCTGGCAGGTGCGCAACCGTTGTCGCAGAAGTTCGAAAAAGTTGCTCGCAAAAGCCCGTTTGACAGAAATGTTTAAAAAGTGTTGGGTTTCCTACGAATCCGCAAGAGCGCGCGGGATGAGATTTTGACATTTTTTTGTTGAAAAACCATTGGTTTTTTGATGTTTTTATGTTAAAATCGCTCCGAACACTAAGCTTTTGGAAGGATTTCGTCTTGCGCGCGCGAATGTCCACTTTACCTTATTTTTTGCAAGGGATTCTTGAAATTTGATTATATTAGAACAAGAAATGTCATTTTATAGTGTTTTTTGCAAGGGAAAACGGATTACAACAACAAAACAACCGGATCTTGATCACATCGAATTACCTGAGGCTTCCTCACGAAAATGATGAAAATGTAGCTGCGGCCTAGGCGGCGCAGGGGGGCCGTGCACCAGGGGTCCCAACAATAATTATTCTTTAGAATTAATAATGTTCAACAACAACAGCAACATCAACAGCAGCAACAACAACAGCAACATCAATACCAACGACAACACCACCACCACCACCAAAAACAACACCAACGCCAGCACCAGCACCAACACCAACACCACCACCACCAACAACAATAACAACGAAAACAACAACGACAACAACGACAGCAACAACAACAACAACGGCAACAACAACAACAACAACAACAACAACAACAACACCAACAACAACAAATATCCGCACCGCAGAACCTCACTTCAACCACGCGCCCAAGGACAGTGAACGACCGGTCGGCCCCCTCACTCTGACCATCACCTTCGAATCTCGTAGGGGCGGCTGTAGGTCCTTCCTCCTGCAGAGGTTCTCGACCCAGTGTGACTCAGAAGGAATCCAAACCACCACCCAAAATCACAAATTCCAACAGTTGGACTGAACAGAACCCTCAGACATGCCTACCATCCATGGCCGCTCCGTACTGCGGCTGGCCCCGAGAGAACACGGGCAGTGCACAGAAGGACGATAAACTTGCGCGACGCCTGCAGGCCACTCCTCGGCTGCGGGGGGGCCTTTTGTGCACTGAGTTCTTCGACCGGGTGCCCAAGCTCTCACTGCCGACGGGCTGCGAACAGCTGGTGAACCGCGGCCACGCCCCCGGCACGGTCCCCCCCGGTGACGGCAGCCTCTTTTTGCAGGAGTGCCGCTCCTCGGCGTGGCCCGCAGAGCGCAACAGGCTGCTCTACTGCAGGCCTCGTTGCTGCGCCGACATGGGGAAACCAGAAGGTACAGATGCCGCTGCTCCTCGGGCCTCGCCTGGGGTGCGTTCTGGCCAGGACGTCGAGGCGAATCCAGGGGTGGCGACGAGGGGGCCGCCAGGGAGGCCCCAGAAGGAGAACACGAGGGCAGGGTAGCGGTATGGGTACCTTTCTCCTCCCCCCCCGGCGACCACTACGCTGCACGAATTCGGGTATTAGGCCCGGTGGCCACGTGCACGAGCGGCGGTCGCCAAGCAGGGCAGGCACTGCCAGCGAGGACCCGGGCAGGGCCACCCGCGCAGCTGCGCGCACGCGCTCGGTGGCGGCGGGTGCGCACCTCGCGCGCGCCATGCGCTGGGCCTGCGCCGTCCACGAAACCTGTCTTCGACGAACAAGAGGGCGTGCTGGGACATCTCTGCCCCGGGCAGGTCGGAGAAACGCGCCTCTCCTCCCCTGTCTCCTCCAAGCCCCCTCTTCTCCCCCCCTCTTCGTCCTCCCCAGCCCCTGGTCCCGCGCCTCCATCCTATCCTCCCCACTCCTCCTGGGCCGGAAGGCTTGTTGGGGTGATGGCTGTGGACTCCTGGTCCCAGAGGCTGCGCGATCCCAGAGATGCCAATCTAGATCACTACCGCGCTCCCGCTCGATGCCAACGAATCCTTTTTGCGAGGGGAGGGCCATTGGCCGATTTCACGGTCTACTGGTGTCACAACTTCTCTGCCGATCTCACTATTAATTCACCGACTTGTCGCACGATGTAGTGGTCTCATCATTATCTGTCAATATACCCGTCAAGGTATCTATCTATCGGGATCATTCTCGTTCTGCCCACCTACGGAGCAACCGCAAGACAGCCGCAAAACAACCACGGGACAAGCATGGGAAAAAAACACTGGACAACCACAAAACAATCACGGCACAACGGCGGAACAACCACGGGACAACCACGGGACAACAACGACACAACCACGGGACAACTACGGGACAATCACGGGACAACCAACCCCGGGGCAACCGCGTGACAACCCCGCGCACGCAACGGGACAATCACGGGACAACCGCAGGCGACTCATTTTGGCTCGACCTGAGCCTAGCTAGGCCGGGATCACTTTCGCCCTCGCGCAGCTTCGCCCCGCCCGCGCGGACGACACGGACCGAAACCAAAACCGATTTCCCGGGTGGAGGCCTCCGCTTGACTTCGGTCTCACCCCCTCAATCTCCTATCTACCTCGAAACATACCCTTCGGCTGATAAGGCGGTTGGGGTGGGGATGGGGGCAACTTTCGATTTACGATTAGCGTCGCATCGAATTCACAATCTACCCTTGCCACGAAAACATACCACAACAAATCTACACGCACATCGTACAACCGCATGACAACCCACGGGACAAACCACAAGACGAGCACGGGACCAGGACGACCACAGAAAAACGCACGGGACAAATGGGACGACCCACGGAACAACCATGGGACCACCCACGGGACACGCCCAACTTTTCCAGGCCCCCGCGAAACAGGAAGGAACCCTGACTGGCACACCATCGCCTTCGCGCAGCCTCGCCTCGCCCGCACGCACGGCACGAAGCGAAAACGAAAGCGATGTCCCACTCAAGGCCGCTTCTTTTTCACTCCCCCGCCTCAGTTTTAGGTCGCCGGCCGTCTAATTCGTGATCCAGCGATTGCAACCCCAAGGTTGGGAGGTGACATCGGAGTGACACGGAGTCCCTCCATCGAGAACTTGGCTTCGCTTCCGGAGCGTGTCGTGCGTGCGCGGGGAGCGAAGCTGCGCGGCAGCGAGGCAGATCCCGGCCAACTCAAAAAGCGCCTTGCCGTCATATGATGCTCCTGCCCGGCCGCCGGGCGGTGGGGCCCGGGTTCTCCCGCGGTTGTCCCGTGCTTGTCCCGCGGCTGTCCCGATGGCTGTCCCGCAGTTGTCCCGTGGTTGTCCTGCGGCTGTCCCGTGGCTGTTCCGCCCCTGTCCCGCGGCTGTGCCGTGGGCTTTCCCATGATCGTCCCGTGGCTGTCCCGCGGTTATCCCGCGGTTGTCCCGGTGGCTGCCCCGTGGTTGTCCGGTAAACAAGCGAACCGACAGAGACATCCCCACAATCTGCGTGCGATGAAAGATGGAGTCCGGAGGGCCAAAAAGCTCGAACCGCCTGAGGCATCCCAACAGTCGAAGCGCGGAAGGGGCCGTGCAGACAACCACGGCAGCTCCCCCCTTGGGGTGCTGAAGCCAGCGGATCGCCTAAGACACCCCCACAGTCTGCTCCGAAAGCGATGGGGCCTGGGGGCCCGAAGGAGCAAACCGCCCGAGGCCTCCCCGCAAGCTGGGCGCGAGCGGGACCGTGCAGGCAGCCATGGCGGCCTCCCCCCTTGGCGACCCGGAGCCCGCGCCCCGCTGGGACGTCCTCACAAGCGGCTGGCGAGAGCCAGGACGGGCAGAAACGCCGGAGACATCCCCACGACCTGGGCGCGAGCGGGGCCATGCAAACAACCCTGGCGGCTCCCCCTTGGGGTGCTGAAGCCAGCGCCTCGCCCGAAGCATCCTCACAGGCTGCTCCGAGAGCAAAAGAGTCTGCGAGGGCCAACACAGGCAAAACCGCGTGAGGCATCCCCACAACGGGGGCGCGGACGGGACCGTGCAAACAACCCCGTGGCGGCTTCCCCCTGAGACGCTGAAGCCAGCGCCTCGCCTGAGACATCCTCGCAACCTGGGGGGCCAAAAACAGGCAAAGAGCCTGAGACATCCACGCAATCTGGGCGCGAGCGGGGCCGTACAAATAACCCTGGCGGCTCCCCGCTGGGGTGCTGAAGCCAGCGCTCTGCCTGAGACATCCTCGCAATCTGCGAGTCTGAGTGCGAGTGGGTCTTCGCGAGAATGGGTCTGTGTGCAAGTGATCTGTCTGTGTGACTGCGTCGCAGTGCGAGTGCGTCTGAATATATGTGAGCTTGAGTGTGAGTGGATATGAATGTGAGTGAGTCTTAGTATGAATACAATAGGTATGCGTATGAGTGGGTCTGAAATGTGAGTGAGCCCGGGTATGAATGAACAGAGCGCGATGAAAACGTAACGAAGAGGAGAGAGCAGGAATGGAGGGGGGAGGAGAAGGCGGAGGCGTCACAATATTTACTCGACGCGGAGATCCCGTAACATGTGCATCTTATATTCCGGACACGTCTCTTTATTTGCGAGTATCCGGTGTAGGCGCCAAAACACGAACCTGAGGGAGCACGCCACTTCCCACTGGATACGCGCCGAAGCACGACCCTGAAGGAACACGCTACTTCCAACTGGATGCGCGCCGAAACACGACACTGATGGAGCACACGACTTTACAGTGGATGCGCGCCGAAGCAAGACCCTGAGGGAACACGCGACCTCCAAGTAGATCTCCGCGCGGAATCATCCGGCGCCTCTCTTGAGACATCCTCACAATCAGCCTTGACGGCGAAGGATGGTGGGCCACCAGGCAGGCAGAGCGCCCGAGACGTCCCCGCACTCTGGGCGCGAGCGGGGCCGTGCAAACAACTCTGCCAGCTCCCCCTTGGGGCGCTGAAGCCAGCGCCTCGCCTGAGACATCCTCACAATCTGCTCTGACAGCGAAGGCCAAAACAGGCAGAAACGCCGGAGACATCCCCACAACCTGGGCGCGAACGGGACCGTGCAACCAACCCCGGCGGCTTCCCTTTGGGGTGCTGAAGCCAGCGCCTCGCCCAAGACATTCTCGCAATCTGCTCGGAAGATCATGGAGTCTGGGGGGCCAAAAACAGGCAAAGAGCCTGAGATATCCCCCCAATCTGGGCGCGAGCGGGGCCGTACAGACAACCCGGGCGGCTCCCCGCTGGGGTGCTGAAGCCAGCGCTTCGCCTGAGACATCCTCGCATTCTGCGAGTCTGAGTGCGAGTGGGTCTAAGCGAGAATGGGTCTGTGTGTAAGTAATATGTACGCGCGTCTGTGTGTGACTGCGTTATAGTGCGAGTGAGTCTAAGTATATGTGGGCCTGAGTGTGAGTGAGTCTGAGTGTGAGCGAATACTAATATGAACGCTTCGCGCGCGCTCAAGTTCTAGCTCGGGCTGGGGGGGGCGCTGGAAGATCTTGGACAGCGCTATCGAGCACAGGCGCGTGACATAGTCGTGCCTCCTGAGGGCCTCTTGGGTACCACTTGGGTCTTCGTGGGGGCATCTGAAGGGCTTCTGGGGGGTTCTCCGTGCTTCCTCAATTTGCTGTTGGAGGCACCTCTTGGGTGCTTCCTGGGAGGGCGTCTTAGGGCTTCTTGGGGTCACTTGGGAACATCGTCGGGGTTCTCCGGGCAATCGGAAGGTGATGTTCTGCAATGTGAAGCCGTCATTGGCCGTCTTGGCTGCGTGGAGGCCAGACTTCACGGCGCCTGGGGCCACACTGAGGTAATCCGCAAGACTCCCGGAGGCCTCCTGCACACAGTTTTGATGCATCGAGGGCACTGTTGGGCAATCTTGGGGCCCTTTGTATGTCTCCTTGGGGTCTTTTGGGGCCACTTGGGAGGCTTATGGGGGCCTTGTCGGACCACTTGGGGACTCTTGGGGCCTTCTCTGGGCTCTTAGGGCGAAAGACTCTGCTGTTGGGTTCGCGTTCCCATTCTTGGGCCTCTCTTGGGACCGTCTAAGTGCCCTCTCGGGCCGTCTTGGGCGCCTCAGGCACCGTCTTGGGGCCTCGTGGGCCTTCTTGGGGCCCTCTTGGAGGCCTCTTCGGCTATCGTGGAGCGGTCTTGGGGGCCTCTTGGGCCGTCTTGGAGCGTCGGGATGCCAAAAGGATGAAACGCTAAAATGTACCAAAAACCAAAAGATAATCAGAGATTTTGGCTTCTTGGACCCCTTTTGGGAGTGCGGGCCATCTGGAGGCCATCTTGGGCGTGTTAGAACGATAACTCCACGATAGCAGGCCACCTGGAGGCCTCTCGCATAATAGGCCTCCTGGAGGCCTCTCGCGGCCCTTTTCATCTGTGTTGGGGCTGTCTTGGACGGTCTGGAAGCGTCCCTGGCGCCCCGACACACCCATGGCGCGTCGGGGGCCCCCGCGCATCGGTCCAGGTATATATATATATATATATATATACATCTAAGCATATAAATATGTATACATACATGATTACATATAGATATATGAAACTATATGCATGCTCACGTGTAGTTACATATATGTATATATATGTGTCCATACATATATATATATATATGTGGACATATATGTATTCGGGGGCCTCTTAGAAAGAGTTTTGAAGCCTTTTGGGTGTCGTCTTGGGGCCTCTTGGAGCCTCTTTTGGGCTTCTTGGGGGCCTCTTGGAGCCTCTTTGGGGCCTCTTGGGGTCTCTTGGGGGCTTCCTGGGGGCCTCTTGAGGCCTCTTGGGGGCATCTTGGGGCGGAGAGCTTGATTTTTCAGTTCGCGTTCCCTCTTGGGCCCCTCTTCTTGGGGCCTTCTTGGGACCCTCTTGCGCCGTCTTGGGCGGCTCTGGGGCCGTCTCGGGGCTCTCTTGGGCCGTCTTGTGGCCCTCTTGGGGGCCTCTTGGGCAGTCTTGGAATGGTTTTGGGCGTATCTTTGGCGGTGGTTTGGAGCCGGAAACTCGAAACAGCGAGAATGCAAAAAAATGATTAAACAGAGTGACAAATCAACGATTTTGCCCTCTCGGGGCGCGCTGGGGCGGCATCTTAAAGGCCTCTTGGGGCGTCTTCGGGGCATCCGGGGCAGTTTAAAACGCATCGTGCGTCGCCAGAGACCCCTGGACGGCGTCTTGGGGGTATCTCGAGACCGTCTGGGGCCGCCAGGATTGCTGCCTGAGGGCTTCCCGGGGCGATTTTAGGCCTCCCAAAGGCGGGCCCGGGCCCCTGTACCCACATTTGTGGTCGAGGTTCTGTCCCTCGGCCCCCGAGCCCGCTGCGCCGTTATATGTATTTAGGTATGCGTATGAATGAGCCCTGAGTGTGAATGAGCCCAGGTATGACTGAACAGACCGCGATGAAAACGTAACGGAGAGGAGAGAACAGGAATGGAAGAGGGGGGAGGAGAAGGCGGAGGCGTCTCAGTACTTACTCGACGCGGGGATCCCGTAACATGTGCATATTATATTCCAGGCACGTCTCACTGAGGGACTCTGTCTGCGAGTATCTGGCATAGGCGCCGAAACACGAACCTGAGGGAACACGCTACTTTCCACAGGATAAGCGCCGAAAAAACACTGATGGAACAAACTACCTCCCAGTGGATGCGCGCCGAAACACGACACTGAGGGAACACACTACTTCCCAATTGGTTCGCGCCAAATCAAGATCCTGAGAGAACACGCCACTTCCCACTGGACACAAGTCGAAGCGCGACCCTAAGGGAACACGCTACTTCCCACAGGATACGCGCCGAAAAACGACCCTGATAGGAGCACGCTACTTCCGATTGGATGCGCACAGGAACACGACACTGAGGAAACACACTACTTCCCAATTGATACGCACCGAAGCACGACCCCGAGGGAACACGCGACCTCCCAATGGATCTCCGCGTCGAAACATCCAGCGCCTCTCATGAGACATCCTCACAATCAGCCTTGACGGCAAAGGATGGTGGGCCACCAAGCATGCAAACCGCCCGAGACATCCCCACAATCTGGGCGCGAATCCTGAAGTGCCCCCACCACTGGCAGCTCAACCTTGGAAGTGCTGAAACCAGCGCCCCGCTCTTGTGTACCATGGGTTCCGAGTGAGTCTGAATGCAAGTGAGTGGATGCGAGTGCGGGCGAGTCTGAGTCCGATCGCGTCTGAGTGTGAGTGCGAGTCAGTATGAGCGCGAGTGAGTCAGAGTCCGAGTGAGTCTAAGTGTGAGTGAATATGAGTGGGAGAGAGTCTGTGTGAGTGAGTCTTCTGGTTATGATTGAGTCTGATTGTGATTGAGCCTGAACGTGGGTGAGACTTCGCATGAGTGGGTCTGAATATGAGTGAGTGTGAGTGTGTCTGATTGTGAGTGAGTCTGAGTGCGAGTGAGTCTGAGTACTAGCGAGTCTGAATGTGAATGGGCCAGAGTGAGTGAGGGAGACGGAAGCAAGGAGCAGGAGGAGGGTATGTTTTCTGGGAGCCGGCGCCATCTAAGTATAAACAAGAGCCCCATCTCAAGAGGCGGGGAACAACGATAACCGCACCTTAAGATATGGGGGGCAATAAGAGCCTCATCTGTGGGCATCTGGAAACACGAAAAAAAACGCACAGCCCTCGGACACCCGAACCTCCGGGCTGCAGGGCGCAAGCACGGGTGTGCCCGACGCCCTCGCCCCAGCCCGCAACTACGAGGACGACGCCGAGGCCGAGGACGTCGAAGAGGAAGTGCCGGCACAAACGTAAGCTCCCGGAGCTCCGCGCGGGTTCCTTGAACCGGCGCTGGGCCCCCCCCCCCCTTTCATGGCGCGCGGAGGGCCCGGGGGGGGGGGGCCTGCACCGATCCAAGGACCCCGCGCGGAGCTCCGACAGTCTGTGTCCATGCCGTTTTTTCTCTTCCTCGGGGACGAGGACGAGGACGACGACCAGGACGAGAACGATACGCCGTCGCCGCGCCAGCCGCTGCAGGCGCAGCAGCGGAGGCGCGGCCGCCAGCCAAGGGCCACCCCGGGGTGCTCAAGTCCCTGCGCGCACGTGAGCCGAGCCGCCCTGCCTCCTACGTCAGAGCTTCCCCCTGTTTCATCTATCCTCACCCTCCGTCCTCCCCTCTGTCATCCTGCCGCCTGTTTCATCTATCCTCACCCTCCGTCCTCCCCTCTGTCATCCTGCCGTCCCACTTTCGTCACCTCTTCCCCGCCTCCACCTGCTGCTCCATCTACGTTCCTCCTCCCTCCCTCCCTCCCTCCCTCCCTCCCTCCTTCCCATCGTCATTCACCCCAACGGATGTCTCCCTCCGATCCTCCCTCCGCACGCCCGTCTGTCCGTCCCTCCCCCCTTCCCTCTCCCTCTCCCACTCCCTCTCCCTCCTCCCCCTCCTCCTCCTCCTCCTCCTCCTCCTCCTCCTCCTCCTCCTCCTCCTCCTCCTCCTCTCCTGCTCCTCCTCCCCTCCTCCTCCTCCTCCTCCTCCTCCTCCTCCTCCTCCCCTGCTGCTCCTCCCCCTGCTCCCTCCTCCCTCCTCCTCTCTCCTCCTCCTCCTCCTCCTCATCCTCATCTCATCATCCTCATCATCATCATCATCATCATCCATCATCATCATCATCATCATCATCATCATCATCATCATCATCATCATCATCATCATCATCATCATCATCATCATCATCATCATCATCATCACATCATCATCATCATCATCATCATCATCCTCATCCTCATCCTCATCCTCATCCTCATCCTCATCCTCATCCTCATCCTCATCCTCATCCTCATCCTCATCCTCATCCTCATCCTCATCCTCATCCTCATCCTCATCCTCATCCTCTCCCTCCTCCTCCTCCTCCTCCTGCTCCTCCTCCTCCTCCTCCTCCTCCTCCTCCTCCTCCTCCTCCTCTCACTCATCCTCCTCCTCTCACTCCTCTCACTCCTGTTCCCTCCTCCGCCTCCTGCTCTCCTGATCCGCTGAGCCCGTCCTGGGGCTGCTCCCACCCTTGCACAAGCTTGGCCAGGGCTGAGGGATCACGCGGCGCGCCTCAGCGGGGCCGCAGCAGCTTCGGCACGTCCCCGTGCACCTCCCCGAACGGCGGGGTGGGAGGAGGAGGGGAGGGAGCAGGAATTACCCTGAAGATGTACCCAACCCTTGCGCAACGCATGGCCAGAATAGCTGGGCAGATGTTATAGGCGGTGGTAACATGGGAAAGGGATACATGTTCTGCGAACGGCATGTGGGAGGCTCGCAGCGCGGCCTGCAGGACACGGATCAATGGACAGGAGGCTTGAGGGAGGTGATTAGTTAGTCCCCTAGGTCGAGGGGAAAGCGGGACGAGGACTAAAGAGGAGAAGGCGGACAGGGAGCTCGAAACGTACGCGGGGCAGCAGCAAGGGGACATGGCAGCAGCACGAGAGTGACGACAAAAGACGCTCAGAGAAAGGGTAGAGATGATGTTTTGAGGTATGCCAACAATCAGCCCTCGAAAGCGGCGACAGTTTTGCGGATCCCCCAGGGATGGAGATGTGTAAAATGAATCCGCGTGCGCCCCCCACTATGCTGGACCCCGCTGCCGCCCTCGAACATGGCGACAGTTTCGCAGATCGCAGCCCCCCCCAAGGGACGGAGAGGTCTACCCTGAATATGCTTACGACGTTGGAGCCCCCATCAACCCCCGAAAGTGGCGACAAGCTCGCAATTAGCAATCCCCACAGATGGCGAGGTCACGCTCTGATCTGCGCAGCACCGCACTAAGCTGCCGCCCCAAACAGCCCTCGAAAGTGGAGACAGGTTCGAAGATCGCAGCGCCCCCCCAGGGATGGCGAGATCTGATATGAATCTGGGCAGGGCCCCGCTATGCTGCCCCCCCAGCAGCCCTCGAAAGTGGCGACGGTTTCGAAGATCGCAGGCCCCCCCAGTGATGGCGAGATCTGATACGAATCCGGGCAGGGCCCCGTTATGCTGTTACCCCCAGCAGCCCTGGGAAGTGGCGACGGTTTCGAAGATCGCAGGCCCCCCAGTGATGGCGAGATCTGATACGAATCCGGGCAGGGCCCCGTTATGCTGTCACCCCCAGCAGCCCTGGGAAGTGGCGACAGGTTCGCAGATCGCAGCCCCCTGGGGAAGGCGAGGTCTGATCTGAATCTGGGTGGGGCCCCGCTGTGCTGCCTCCCCCGGGGACGGCGATGTCTGATCTGAATCTGGGTGGGGCCCCGTTATGCTGCCTCCCCCAGGGACGGCGAGGTCTGATCTGAATCTGGGCAGGGCCCCGCTGTGTTGCCCCCCCCGGCAGCCCTCGAGAGTGATGACAGTTTCGCAGATCGCAGCCCCCCCCCCCCCCGGGGACGGCGAGGTCCAATCTGACTCTGGGTGGGGCCACGCTGTGCTGCCCCCCCACGAGTGGTGACAGCTTCGCACATCGCAGGCCCCCCCCCCCAGGGGAGGGCGAGGTCTAATCTGACTCTGGGTGCGGCCGCACTGTGCTGGCCCCTCCCAGCAGCCCTCGAAAATGTTGGCTTGGCCGAGGGCTATGAACGGACGCGTGGATTTTTTTCCCGGTTTGAATTCTCAATTCAATGTTTTCGCTGAGGCAAGCGAGATGTCCAATAATAACATTCGACAACATGGCAGAATCGCCACGAAACGAAAAATCAGCATAAAAAATGAAGACGTGAATCCACGCTGAATTCACTCCTAGCACCGGCGAAACCAAAAAATGGCGACACTTTCCCAGATCGCAGCCCTCCAAGGCTGCCGAGGTCCCGCTCTGATCTGCGTGGTACCGCACTAAGCTGGACCCCCAGTCGCATCCCCCCAGGAGGGATGGGGGAAGGGGGCGGGAAGGACGCGGCCACAGAGCTCCAGTCAAAACGAGAGCCCAACCACGCAGGGTTGGAACAGCGGCTTCGGCAGCAGGAGCAGCTGAGGAAAGAGAGGGAGAGAGAGAGAGGGGGGAGAGAGAGGGAGAGAGAGAAAGACAAAAGAAAAAAACAAGAGAGACACACACACACACAAACAAACCCACACATACAGAGAAACAGGGAAACAGAGAGAGAGAGAGACACAGACACAGAGAGACAGATATAGAAAGAGAAAGAGAGAGAGAGAGAGAGAGAGAGACCAAGGGAGAGACAGAGATAGAATGATAGAGAGAGAGAGAGAGAGAACTGCCGGCAGCGAGGCGCATGCGCCTTCCCTCTGGAGCGTGACCGCGCGCGTCCCTCTGGAGCGTGACCGCGCGCGCGGGCGCCCGCGCCAGGGCCGACGAGACAGAGCGCTCCAAAGGGTAGCGGCATGGCTCCGACCCGCTTCAGGAGCGGCCGATACCAGCAAGCACTGGACGACGCAGTGCAACACTGCACCGCAGAGTGCGCCACAGGGAACAGGGGTTGGTAGCCGGCGGTGGCGAGGAAGGGAAAAGGGGATGAGGACTCCCGCGGCGTTAAGATCCACGCAAATGCATCACAGTAGCTCGCCCTCCTAATCTCCTGTCCTGGTCCTCCATACTCTCTTCAAACATTCCAAGACGGAGAAGAACAGCAGGAAGAGGAGGAGGAGGAGGAGGAGGAGGAGGAGGAGGAGAAGAAGGATAAGGATGACGTGGAGAAATAATCAGAGTGAAATTCCCCGGACGCACATGAACTGATATCTTTAGAATTGGCTTGCGCGGGCGACCGAATGATCTGGTCATCTGGACTGGTGATCCAACGATGTGGAGATTCGGAAAATCCGATGATCTGGCCGCCTGATCCAATGATCCAGCGATCCGATGATCTGGCCGCCTGATCCAATGACCCCGCGATCTGGGCTACAATAATCCGGTGCTCCAGCGATATCGGGTGATCCAATTATCGATTGATCTGGTGACGGGCGATATGGTGATCTGGTGACCTGGTAATCTGATCATCTGGTGACCTGGTGAATCCAATGATCTGGTTATTCGGTGATCTGGTGACCTGGTGATCTGGTGGCCCAATCCATCTGGGCTGGTGACTCAAGGGTCTGGTGATCCAGCCGCCTGATCTAGTGATCCGCTGATGCGCACGTATGATCCAACGACACGGTGGTGCATGGCCATCTGATCCTGTGATCTGGTGATCCAGCCTCCTGATCTGATGATGAAACGATCTAAAAATCTGGCCGCCTGATCCAGTGACCTGGAGACCTGGTGATCTGGCCGCCTGATCTAGCGATCTGGCCCACTGACATGGGGATCCAGTGATCCAGCGATCTGGCCGCCTGATCTGGTCCACTGGATGAAGTGACCTTAACGGTTCGCCTCCCGTTGTCCAGTCACTCTCCCCGTCTCCCCTTCTTCGTCATATGCCCCGTCGCTGGCTCGCCGTGCGAGATCCCAGCGAGCTCGATCTCGCGCAGGAACGTGCCGATTAATTTTGGTTACTGCGATTGTGATCGCTGCTGCGCGCAGAGCGTTCCCATCGGCGCACGGTGAACATGTAGGCTGCGGATTGGGGCATCCCTGGAATGTGAAGCACATTCCGAAGATGACATGGCAGAGGCACTGAGACGGTAATGCGTTTGTTTTCGTCGAACTGGACGAGGTCGACTAAACGTTAACACCTTTGAAGCTAGACCGGCATACTGACTGGAAATTTCGTTTTAGGATTGCCCGGGCGCAACAAGAACATTGATTCGCGGTGTGGTGCGTCTTGGGTTTGCACTGGTACTCCTCCTCCTCTTCCTCCTCCTCCTCCTCCTACTCCACCTCCTCCACTTGGGGTTCCCAAAACGGCGCGGTGACAGACCGTGCGGTGACCTCGACATCCTCAAAAACCTCGCCGCGCGATCCGTCACCGCACCGTTCTGGGACCCTGAAGGCCTCAGTCTCCCGAGACATCCTCGGAGAACGACCCGAGTCCCAAAACCGTGCGGCCATCCCGATATCCTCTCTGACCCACCGCTCGGTGTGGTCACCGCGCCGTTTGGGGGGCCTCCTATCCTCCTCCTCCTCCTCCTCCTCCTCCTCCTCCTCCTCCTCCTCCTCCTCCTCTTCCTTCTCCCTCTCCTCCCTCTCCTCCCTCTCCTTCTTCCTCCATCTCTTGTCCTAAGAAGAAACCTCCTCCCTGCCGCAACCCCAGACATGCCGGTAGGGCGGTCCGGGCGTTTCGCCTGAGACTTCCTCACCACTTGTGATCCTGAAGCTTCAAACTTGCAACAATTCCACGGATGGAGGGCGGGCCGTTTTCAAATCGTGGCTCTCGCCTGAGCGCCGCGCACAGTCGTCGTACAAGTTTGTGACAGTATTGAGGCTGGAGAGAGTGTCGTTTTTAAAATGTGGCTGTCGCCTAGCGCCGCGCGCATTCGCCTTAAGCAACAGCAGCAGCTTCACAGACGAAGGGCGGGTGATTTTCAATATATGTGGCTCTCCCCTGAGCAGCGCGCACATTGGTTTTAAACCATTTCATCGGTTTAAAGAACAAACGGCGGCTCCTTTCCAAAATGTGGCTTTCGCCTTAGCGCAGCGCACACTCGTCTTCAAATGTGTCAAGGATTCATATGGTTAAAGTCCCACGAATCGCGCTCTGGCCCGATTCAGGGTTTTCAGGACGCAGCAATCACGTTGATTCGTGGCGTTGAGGTCCCAGGACATGCGTCCTCGCGCTATGTTGGATTGCCCAGACGGAACAGTAGCGCTGATGCGCGGCGCTGGACTCCAAAGAATCGCGCTTTCGCACGCCTGAAGATTGTCAGATGGTAGTCTTCTAATGTGACACTTCTCGCAATGACAACACATTCTTGTAGAAACCAATGGAGAGGGCAGTTGGGGGAGGGCTGATTGCAACATCGTTGGTGGGTCTTGGATTTACAATGGCCCACATCCTCCTCCTTCCCCTCCTTCTCCTCCTCCTGCCGCTCCCTCTCCTCTTCCTCCTGCTCCTCCTCCTACTCCTCCTCCTCCTCCTCATCCTCCTCCTCTTCCTCGTCCTCCTCGTCTTTGTCCTCATGCTCGTCCTCCTCCTCCTCATGCTCCTCCTCCTTCCCCTCCTTCTCCTCGACTGTTCCTCCTCGTCTTCCTCCGCCTCGTCCTTCTGCTCCTCCTCCTCCTCCTCCTCCTCCTCCTCCTCCTCCTCCTCCTCCTCCTCCTCCTCCTCCTCCCCCTCCCCCTCCTCCTCTTCCTCCTCCTCCTCCTCCTCCTCCTCCTCCTCCTCCTCCTCCTCCTCTCCCTCTGCTGTTCCTCCTCCGCCTCCTCAACCCCTCTCTCCTCCTCCTCCTCCTCCTCCTCCTCCTCCTCCTCCTCCTCCTCATCATCATCATCATCATCATCATCATCATCATCATCATCATCATCATCTCGTCTTCCTCCTCCTCCTCCTCTCCCTCCTCCTCCTCCTCCTCTCCCTCCTCCTCCTCCTCCTCCTCCTCCTCCTCCTCCTCCTCCTCCTCTCCCTCTGCTGTTCCTCCTCCGCCTCCTCAACCCTCCTCCTCCTCCTCCTCCTCATCATCATCATCATCCTACTCCTCGTCTTCCTCCCTTCCTCCTCTCCCTCCTCCTCCTCCTCCTCCTCCTCCTCCTCCTCCTCCTCCTCCTCTTCCTTCTTTCCTCCTCCCCTCCTCTCCTCCTCCTCCTTCTCCTCCTCCTCCTCCTCATCCTACTCCTCCTCGTCTTCCTCCTCTTCCTCCTCTCCCTCCTCCTCCTGCTCTTCCTCCTCCTCCTCCTTCTCCTCCTCCTTCTCCTCCTCCTTCTCCTCCTCCTCCTTCTCATCCTAGCTGTCGCCCCCTTCCAGCCCTGCGAGAGCGGGCCCTTCCGTCCAACCGCCCCGGGGGCGCACCAACTGCCGCCACTCGCCTGCTGCCGCCGCCTGCGCGAGCGCGGCCGGGCCGAGGCCTTGGGCGTCGACCTCGGTGGGCTTGCGGACGGGAAGGAGAGGAGAAGGGGGCAGGAGAGGAGGAGGAGGAGGAGGAGGAGGAGGAGGAGGAGGAGGAGGAGGAGGCCTAGGGGGAGGAGGAGGAGGAGGAAGAGGAGGAGGAGGAGGAGGAGGAGGAGGAGGAGGAGGAGGAGAAGGAGGAGGAGGCGGAGGAGCTGGGCTGAGTTGAGCGCTTTCCGATGCGGCTCCCTGTGAATATCTGCATGTTCCCTGACCTGATGGTATTCTGAAGGCCAGTGCTTTGGCATTGTGCTATTGCCAGCTAAGAGAAGAAGACATCTCAGACATAGGGCTCTGTTGGCGTTGCTATCGCGGGTGCCGGAGGGTTCGAAACGACGGGACCATCCATTCCCATCGGATCACGTTACCCTTCCCCGACATCGTGATAATCTTACCGCGAACACTGCTAGGGGACACCCAAACAGATCGCTGGGACTCATCCCGATCTGAATCTTGTTCGTTATCATGTATAAAGACTGAAGAAGACGTGTGCCATTGAACATGGGAAAGCCAAGACAACGAGGACCGCGGGAACACCTGGGACCGCTGTGTCCTGAAAAGATTTCGCATCCTACATACCCAGCGGGTGCCATAATAGTATTCATGAGATTTCTTCTTCTGGGAGAATACAAGCCGTCATCTCTATCTGCTTGGAGCCGAGAAACTTCGCAATTGCCTGATTTGGGGCCCGCGCAACAACCGTCGATCGCAGGATTTCGACCGTTACCTTGTCAAACCTGGCGATGCGCTTCTTAATGGGGATGCACTGGTTGGTCAACATTATGATGTCTTTCCCCCAAATCCAAAGTGGGGTTCTTGTTTTCTGTGGACACCCCGCGCAGGAACCAGAACACGCACTACATCATCACCCGCTCACTCGCTCACTCACTCACTCACATACTCACTCACTCACTCACTCACTCACTCACTCACTCACTCACTCATCATCACTCATTCGCTCAGTCATCACGTCGCCATCACTAACACACTTATCACCACCAACATCACTAACATCATCACCACATCATCATCAACATGAGTAACATCATCACTACCATTCACTCACTCAGTCACTCCCACTCACTCTTTCACTCATCATCATTACAATCATCACCGTCATCACTCACACGCCCACTCACACTCACATTCACTCACTCACAAACCATCTTGATCACCTTGACCATCACTCGATCACACACTCACTCACCCATTCGCTCATCATCTGCATCATCCTCACCACCATCATCACTCATTCAGTCATTCTCTCATTCACTCACCCACTAATTCGCTAGCTCGAGTTTTGGGGGACTATCAAGCGGGAGGCTCGTCTGCGAGTCAAGTGCGAGGAAGTCTCAGGCGGGAGCCCTCTCCCGATGGGGCCTGCACTTCATGTTTTCCATCCGAACGGGCCATCCTCGAACGTGTAACTGTCGTCACTTTTGGGCTCCTGTGGCCTGAATATGGGGGGGGGGGGTATCAGGCGGGAGGCTCGCCTGTGGGTGAATTGCGAGGAAGTCCCAGGCGGGAGCCCCCTCCCTATGGGGCCCGCACTTCATGTTTTCAATCCGAATGCGTCATCCTCAACCCTGTAAACTGTCGTCACTTCTGGGCTCCCAAAGCCTGAATATGGAAGAAGTATCAGGCGGGGAGCCTCGTCTGTGCATGAACTGTGAGGAATTCTCAGGCGGGAGCCCCCTCCCTATGCGCTCTTCAGACGGCGATTTGCCCGACCCATCAGGTGAGGAGGAAAAAGAGGAACAGGAGGTGAGGACGACGATACGACGACGGCGGCCGGGCGCAGGGGGAAACCCTTGCGTCCGGGTTGGGGGTGGTAACCCATCCTCGGTCGAATCGGGGGCAGGGGGGAACCCTTGTCTCCGGGGCTGGCGGTGGTAACCCATCGTCAGCCGAATCGGGCGCAGGGGTAAACCCTTGCGTCCGGGCTGGCGGTGGTAAGCCATCGTCAGCCGAATCGGGCGCAGGGGGGAACCTTTGCGTCCGGGCTGGGGGTGGTAACCCATCCTCGGTCGAAGCGGGCGCAGGGGGGAACGTTTGCGTCCAGGCCGGGGGTGGTAACCCATCCTCGGCCGAATCGGGGGCAGGGGGGAACCCGTGTCTCCGGGCTGGCTGTGGTAACCCATCGTCAGCCGGATCGGGCGCAGGGGGAAACCCTTGCGTCCGGGCTGGCGGTGGTAAGCAATCGTCAGCCGAATCGGGCGCAGGGGGAAACCAAATCCGTGGCGCCAAACAGCTCACAGACCAACATCCCCAGCAACGTATAACCCCTAGAGGAGGTTTGCTGCTTCAATTTCGTTATCCCGAGCAACCCCACGGAGTTGTTATCCCAGTTCACGTATTGGAAACGTTCCAGCAATACCGAATATGCTCTACATTTAAACGAGTGCGGGTTGCGCCGGGAAACCAGCGCATGAAGTATGCCGTCTCCTGTCCCAGCGCCGCCTTTTATCTTAACGAGTTCTTCCAGATCATCGAAGCTGGGCTCGACGTCGGGATGCCCGTCGAGACGAGCCGCAAGATCAGATGCGCGTAACCTTTTCAGAAATTGCCCTTTCCCATCCACGCGCATGGCGTCGGTGTCGAATGATGCATGGACTTAGTCACGCAACGCATCGTTTCAATCGCCCCTGTCTGAGGTGATCCCGCCGTCGATATGCAAACACGTACGCGGAATGCGGTGCGTCCCGCCATTCCTGTTGATACAATAGGTGGCACTGCTGGTTTTGCTTGCAATCCGCGCGCGCTGAGAATATTCCGCCTGCTCACGTTTGGTCCGCACCATTTTCCTCGACATCAACATCTCCTCAATTTGGACATCGTCTTCCTCGAACAACGCCTAGAGGGCCCCCTGCGCTCGTCGGCTAACGCGCGTTGAACGATCTGGATGAAATCATTCAGAATACCAGCCCGCCCCTCGCCCCCATTCCAGGCGAAAGCGTCCCACGAACGAGCTATGTCAAGCAGTTGCTTGAAATCCAAATGATATAACGTTTGCTCAGCGTGTGTCAGATTGGCCCCAACTCAAGACCGGCCGTGCACTGGCACGTGGGCTGAGCTGCGCAGTTGATAACGCACACATGTGTCAACAACGAGGTCCAGAGAAAGAACATTCGACTCCGGCAGCGAAGACCACAATGCATCGATCTGAGACTCAGCCCGAGAAGAACGTGTCCTGCCCAGCTTGGTGCACACACCCCTGCTTCTCAGCAAGCGCTGCGAATGTGCTGTGCACACAAAACCCAAACGACATGAAGAACTTACGGAGGGTGCGCCGCATGGCCTTCCAGCGCGTCTTGAAAGGTCGAGCGACGCATTTGCCTGTAACCAGAAGTGCGCTCGCAGGCGGAGCGACGTTCGCATCGCGGCCGACGAACTTCGAAGGAGTTTTGCCCACTCTCCGTGTCTTTAGCCTAGCCGTCTCGATGGCGACAAGCATCTGCTGCAAGGTGTCAGACTCAGCCTGGGCAGCAAAAACGTAGTCTAGAACGTGCCCCGATGCGTGAACGTATAAATCCACCACAACGACGTACCAATACGGTGAGGGCACCGGATAAGGAACCATGTGGATAAGGAATCCAGGGCCTGGAAGCTGGTGGAACTCCAATCGTGGATTGACCATGCGTGTCATTGCCGCCCTCATCAGATACGGAATCTTCAAGGGTCTGAAGCCTCCTGGGCGCATTCCTTAACCAATGCCCCCACCGTAGAGCTCAAATTGTTCCCACAAAATGTTGGAAACCAGTGGGGGCGGCAAATCAACCGCAACGTCGCTCGAGGCCGCCGTTCGCACATAGAAGCCGTAGTGCTAGTGCGAGCATAGAGAGGCAACCGACCTTGCAAAACTGCGACTCTGCTCAAACAGTATCTGTGACGCAAATCCTTCAATACATGAGGATATCGACTGGCTGGTCTCTTCTGAAAGTTCCAGGTGAGAAATTCGAAACTGCTTCAGCGTCGTAGATGAATCGCCGCCCTCCGAAAACTGCCGCGGCCTCGCAATCGAGAAAAAAATCGTGCGTGTACGTTGTCAGGAACCGTGCAAGTTCTGCTGATCACATTTACTCTGCAGCTGCGTGAAGCAAAGGCTGAAACGATCGAGTTCGTCGCACTGACAGCTCAACCGCACCTGTAGTGGATCGAGGTGCCGTTACACCTCAACGCAGGCCATCTTGGCAAACTACTTCTCCAGGCCCATCGCGCCAAATGGTGCTCCAACAGAACGACGCAATTCCTCGATCTCTGCTTGCAATTGCCGCGCTTCCTCTTGGCTGGACTGGGCGAGGAGCGCCGCGATCTCTACAGTCTCTGGCGAGTGCCTGGCCTCCAGAGCCATCGCGCTGCTCCCATGGGAAGTGACGGCCAATCGGCGCCACACCTAGTGCGCGCAAGCGGAGCCTCTTGGGCCTCTCGAGCCTGGAGCCTCTTGGAGGCCTCTTGGGAACGACACGTTGCGCTCAAATTCTTGACCTCAACTCCTCCCTGTCGCACCACCGGGCGTGTGGTGAGGACGGGCCCGGAGCGTTTCGCCCGAGACTTCCTTTCCTCTCTACGGCACTGAGGCGTGCAGTCCCAACGGCTACACGGATGGAGGGCGGGCCGCTTTCAACATGGGGCTCTCCTTTCGGTGCTGCACACGCTCGTCTTAAACAGGTCCAGCAGCTACACGGACGGAGGGCCATTCGTCTTCAAAATGGGGCTCTCGCCCTGGCGTCGCACACGCTCGTCTCCCAAACAGCCTTGCACGGAAGGAGGGCACTTCGCCGTCAGAGTGGGGATTTCGCACTGGCGCCGCGCAAGCTCGATATTAGAACAGCAGTTGCCACGGATGGAGGGCGTATCCTTTGTCAAAGTGGGGCTCACGCCTGTTATTGGCCCACCAAACATAACCACGAATGTAACACTGCGCCGTAGTTACATGGGTGGAGGGCGGCTTCTTCTTAACATTGGGCTGTAGCTTGAGATGTCGTTGGGTTACACTCCCAAAACTGTACCATTGTGGAGCGGCTGAACAGGTAAAGAGCTGTATCTTTCAGATTGGGGCTGACGCTGGGCTTCCTTGAACTTTTTGTTTTTTTTGTTTTTTTTTATTTTATTTTTTTTTTGTTTTTTTTTTTTTTCTGCCGCGTCGCAGAAGGCACCCTGCGTGGTGTCCAGTGGCCGCGGGCATTCGCCAAGGCCGCTAAGAATAAGCTGCGCGTGAAAGCTCAGGAAACACAAGACTGTTTAGAACGAACACGAACAACCGCGAAAGGAAGGAAAGAGCACGAGGATAAGAGGGAGGAGACGAAAAGGGAGGGGGGGAGGAGGACAAGGGCGAGGGGGCAGCAGCAGCATAGCAGAAGCATCAGCAACTAGAATCGGGCGCGCCCACCACCCACATACTACACTCGCGAGCTTCAGAGGGTCTGGATATGCCTGCAACCAGCGCTGGGAGTGGCAGCCGCGGTGTGGTCGTCCTCTCCGAGGAGCCCCCCGATGGCGAACTTGGCCTTGTTCAGGCCCCGTACGAGGACGTTGAGATACCTCGTGCCCCAGCAGGGTGTGGCCGTGCACCACCTTGACGCCGATCTGGTGAAACTTGCTCCACCTGGCGCGGCCTCGCTCCACGTCCTGGGCGGCCCAATGAAGGTCTGCCGTGCGGTGCCGCCGAGCCCAGGTGCCCGTGATGCTGATCTCTGTGAAGTACAACTCTGCGCACCCGGCCCCAATGTGGGCCGCCCTTGCCTGCACGGCGGGCGCGGCCCTCCGGCCGCCCGACTTCGGGATCCGGAGGAGCGAGTGCACCCCAGGCTGGTAGAGGTCAAACCTCTGCCCGTGCACGTTCACGAGGTGGGGGTCCCCCGAGGCGGAGACGGACAGCGGGCCGCCAGCGCTGCCGGCGGCAGTGGGAGCGGTGGGCGCCTCAGTCGTAGTCGTAGTCGTGGCCGGCTCGACACTCTGCTCCTCGAGGTAAGACTGGTAATTTAAATGAGAAACATCGGCATTACATGCGTCACCCTTGAACAAGAAGCAGCAACCACCGTTCGAGATCATACTGCACCCTGCTGTTGCATCACAAACCTGTTGACATTGAGTGTCAGACCTTCCGTCGCACATGCGCCAGCCCAGTCCGTGATGGAGATCCTAATCAGGCCCCAAAGCGTCGGCACTTGTCCAATCCTGATCATGCCCTGAGCAAATTCCAGTACCAAGTGATACCCATGCCGACGGTGCTGGGGTTGGTGCGCCCTCCGCAGTCGGCGAAGGCGTCGGGCCGGGCGTCGGGGACGAGGTCGGACTGGAGGTCGGGCTGCTCGTCGGACTGGACGTCGGGGACGCGGTCGGACTGGAGGTCGGGCTGCTCGTCGGACTGGACGTCGGGGACGCGGTCGGACTGGAGGTCGGGCTGCTTGTCGGGCTGCTCGTCGGACTGGGCGTCGGGGACGAGGTCGGGCTGCTCGTCGGGGCCGCCGTGGGTGCTGCAGTAGGACACTGGAACACCAGCGACGGTCTGGTGCTCTCGTCGAGGGCTTCGCGAGACCAAAAACTACTGCCCCCCGCCCACATCCATTCTGCAACCAACGCAAACGAGATGGTGTTCTTACCGGCGAGTTTCGCCTGTGGAACGGTGCATGCGAACGCCTGCCCGACTGGGCCTGGGTATGCCTGATAATCGCAAACCTGCTCCTGCCAGCCAGGGTGGTTGGACCAAATAGTGGTGCTTTCCGACCACGCGTTCTGCACCGTGAAGACGGCCACCTTTGGAAAGGTACCAGCAGAATAGTCAGTCGGCCACAGCAGGAGCGTTGCATCCTGAGCATCGCAAGGAACGCTGAATTGCAAGAACGAGTATCGAGTGCCGCACCAGCCGTCGGAGTAGCGCTTGTTGACCAACACCTGCTGGGTACCATAATTCGTTGACTGGCAGGACTGAACATAGGTATCCGCGAGTGGCCGCTCGACGGTTGTAGCCTGAGTCGGGCTTGCAGCCATCTGCATCAGGCAAGAGTCGAAGTCCTTTCCGTTTGCCCCTGAGACTACCAAAAACGCGGTGGCGAGTTTCACTAGCATGCTCATCAGCCAGATCCGAACTTGTACGAATGAGGTCTGAAAGTATCAAGGTGTGTGTGTAGTTTTCGGCGATTGCCTTGGACCGCAAACTTGATCCGAAAATGCCTTGAGCCAACCGGGTCTCAGGCCTTACTGCTCGATCGATGGAGGGCACTGTGCTTTCAAAATGGAGTTCACGCCTGAACCTCGGGCCCATGGGGCGCTTCTCTTTCATGGGGGGCGCTTCGCGCAGAAAAATGCTTGTAGGGATTAATGAGCAGGGTATTGGAAGCGGGTAGGTATATCGCAGCGACGCTCATTAATACTGGGTTTGCTCTGGCCCTCCTCCACCTACTCCACCTCCTTCCACTCCTTCTGCATACGTGCTCTTTTCTTGCTTTTCATACTGCTTCTCTGCTCCTGCTGCTGTTCCTGCAACTCCTGCTGTTCCTGCTGCTGCTGCTGCTGCTGCTACTGCTCCTGCTGCTCCTGCTGCTCCTGCTGCTCCTGCTGCTGCTGCTGCTGCTCCTGCTGCTGCTGCTGCTGCTCCTCCTCCTCCTCCTCCTCCTCTTCCTCTTCCTCTTCCTCCTCCTCCTCATCCTCCTCCCACCCTCGCGTCGCGGCGGCCATGGGCCTGATAGTTCTCCTCCAGCCGCACGCGAAATGGTCTGATGCGGGGTCCTGCGTGCGGTTCTGACCAGGGCTGCGGTCCACAGCAAAGCAGGGGGAGGAATCCTCTCCTTCTCGGCCCTGTCCTCCTCCTCCTCCTCCTCCTCCTCCTCCTCCTCCTCCTCCTCCTCTTTACCATCATCATCGTCAGCATCAGCAGCATAATCTTCATCATCATCGTCATCATCATCGTCACCAACATCAACATCAACATCAACAGCATCATCATCATCATCATCATCATCATCATCATCATCATCATCATCATCATCATCATCATCATCATCATCATCATCATCATCATCATCATCATCATCATCATCATCATCATCATCATCATCCGCATCATCATTAACAGCATCATCATCAGACGTATCAGTATCAGTATCAGCATCAGTATCAGCATCAGCATCATCATCATCATCATCATCATCATCATCATCATCATCATCATCATCATCATCATCGCTCCCTCCATCCATCCATCCTGCCAGCCACTCTGGGGATGACGGGGAAGGAATGGAGAAAGCGAGGAGGAGGCTGAGCGTCCCCAAGAAGGCTCCATCCACAATCATCGAGGAGCCCCCGCACGGTGCGGGAGGTCAGCCGCGAGACGCGCAGCTCGCGAGAAATCCGCCGCCTCCGAATCCGAGGGCAACGATCCGCCCGAGCCTCTCCGATCATTGAGAGGGAGGCGATGCAGGTGATGAAGGATTGGTACGCGCCGTAGCCGAGGAAACGGACGTGGACGGCGAGGACCACGAAGGATCACCAGCACCGCCACCACCGCAGCGACTTCTTTCGCCAATGTAGACAACGACTGAGCGCGCCGACCTGCAGACTTTGCCGGAGGGCGCCTACTTGGCCGCTCCGTCGTCGACATCTTCACAACCACGAGCAGGAGGTGCACCACCCCACGACCGCCACCAGCAAAAACGGCGCCCCTGCGGGGAAGCAACCAACCGCTGCTCCAGCCGGCGCAGGAGCGGCATCCACTTCCCGTGGGGCCTCTGCGCCGCCAAATGCTCTGCCGCGGCCAATAGCGGCGCACCCATCGATGGGAGGCCTCTGCGTCGCCACCTGCTTTGCCGCATTCAGGGGCGGACTCCAAATTCAGTGGGGCTCCTGTGCTGCCGAATATTCTGCCGAGGCTGGAGCAGCAGCCGTCGAGAACCCTGAGCGCCAAGGTGGCTGCAGTATTGATTCCCTGCCACCTTTGTGTATTTCGGACAACTGCAGTGGCAAGCACATGATTCGTTTACCTTTACACTCCCAGCATCAGGAGCAGAGCGTGCGACCGACCTTGTGATCTCCACGGCGTCGTGTCTACATACAGCAGACGAGGATCCCGAGCAGACCCACATTAATAGGATGCAGAGGTACATCTCGACAACATCATTACGTACAGCCGTCTTGGGTCAATGTGAGCTCTCAGCACGAAGTACACCGCATACACAAACATGATGCAAACTTGCGAGATCACTGATGCCCTTTGATATGCGGCCATCTCCGGGTTTTCCCACACCCATACCATGAAGGTCTTCTCTGCGGTAACGGTAGCAACGACAACAACATATCGAATATTGAAGACCATACGGGAATTGGGCGCGCTTCCAAAACCCATGTGGTCTGTACCGACACTCCGTCATGATTTGGGACAAACCAGACTCTTTGGTGACGTCTCTGCCACCAGGGCCCTGGACGCAATTTCTAACAGAGGTTCGGCATCAAGAAATGCCACACCAACCCTGACCGCAATGCAAGCGTTTTGAATGAAGAGCTGATGAAACGGAACCGCTTGAATGCCTGAAAAGACAAATGGTCGCCGGATGTCACAAGCGACTGCTCCACAACCGTACAACTAATTACAGTGGCTTCCATATCCTTGCTTTCTCCGTGATCCCAAGCGCGACGACCCTCCTAGCCTTCGGTGCACGATGCAATGAGCAAGCTGCAATTGTACGACTTGCCACTTGGCCAAGAGGTGTAATGCCGATAAGATCAACTTACAGCTGCAGGCCAACAACAAAGCCAAAGTGGTCAACTAATTAATGATATGCAAGCAGGGCTGCAGGTGGCACCCGAGAGGATACCATTCTCTGTCGAGGTCAATCCATGCTCGGGGCATGAACAGAACATACAAGGCGATAGACAAGATACAACGGTATCATTGATCTTGCATGGCCGACATACTAGCCACGCCTGGTTGAAATTAACGGAAGGGTGAAATATTACAACGAACGAGCTCATGGCGCAGGTGCCAAGTTACATATAGTTTGTGATCTCGGCGTGTGTGTGTGTGCGCGGAAAACACGTAAAGCATGGCATGTACTTCTTTTTGGATTTGCGCAGAGAGCAATAGCATACAAGTGTTCATACTTTCGGTGTTAATGTTTGCGCTGGCATTAATATCATGCATCCCACGAAGGCAATACATGGAAACATTATGTACTGTTCCGACACCGACAGCGGACGTCTCATGCAGCTACTCCTCTCCAACAGGACGACAACCTCGGCACCCAGCAGGGGATACTCATGATCATCGCGGAGATCCACGCAGCACAGCAGTACACCACTACGGTTGACCGCATGCACGGCCACGCCTCAAGGAACGGCCAGCAAACTCCGACGGTGACCACATTACTACCCGACCTCTTGATCACCCCGACCACGGAGGGCACGGCATCCTCCAGCCACGAGGGAATTGACAGCAGGAGCGACGTACGAGCGCATCTCCAAAAACGCGAAGCACCAGCTGCGGTAACAGCAACGGCCCCAGCGACACCGACGCATGTAGCGAATCCCCTACCGCGCTACAAGGCTCCGCCAGCCATACTCACGCCTACGCCTATCACACAAATGACCACACCAGGCGACGCATTTGGCAGCGAGGGCAAGCAAGCGAGCACACCACAGCCATGGCAGGAGGTACCATCCAAGACACCTCCGACCACCCGGCTGAACCACGGGAGACACCAGGGGAGTGCAACGCGCCCAAATACGCCAAACGCGGGCGCAACGATCCCGAAGGCCAACCCCGACACCAAGAGGAACCGGGACGCAGCCATCGAGCTCGCAAGCCGAGCCCCAGGCCCACCGCCACAAGGCATGACAACAGGAGTGGGCAGAAAGGAATGCATCCACGACATAATCGAGCGCTTGACCGCCATAATCAGCAACGACCGATACGACCGTGAGAGCGCGATGTCCATGATACGTACTCACGAGGCGATAGCTGACTACATCGACCAGATGATCGACTTGATCGGCTCAGGCGAGACCAACAGGGACAATGGAACGGACCCGGACCTCCGCATCGAATACTACCAGATCATAGCATACGTGGAAGGGGCCCTCAACAGATACTGCAAGTCCGATGAGCTGCGGGAGGCACGCCCTTTCCACATGGCCCAGCGACAAAGGAACTTGGCCAACTACGCCAACCACCAGCTGGCCCAAATGCTGAATTTCCCGAAGCATCACGGTCGCGACGATATCCCTGAGCCAGCAGAAGGGGTACGTCAGAAGAGAGACATCCTCATGGGCATCAAGGCGGCCATACGACATAACCCTACACCTACGCCGACGCCATTCCTTGTCACAAACTTCCAGGGAGGGAAACCGCAATCGAGGCAATGGTCAAGATGGCCGAGTTTATCAACAACCAGACCCCGCGACGCCAGGACGACCCACAGCCCACAGCCTCAGCAGACCCTACCGCCGAAACCCGGCCCCCCGACCGTCTTCGACTTGATGCAGCCTAGTGACGAGGACATCAGGACCGCATCACGCCATGGTCGACAGCTGGATCAGCAGCCGCCGACTTCAGGACCGAAGGGAGCGGAGCTGACCAACAACACCACTATCGGGGGCGGCCAAGAGGGGGGCGTCCACGAGGAAGGGGCGCAAATCCTGGCCGGCGGCATGTGCGCGGCCCGGGGGGGGGGGGGCAGGACCGTAATGAAATGAGAAGAGGCGCCAAGAATTCTCAGGAAATCCGCCGGCCCCCTTGTGGGGCCACCAGGCTGTAGGCGCGAGGTTCGCAGTTTCCTGTACCAGTTGTAGCTTGTAGTTTCCAGTGTTACAGTTCTGCTTCTTGCTGGTTATTGTAACTAGTTGATTGACCGCGCGAGGGGGGGGGGGCCCAAACCGACATTTTAGCACCTCCTGGGCGCGTTGTCTGAATTGCTGGGGGGGACTCGAAATCGACACCCCTCACGCAGATCCGGGTCCAAAAACAAAGGGGATTTGCCACATTTCTGAAATTCGGTGCCACCCCTCACGCAGATCCGCGGGGTCAGGGTCCAAAAACAAAGGGGATTTGCCACATTTCTGAAATTCGGTGCCACCCCTCACGCAGATCCGCGGGGTCAGGGTCCAAAAACACATGGGATTTGCCACATTTCTGAAATTCGGTGCCACCCCTCACGCAGATCCGCGGGGTCAGGGTCCAAAAACACAGGGGATTTGCCACATTTCTGAAATTCGGTGCCACCCCTCACGCAGATCCGCGGGGTCAGGGTCCAAAAACACAGGGGATTTGCCACATTTCTGAAATTCGGTGCCACCCCTCACGCAGATCCGCGGGGTCAGGGTCCAAAAACACAGGGGATTTGCCACATTTCTGAAATTCGGTGCCACCCCTCACGCAGATCCGCGGGGTCAGGGTCCAAAAACACAGGGATTTGCCACATTTCTGAAATTCGGTGCCACCCCTCACGCAGATCCGCGGGGTCAGGGTCCAAAAACACAGGGGATTTGCCACATTTCTGAAATTCGGTGCCACCCCTTACGCAGATCCGCGGGGTCAGGGTCCAAAAACACAGGGGATTTGCCACATTTCTGAAATTCGAACCCATCACGCACATCCATCGCAAGGCGTGGTAACCCAAACTGCGAGAACTCCCTCGGCCCTTTAATCGCAAGGTGTGGTAACCAAGCCCTTAAACCATACACGTCTTACCAATCGCCAGGTGTGGTAACCCCTCTTGTGATCAGTTGGTTTTGCTGATTGCGACTCGGCTTCGCATGAAGTTTCGATACTGCTTCACGACAGCGCCAAGGCCTCATGACTTAGCTCTTCCATGGCCCATTCTCCGAGAGAGGGGGCCGGCGGCAGTGGGCGAAGCCCTTACGGATATCATGGCTCACGCCATTATATCCACCCCCCCTAGTCATCACCCTCCTCTTTGCCGCCCCCGACGCTACATGGCAGCCTCAGCGGATCGCGCTCATCGGGGACCGAACCGACGGTGGCAGGACCGCGCAGCGCCGGCCAGCTCCACACCAGGGCACGCGGCATACTACCCATGACAACTGCGATGCGGCAGCTGCGATCCGCAGTGCGATCACTGACATCAAAGCAGACCGGGACGCGTACCACACGGCTTACGAACGGAAGCCGCGGACGTCACAGCCCACAGACGGACACCACGGCGTCATCCATCAGAACGACCATCAGGAGATGGACAAAAAGGCCTTCCCAGTCTACGGCCCCGACCCGTGAAACCCTGGCCGACCTTCGCAGACGCCGTCAAAGCGAACCAGCGCGACCAGCACGACCCAACTACGGCGAAACAGGAGACCACCCTCTGATCGCCCACAACACCGAGGCACGCCTCGCAATTGGACCAGCCTAAACGCGGCCAATCAATGCGCCATATCCTCACCTACCTATTTCGTTCCTCACAGCAGACAGGACCGCCAGCTGCTACCCACCCATTCCGATCTCTGCACTATTCTTTTACCGACACGTGCGCACTTCCCGCAGAATTGAAGCAGCACAGCTGGTGGTTTGGGATTCTACCCTCTCTTTGGCAGCACCTTGCAGCGTGAAATTCAGTGGCGACTGCGATCAGCGTGGGTCCTTACGGGGCCTTATCACCCACTTCGCGACACGCCTTTGAGACAGGCAACACAATACGGCGTGAACATCAGTGGCGACTGCGATCAATCTCAGGCGATTGCAAGTGAGTCACATGTTGAAGGTCTTCACCAGCCTCCTACCTTCCCCTCCTTCTGGCTCACCTGCTTGCAGCCCCGTCTCCCCCCACCGCACTCAACTAACCTTCTCAACAGCCCCCTCTTGTGGCGGGGAAAGGGCGGACCTAGCAGTATGGGTTGGTGTGTGGGCGGGGAGAGGGACAGGACACGCCGCCTGCTGCCCAGGCTAGGGCCATAGCGGCAGCGGCCACAGCCTACGCCCACAGCCAGCCACCAGGGCACGTTCCCAACCTCCCCTCTGTACACTAATGGTCTGACCACCAGGGCATCTTCCTCACCCTCAGCTAGCAAGCAGGGCACCTTTCTCAACCTCCCTCGCCCCAAGGTTCAGCGAACCACACACACCCGCGCCACCGCCACGTATGGCAGAAACCACCACCAGGCACGGCGGACCCCCCCAAGCAGCCACCACTCCCGTGATCTGGAAACCCCACTTCTGCCTCGGCGGGGGAGGGTGCCAGTCATGGGGATGGTGGCTGTGTAAGGGGGCTTCCTGTTTGCAGGGGATGATATCCTTTCTGCCATCTACCTTGGCGAGTGCGGCCGGTGCTGCCTCGCGCCAACACTGGGGGAGCGCCCAAACCTCCCTCAGGCTCGGTGCAAGCCCCCAAGGCGGCCTCGAGGCCGACGTGCTGGGAGCCCTGCGCCTGCTTGCAGGCGGGGCATCCCGCCGTCGGCCTGTGGGACGCCCGTGGGGGCCTCCTATGGGCAGAGGGGGGGGAGGCCCTCGGCCTCTTCCCCGCCTGCGAGCGGGCACCCCGCAGAGGGCCCCGAGGGACGATCTGCGCCCTCCAGCACCCCCGCGGCACCTCCCTTGAGTTTTCGGAATCCGCCGCGCGCCCTCGCCACCTGCGGCTCCCTGCCTCGGCTCGCCGCCCGCCAGCTGCCGCCACCCCACAGGCCAACCGCGCCGCCCGCCGGCCGACGAGCCGCCGCGGCCCGTCCTGGCGAGGGCGGGGCCTCCCGCCGTCGCCCCCCGCGCCGCGGGAGGCCTCGGGGGGCACCCTCCGGGGCAGCCTCCAGGGCACCAGGGCACCCACCAGGGCACCCTCCAAGGCTCCTCAGGGGGGCCCAGGGCACCCTCCAGGGCCCCAGGGCACCCTCCAGGGCCCCAGGGCAGCTCGGCGGGAGGCCTCGGTGGGCACCCTCCAGGGCACACCCGAGGGAGGGGGGGCCCAACACAGAACCACGGGCCTCCCACCTTCCCACGCTGCCCGCCGCCATGCTGCAGCCTGCCACGCGCCATCCACGCCCTTCCCCGCCTCCGTGTGGTGCTTATGAGATGAGGCATGATGACGGCCCCTCCTCCTCCCTCCCTCCTGTCTGCGGGACCTTGGTCCCTAATCGTCTCATTTTTGTCTACATACTCCCCTAGGGGGGCCGGACCGGGCCTCCCTGGGGGAAGCGGATGCGTCTGAAGACACCAAAGCCGACAGGAATCAGGAATCAGGAGCGAGGAGGAGAATGAGGAACAGGGCGGAGGAGAAGGAGGAGGAGAAGGGGAAGGAACATTCGAGGATCATGGGTCATGGATTATACCTTCAGGGCCTGCGCGTCTCTGTCATGCTGCCTCTCGCTGCACTGCACTAAACTTGCGGCCTGGCCCTAGGCTAAGTCAGCAAAATCGTGACCTGGACATCTGCAGCCTCCTCAGGGCGATGCTGCTCCTACAACCTGCAGGAGGGCGCGAGGAAGAGGAGGAGGAGCAACGGACCGTGGACGCACAGGCCAGCCATCGCGACTGGAAGCAGCTTGCCGTGAGCAGGACCAGCCTGTGCCTATCCTCCCCCCTACCTTCCCCCCTCCTCCTCCGCTCGCTCCCTTCCTCCCTTCCTCCCTCCTCTCTCCTCCCCTCCTCCCCTCCTTCCAGAAGCAGCCTCCAGTCAAAGCGTTGTTCCGTGGAGGGGAGCATTCGCCTCTCTCTCTCTCTCTATCCCTCTCTCCCTCTCTCTCTTTGATTGGACGTGCCCCGCAACCCTTCTAACGAGTTGCTCGTGTCGAGCGATGTGGCTCCTCCTCGCGTATCCTTCCAAGCTTAGGCCCACTCTTTATTGAATCTTATCGCCCTCATCCTCCTCATCAGCTTCATCATATTAGACAAGTGTTTCATACTCATGCTCCTTCCTCCTCCCCTTCTCCGCCTCGTCCTGCTGCTCCTCCTCCCCATGAAGTTCGCCAGTCTTCCTCACTTGCTCCACCATATCTCGCTATCCCCACCCCTGATCCTAAGATGCGGCGTAAGTGCAGCTTGCACCAGGCCCCCGGGGACTGCACCTGTACCCACGCAAGCAGCGAGCCGATGGGGATGCCTCCCTGAACCCGTTCATCTCTCTCTCTCTCTCTCTCGCGAGAACAGCAGACAGAGGGGGGGGGATCAGTAGGTGGAGGAACGGGCGGAGGATGAGCGGAAGGATGGCAGAGAGGGGGGCAAATACGAGGGTTAGCGTGATGGTTGTCGCCATGCCACAATGTTGCACCGTTGGCACCCAAACGAGTGGTACAGTGCGAAAGCGGAGTCCACCAACGGAAGTGTAGATGCAGATATGTATACACAACTATATGTATCTATAGGTATACAGATCTGTGTATATACATATCTATTTACCTGTACGAGTGAACTTACAAACATATTCAAGACTGCACTGGCGCTTCGCGCCATGCACCTTGACCCTTTAGGTTTGGCGTGCAGACAGGAGGACAACAAACTGAAGCAGAACATAAAACGATAACTCGTGGTTGCCGTTTCTGGCATCGTCGTTGTAATCGTGTGATTCGTTATCCTTCCCTCATGTTTGTTCTTCCTCTTCCTCTTCCTCATTCTCGTCCTACCCTGCAAATTCATCCCCATCCTCAGCTCTTTTTGCGGATGCTCGTCCTAGGAGAGCCTCTTGGGGGCCTCACGAAAATGTTTGAACGCTTGTTGCGGCCATCTGGAGCCCTCCTGGGTTCCTTCTGAAGGCCTCTGGGGGCAGTCCCCGGGCCATCCTGCTTCCAACCGCGGTCTGCCTTGAACGACCAGGTCACGATTTGGATTGATTTGGGGGGCATCTTGGGGCCATCTTTGGCCATCATGGGGCTCGGGCCATCTTGGGGCCCTGTTGGGCCGTTTCGGGGCTTTCCCTTGGAATGCCTGGAAGCCATCTTGGTTAGATTTGGGGCGATTCTCCGACCTCCTGGGCGGTCTCGGGCGCCCGGAATACCGAAGAACAGAGCACTCTCAAAATCAGACAATAACCAAAGGAAATCCATGTTTTTTGCGCTTTGGGTCGTCTTCTGGCGTCTGGTGGGTGTCTGAGGCGTCTGTGGGCTATGGTGGGGCCGTTCGGCCGCCCTCCTGACCGATTTGGGCCCGTTGCCTAGGCCCAGCAGGGGCTTCGGGGCCAAGGATCTGGGGGGTCCCCGTTTGGGGAGGGGGTCACAGGGTCCCAAATTTATGTAGAAAGGGGACTCTATGTATATCCGGTGAGGGCCCCCCAACATGCATTTGTGCACTCTGGATGTGCAAACTGTGTGTGCTGGAAGATATGCGGTACAGTCTAGCTGGTACAGACTATGTGCCGCTAGCTGCGTGGCGCAGTCTGCGTGGCGCTGACGATGTGGTGCAGGCCATGTGGTGGAAGCTGTGCGATGCCGACTGCACGGCACAGCGCACCAGGCGCCCACGAGGCGCCCGCGGGCGTCCAAAGGACAACCCGAGGAGGAGGAGGAGGAGGAGGAGGAGGAGGAGGAGGAGGAGGAGGAGGAGGAGGAGGAGGAGGAGGAGGAGGAGGAGAGGAGGAGGAGGAGGAGGAGGAGGAGGAGGAGGAGGAGGAGGAGGAGGAGGGAGGAGGAGGAGGAGGAGGAGGAGGAAGGAGGAGGAGGAGGGAGGAGGAGGAGAGGAGGAGGAGGAGGAGGAGGAGGAGGAGGAGAAGGAGGGAGGAGGAGGAGGAGGGAGGAGGAGGGAGGAGGAGGAGCCGGCGCTCGTGGCGCCCACGAGGCGCCCGCGGGTGGCCACGGGCGGCGACCGAGCGAGCACCCGGAAGGCACATGCCAGCGCACGGGGCGCCCGCGGAGGGACGCGCGCGGCGACCGAGCTGGAGCCCGCCGCGGGTGTGAGCAGCTTCAGTGACGCCTTTTTATATCCATGCCGATTAGGAAGGCCCCTGTCTGTACACTTTTTCGGCCTGCGGGTCGAGAGCGAGCCTCTTCCGGTGAAGAGCTAGGCGGGCCGCGCAAAGCACGAACTGGGGAGACAGAGCGCACGCGGGCGGGGCCTCAGGCGGCCGGAGGGCGCGGGGTGCAGGCGGTGCTGCCCTGTCTGTACACATGTACAGAGGTAGAGAGAGAGAGAGAGAGCAGAGGTATGGAGCAATCCGTCTTTATCTGCGTTCACAGATGTGTTCTCATGTGCAAGACTGCATTGGCGCTTCGCGCCATGCACTTGAGTCCTTGATGTTTGGCAAGCAGGCAAGAGCGCATGAACATGGAACAGAACATTTAGCGGCATCGTCGTTGTAATAACGAGATTCGTTAGCCTTACCTCATGTTTCCTCCTCATCTTCCTCATTGTTGTCCTACCCTGTGAATTCGTCCCCATCCTCAGCTCTTTTTGCGGAGGCTCATCCTAGGAGAGCCTGTTGGGGGCCACACGCAAATGTTTGAACGCTTGTTGCGGCCATCTGGAGGCCTCCTGGGTTCCTTCTGGGGGCCTCGGGGGGCTTCCCCGGGCCATCCTGATTCCAACCGCGGTCTGCCTGAACGACTGGGTCACGATTTGGAATGATTTGGGGGGCGTCTTGGGGCCATCTTTGGTCGTCATGGGGCTCTCTTCGGGCCTTCTCGGGGCCCTGTTGGGCCATCTTGGGGCTCCTCTTGGACTGCCTGGAAGCCAGCTTGATTAAACCCCATCAGCCCTTTGGGGCGAAGGTGGTCTAGAGAGGCTCCTCTTCCAACCCCCTTCTTCCCCTTCGGGGAGGGGTTTATCATTGTTCCTTATTAATATACACCCACTTCCCCACACGGCCGGCGTCCAACCAGGAACCATGCCGACTCAATGATGGCCCGCCCCCACCATCCCGGTCAAAAAACAATACAAACCGCACTGTGCCTCCACATTTGGAACATGCGCGGCCAACCCCATGCGGCCCCACCCCCACAATCCCTGTCAAGAAACACTGCTAAATACACTTTGGAGCAAAGTCTTGAGTCATGTTCGTTAAGCCCGCGAACACTTTGCATTGCTTTTGACAGGGACGGCGGGGGTGCCAGCATATTCCCTGCCGTTTGCAGGGCGACCATCCCTGACAAAAAAATACAACGTGCACCTTGCGGCTAAATCTGAATCATGCGCGGCCATCACGCGATCACTGTCAAATGGTTTTTGACAGGGACGGCGGGGGTGGTGGCGCGTGGCCTGCTTTGCGCAGGCCCACCAGACACAATGATGGACATTGGTTTTCGACAAGGATGGCGGGGGCCGACATGCTTCCCGATGTGTGCTGTCACGTGCGCAAGCGCGCCTGACGCACTATGTACGTGCCCCGGACATGGCGCACCTGGCGCGGCTGGAGTGTGCGGCACACCTGACGCACTCGGAGCACGTGGCGCATCTGGCGCACCAGGCGTGCATGGCACGCTCGGGCCCCAAGGGTGACTGGCGCGCGTGGCGCCCCTGGCACGCGTGGCGCACCTCGCCCAAGCGTCGCGCACCTGGGGTCGACTTTGGTTCCCAGTAGCTGCCCATCCAAAGATGACCGCTGAACATGCTCAGGCTCAGGTGTTACTTATGTGTTGGGAGGGCGGGTGGGAGTGAGTTAGACGGCTTGCGGGCGGGTGGGTAGCTTGACCCCTCCCCCTACTCCCTCCCCTGGACCTGGACGGGGGGGTTCGCTGGTAGTTGGAGTGTTCAAGATGGCCCAAGACGGCACCAAGAGCGCCTCGGAGAGCCCAAGATGAGCTCCAAGATGACTCAAGATAGCCCAAGATGCCTCAAGATGGCTCCGAATATAGTCCAAAAGGCTTCAAGAACGCTTCAAGACGGCTCCAAGTGGCCAAAGTGCTTTCCAAGGAGGCCCCGAAGAAGCCAACATCCTTCAAAACCCAAAGAAGACAAATGATTGTTGCATCGTCGCCCGTTCGTTTTCGATAGCCTTCCGAAACATCAAGATGGCTCCAAGATGGCCCAAGAGGGCCCCAAGAGAGGCCCAAGAGGGCCCCAAGACGGCCCCAAGAGCGCCCAAAGAGCGCTCCAAGAGCGCCCCAAGAGAGAGCATGTTTGGGGCTCCTGAGGGGCAGCGCTAATTAGGGAACCCCTCCTTTTTGATCGATGTCCTCCAAGATGGCTCCAAGAGCGTCTCCAAGGCTCCCCCCAAGAGGCTCCCAAGAGGCCCACGAGGGGCTTCAAGAGGATCCCCGAGGCACCCGAGACGCTCAAAGTCGGCCCTGGGCCCGCCAAGATGCCCCCAAGACGCTCCAAGAGGCCTCCAAACAGCTTCCAAGACACATCCGAGGAGACTCCGGGAGGCATCGCACTCAAGAGGCTTATGGCTCTTCTGCTCGCCCCTTTCCTCCTCCTCCTTCCCCTCCTCATCCTCATCCGCCTGTTCCCCTCCGCGTCCTCCTCGCTCCTCCCTCCTCCCCCTCTCCAGCCTCCTCCTCCTCCTCGTCCTTCTCCACGTTGTCCTCCTCCTTCCTCCTCCTTCCTCCTCCTCGCCCTCCTCCTCCTCCTCCTCCTCCTCCTCCGATTCCTCCTCCTTCCTCCCTCTCTTGGGTACGACGGTTTCTCCAGCACGTTGTTCCTCCATATGCTCCCCCGCTTCCCTGATCAAGGCAACTCGCCTGGGCATCGTTTGTGGATGGGCTGGTGGGGATACTTTTTGATCGCGACCGCGAGCGGGCACCCGCGCGGCGTCGCAAGGTCGTGCGGAAAAGGAAGGGGCCACTACGCCGAGCCAGTGCTACACGGCACCGCGGGCGACGCAGGAGGGGGCGAAACGACGAAGAAAGCGGAACTGGTGGGGACACTTTTTGGTCGCAGCCGCAGGCGAGAGCGCAAGCGGCGAGTCGGAAGTCCGGGGCGCGGGCCTACTAATTAAAACAGGAGCAAGCTAGAGCGGCGTAGCCTAAACAACTAGCTGCCCAAGCATCGCCTCAGGTAGGCTGCAAGCTGCACTGAGTGTGGATGCCAGGGCCAGGAAGAAAGCGTCCACACAGCGTCCATGCAAGCAAATGTCCAAGGTGGGGACACGCGAAACGTCAACAATTTAGGGGCGATTCTCTGGCCTATACTGTTGGTACGCAAGCGCGCGAAGCGGGTCTGGCGCCGGGCAGACAGGGGCAGGCTGTGCCTCCTGCGATCAGGCATTCCCAACATCAGGCAATAACCAAAAAGGACATCACTGTTTTTTGCATTTCGGATGCCTCTTGGAGTTTGGAGCTTGTCTTTGGGTCGTCTTCGGGCGTCTGGTGGGTGTCTGGGGCCTCTGTGGGCTCTCGCGGGGCCGTCCGGCCACCCTCCTGACAGATGTGGGCCCATTGCCCGGGGCCTGGGGCCAGCAAGGGCCCGGGAAAACACAAGGGACCGTCTGCAAGGGCGCCCAGGGCGCCCCCAGGGCCAAGCATCCGGGGGGTGTCCCGTTAAAGGGAGGGTCGCACGCTCCCCGAGTATAAGAATACAGAGAAGGGAATATATCGACCATCTATCTATCTATCTATCTATCTATCTATCTACCTATCTATATATCTATATATCGATCTATCTATCTATATATATATACATATCGATCTATCTCTATATATATATATATATATCGAGTTATACACCTATATTTCCACATATATATATATATATATATATGTATGCATATATACATGTATATATACCGATATATATATATATATATATATATATATATAAAAATCGTTATATCGGACTGATCGATCTATTCCTAGATCTAGACATGTCTCTCTCTATATATATATGTGTATGCATTTGCATAAACATATGCATGTTGGTGGCTGTATATGTGCGCGCGTATGCGTACAGATGCAAAGATCAACGTCCAGAGACAAGAGCCGTGCAGATGACCTCGCCCAGGGGCGCAGGGCCCCTAACTCAACCCACTCAGCGCAGAGCTCTGATGCGTACATCTTCGACTTCGCTGCGCATTTCCTGGAGGGCCAGCTTGTGCAGCGCTGTGGTCTTCTTTGCTGGCTCGCGTGCCTGTCGGCCAGAGCAACCGTCGCCTCTGAAGTGTCTGCCGGCCGTTCGCCCCTCGGGCGGCCGTGGTCCGACCCCGTGCGCCCCCAGGCCAGGTGTTGAGGCGTGCCGCAGGGCCCGTCGCATCGAGTGCAGCGACCCGGGGCAAGGCCCTCTGCTTGACCGTCGCGAGCGCAGCCGGCGAGACGAGGCACCTGTGACCACTCCCGTCCCGCAAGCGCGACTGTCCATGCTCACCTTCTGCGCCTCCTTCGCAAACTCAGCGGTCTCCCTCTGGAGCTGGGCGGCTCGCCGTTAGCTCTGTGTGCGCGGAATTGTCGGCCTCATGGTGCCCCGAGGACTCGCGCAGCTGTCAGGCGAGACGTGGCGGCCCCCTTTTTTACCGGGCATGATACATAGTCATCCCAGGTATTCCGTTGCCTGCCAGGTCCGGGGCGTGGCCGACGGGGCACTCCCAGTCCACGTTCCTCTATCCTCCATCCTCCCTCTTGCCTCCTTATATTCACTTTCCACCCTCCCTCCTTCCTCCTCCGTCCTCCCTCCTCTTTCCGTCCTCCTTCCTTCTCCCTCGGCCCTCCTCGTCGTCCTCGCCCTCCTCCTCCTCCTCCTTCTCCTCCTCCTTCTCCTCCTCCTCCTGCTCCTCCTCCTCCTCCTCCTCCTCCTCCTCCTTCTCCTCCCCCTCCTGGCACTCCTCGCCCTCCTCATCCTCGCATTCCTCCTCCGTGTCCTGGTATCCTCCCCCTCCCTCCCTCCTCCGTGTCCTGTTATCCTCCTCCCTCCCTTCCTCCCTCCCTCCACCCCTCGCCCTCCTCACCCGACGCCCCCTCTGCAACTGAACCCCCCTCTGCAACCAAAGCCCCGCCGAAAGGGAAGACGACGGCAATGAACGCCCTGTAGGCCACTGGCAAGTGCTCCTCTCAGGAATCCGAACAGGGCGCCGAATGGGGAGAATGAGAGGGGGATGAAGGAATGAAAGGGGGATAAGGGAATGAAAGGAAGCGAGCGGGAATGAGAGGCGGATGAAGGAATGAAAGAGAAGGGAATGGTGAGGAGAGTCAGGGGGATGAGGAGGAGGAGGAGGAGCAGGAGAAGAAGGATGAGGTGGTGGTGGTGGTGGTGGTGGACATGGAACGAGGAGGGGAAGGAGAGGGTGACGAGGAAGGGAAGAGAAAGAGGAAGAGGAATCAGGTGAGGATGGGAATCAGGAGGGGGCGAGGCGGGTCGCGGAAAGGGGGCTGTGTCCTCCAGCCGCAGCACCGTCGACCTCCAGCCCCTCCCGCGCGCCACCACCCAGGGGCGGCAGAACAGCTCCAGCGGGGTCCAGCCGCACGTCGGGTCCTGCGCCATCCCGCTCGCTGCGCGGGGCGAGCACGGCGCCGGCGACCGGGAAGAGGGGCCGCTGGGACGACGAACGGGGGCAGAAGAGGGGAGGGCGACGAGAGGGAGGCGGAGGAAGCTGGCGAGGGCCGTGAGGAGGCAGAGGAGGGTGTGGAGGAGGGGGGGGGGCAAGAGGGGGAAGAAACAGGTGGAGCACGATCGGGAGGAGGTGGGGGAGGACGAGGAAGAAACACGCGGGCTCCCGGGAGGAAGGACAGGCTGGTCGCTTCCAGAGTGCGTAGCACTGCTGCGCAACGCGGGGTCATTGTCCGCACCTCGCCGTGCGCACACACGCTACAACGACCCCCTCGGGAATGAGCCGCCTTGTGGGGCATCCAGGCTGGGAGCCGTCGCCACTTAGCCCTACGTGGAGTGCCGCTGCTACGTGGCGCGAAGATGAAGATGTATGTGCGAGAAGATACAGACTAGCCCCCCGCAGAGGCCCCCCGCTGGCCCCCCAAAGGCAATCTCATTCTCACCGAGGCGACTTGCAGCTCCTGCTCCCCCCCCTTCCTGACTACCTACCAGACCACCCCAACCCAACCCGAAGACCCCAATTTCGGGCTGGGGGGGTACGGGTTCCATGTGTGTTTTTTCCGTGTTCCCCGACCCCCCCCCCAACCGGAAATGGAGGGCAAATTGAGGCCTTCGGGTTGGGTTGGGGTGGTTTGGTTAGGGGGCCACATGCGAACCCCACCCCTACCCCCCACGATTTCTGAGGGGGAGGGTGGGGGTTCACTTCGTTCGGAGCTCCCGAGTGGAGTGAACCCCCACCCTCCCCCTCAGAAATCGTGGGGGGTGGGGGCAATTAGGGTTCGCATGTGGCCCCCTATTGGTGGGTGGTGACTTCCAGCGCCTGCTCCCCGAAACAGCCTCTGCACTGACACAATCCGTGCTCCTGTCCCGAATCTTTGGCGGGCTGCCCTGGGTCCTCGCCCAGGGGCCCGCCTCGCGCCCGCCTTCCCTGAAGAGGCCCTGGGGGCACACACACACACACACACACATACACACTCGCACACACTCGCACACACACACACACACACACACACACACACACACACACACACACACACACACACACACACACACACACACACACACACACACACACACACACACACACACACACACACACACACACACACACACACACACACACACACACACACACACACACACACACACACGCACAAAAACAACAGGATTCCCCATATCCCCCATCTTTTCTGGGTCTCTTGTCTTCCCCCCCCCCACTTCCCACACCTTCCCAATGTTTCTGGGGAACCGACGATTCATCGTGCCTGTGTGTTCTCTTTCTCCTCCTGCCTCCTGGGCTCTCGCGCGCGCTGCCCGCCCCGTGCGCCGGCCGAGTGTGCTCCGAACCCTCTTGTACTCCGCCACCGGGCTCATGGAAAAGGCGCTCCTCTGCAAGCACGTCGGCTACGGCACCGCCCGTTTACGAGACTCTGCCCCCTCCCGGCCTCGCTCTGAGGCCACGCCCCCCCCCCGTTCTGGTGAATCCCACCAGCCCTTTGGGCGTGAGTGGTTTAGGGAGCTCTCTCTGTCCTCAACCCCCCGTCTTCCCCTTCGGGGAGGGGTTTACCCCTCCCCCTACCCCCTCCCCCTGGGCCTGGAGAGGGCGGGCCGCGGGTCGTCAGGGGAGTCTTTTTCGACTCCTGGGAGGGCCAAAAAACGACGACCCTCACGAGGATTCTGGCCCCGAGGGGGGGAGGGAGTTTGGCGCCTGAACTCGTCGTTGAAGTAAAAAACATTGATTTTACTACGGTTTTGGCCCCATTTTGGCCTTCTGAGGGGGCCGCGTTCCTCTTCCTTCATAGCAAAATCATTGATTTTACGAAGGTTTGGGGCTCATTTTCTCCTTCTCAGGGGCCAGCGCTCCTTTGCGCTTCAGAGGGCCCCCAAGAGGCCCCAAGAGTCCCCCAAGAGGCCCCCAAGAGGCCCCCAAGAGGCCCCAAGAGCCCCAAGAGGCCCCCAAGAGGCCCCCAAGAGGCCCCCAAGAGGCCCCAAGAGGCTCCAAGAGCCCCCCAAGAGGCCCCACGAGGAGCCCGAACGACTCACACCAGGACGAGGGGCCCGAACGACTCACACCACGAAGAGCCCGAACGACTCACACCACAAGGAGGGGCCCGAACGACTCACACCAGGACGAGGCGCTCGAACGACTCACACCACGAGGAGCCCGAACGACTCACACCACGACGCGGGCCCCGAACGACTCACACCACGAGGAGCCCGAACGAGTCACACCAGGAGGAGGGGCCCGAACGACTCACACCAGGACGAGGGGCCCGAACAACTCACACCACGAGAAGCCCGAACGACTCACACCAGGACGAAGAGCCCGAACGACTCACACCACGAAGAGCCCGAACGACTCACACCAGGAAGAAGGGCCCGAACGACTCACACCAGGACGAGACACCCCAAACGACTCAAACCACGAGGAGCGTTTTCTCTCCCTCCTCCTCCGCCTCGTCCTTCTCCCGCTGCCCCCACAAGGAGGATGTACAAGGAGGCGGGAGGAAGGAGGAACAGGGGAGATATGCGGGGCAAAGCGGACACACGCCTGAAAAACATTATCCCGGCAAAGCAACCTAACAGTGATGTGTAGGAGCATATCTGGAAGCATTCCCCTTAAGATTCAGATAAGAATCCTGTTGTAGAATTCTGCTGTTCTCGCAGTCGTGGTCGCATTCGCGATGGCAGTCGCAGTGGCAACAGCAGTCGCAGTCACAGCCTCAGCCTCAGCCTGCCTCAGCCTCAGCCTCAGCCTGCCTCAGCCTCAGCCTGCCTCAGCCTCGCCCTCAGCCTGCTTCAGCCTCAACATCAGTCTGCCTTCAGCCTCGGCCTCAGCCTGCCTCAGCCTCACCCTCAGCCTGCATCAGCCTCAGCCTGCCTCAGCCTCGCCCTCAGCCTGCTTCAGCCTCAACATCAGTCTGCCTTCAGCCTCGGCCTCAGCCTGCCTCAGCCTCACCCTGCATCAGCCTCAGCCTCAGCCTCAGCCTGCCTCAGCATCAGCCTGCCTCAGCCTCAGCCTCAGCCTGCCTCTGCCTCAGCCTCAGCCTGCTTCAGCCTCAGCCTCAGTCTGCCGTCGGCCTCGGCCTCAGCCTCAGCCTGCCTCACCCTCAGCCTGCATCAGCCTCAGCCTCAGCCACAGCCTGCCTCAGCATCAGCCTGCCTCAGCCTCAGCCTCAGCCTGCCTCAGCCTCAGCCTCAGCCTGCTTCAGCCTCAGCCTGAGTTTGCCTGCAGCCTCGGCCTCAGCCTCAGCCTGCCTCAGCCTCAGCCTCAGCCTCAGCCTCAGCCTCAGCCTCAGCCTCAGCCTGCCTCAGCCTCAACCTGCCTCAGCCTCAGCCTCAGCCTGCCTCAGCCTCAGCCTCAGCCTGCTTCAGCCTCAGCCTCAGTCTGCCTTCAGCCTCGGCCTCAGCCTCAGCCTGCCTCAGCCTCAGCCTGCATCAGCCTCAGCCTCAGCCTCAGCCTGCCTCAGCATCAGCCTGCCTCAGCCTCCAGCCTCAGCCTCAGCCTGCTTCAGCCTCAGCCTCAGTCTGCCTTCAGCCTCGGCCTGAGTTTTGCCTGCGCCTCGCCTCACCTCATCCCTGCTCAGCCTCAGCTGCCCTCATCCCTCAGCCTCAGCCTCAGCCTGCCTCAAACATCAGCCTGCCTCAGCCTCAGCCTCAGCCTGCCTCAGCCTCAGCCTCAGCCTCAGCCTTCTTCAGCCTCAGCCTCAGTCTGCCTTCAGCCTCGGCCTCATACTCAGCGTGCCTCAGCCGCAGCCTGCATCAGCCTCAGCCTCAGCCTCAGCCTGCCTCAGCATCAGCCTGCCTCAGCCTCAGCCTCAGCCTGCTTCAGCCTCAGCCTCAGTCTGCCTTCAGCCTCGGCCTCAGCCTCAGCCTGCCTCAGCCTCAGCCTGCATCAGCCTCAGCCTCAGCCTCAGCCTGCCTCAGCATCAGCCTGCCTCACCCTCAGCCTCAGCCTGCCTCAGCCTCAGCCTCATCCTGCTTCAGCCTCAGCCTCAGTCTGCCTTCAGCCTCGGCCTCAGCCTCAGCCTGCCTCAGCCTCAGCCTGCATCAGCCTCAGCCTCAGCCTCAGCCTGCCTCAGCATCAGCCTGCCTCAGCCTCAGCCTCAGCCTGCCTCAGACTCAGCCTCAGCCTCAGCCTCAGCCTGCTTCAGCCAAAGCCTCAGTCTGCCTTCAGCCTTGGCCTCAGCCTCAGCCTGCCTCAGCCTCAGCCTGCATCAGCCTCAGCCTCAGCCTCAGCCTGCCTCAGCATCAGCCTGCCTCGTCCTCAGCCTCAGCCTGCCTCAGCCTCAGCCTCAGCCTGCTTCAGCCTCAGCCTCAGTCTGCCTTCAGCCTCGTCCTCAGCTTCAGTCTGCCTTCAGCCTCAGCCTGCCTCAGCCTCAGCATCAGCCCTCAGCCTGCCTCAGCATCAGCCTGCTCGCCTCAGCCTCAGCCTGCTCAGCCTCAGCCCTCGCTGCCTTCAGCCTCAGCATCAGTCTGCCTTCAGCCTCGTCCTCATCCTCAGTCTGCCTTCATCCTCAGCCTTCCTCGCCTCGCACAGCTGCCTCAGCATTCAGAGTGTGGCCCGGGAATGGAGTTCTGGGAACTCGAAGAACACGAAATGGCCTACAGTTGGCTCCGGGCATTCAAAATCATGCCCAGGAATGGAGTTCTGGGAACTCGAACACCACGAAGTGGCCTACAGTTGGCTCCGGGCATTCAAAATGTGGCCCGGGAATGGAGTTCTGGGGACTCGAAGACCACGAAGTGGCCTTCAGTTGGCTCCGGGCATTCAAAATGTGGCCCGGGAATGGAGTTCTGGGAAATCGAAGAGCACGAAGTGGCCTACAGTTGGCTCCGGGCATTCAGAATGTGGCCCGGGAATGGAGTTCTGGGAGGTCGAAGAGCACGAAGTGTGTGACTGTTTGCGAAAAACGAGGTTCCCCGGAAATCCCCAACGGCCCCCCAACGGCCCCCCAACGGCTCCCCAACGGCTGCCCAGACCCCCCTGTGGAGTAATGTGCTGCTCTCTTTTGACCCTACTAGAAACCTATCAGTCTTCGCTGTTAGGTAACAACTGTCGGCATGCTTCGCAAGAGTTGCTGTTGTGAGATGGGCTGGTGGGGATACGCGAAGCGTAAAGAATTCAGGCTCCGCGCGGCCCGCTTCGCTTCGAGCTCTCGACCCGCGAATCCAAACAAGTGCTCCGAACCCTCGCCCGGCGCCCGCCCCGCGCTCGCCCTGCGCGCCCGCCCCCCGCGCGGGCCGGCGGGCAGCTCGGGGTGCCCGCCTCGGTGCCCGCCTCGGTGCCCGCCGCGGTGCCCGCCGCGCTCGCAGGCGCACGCTGCACCTGCCATCGCTCGGACGTCCATTTCCCGTGCATTGTTTTGGCTTTGCGCGTGTTTTCTGTTTTTTTGTTTTGTTTGCTCGACGGTCCAGGATGGTCCCCGAGGGCTCTCGCCGAGAAGACATGCACACGTCCGAGCGATGCCGGGTTCAGGATGCACGCGCAGCTTGCACTACACAGATTCCCCTAACAGGCTT
>CAUYUJ010019182.1:337526-378428 GCA_963575745.1 Prorocentrum cordatum | reverse complement strand
CTGTGACTGCGACTGCCGTTGCCACTGCGACTGTCATCGCGAATGCGACTACGACTGCGAGAAAAGCAGAATTCTACAACTGGATTCTCATCCGAATCTTAAGGGGAATGCTTCCAGATATGCTCCTACACATCGATGTTAGGTTGCTTTGCCGGGATAATTGAAGCCTTTTGGGTGCCGTCTTGGGGCCTCTTGGAGCCTCTCTTGGGCTTCTTGGGGGCCGCTGGGGGCCTCTTGGGGGCCGCTTGGGGCCTCTTGGGGGCTTCCTGGGGGCACCTTGGGGCCTCTTGGGGGCATCTTGGGGCGGAAAGCTTGACTTTTCAGTTCGCGTTCCCTCTCTTGGTTGGGCCCCTCTTGGGGCCTTCTTGGGCCCCTCTTGGGGACCCTCTTGCGCCGTCTTGGGCGGCTCTGGGGCCGTCTCGGGGCTCTCTTGGGCCGTCTTGGGGCCCTCTTGGGGGCCTCCTGGGTCGTCTTGGAGCAGTCTTGGGAAACTCTTGGGCGGTGCTCTAGCGCCAGAAACACGAAACAGCGAGAATGCAACAGACATCCAAACAAACCCCTGATAATCAACGATTTTGCCCTCTCGGGGCGCTCTTGGGCGGCATCTTCAAGGCCTCTTGGGGCGTCTTGGGGGCCTCTGGGGCAGTTCAAAACGCATCGTGCGTCGCCGGAGACCCCTGGACGCCTGGACGGCGTCTTGGGGGTGTCTCGAGACCGCCTGGGGCCGCAAGGATTGCTGTCTCAGGGCCCCCAGGCCGATTTCAGAGGCGGGCCCGGGCCCCAGTCCCCACATTTGCGGTCGAGGCTCCGGCCCTCGGCCCCAGAGCCCGGTGCGCCGTTATACGTATACATACTGACTTTGATACGTTCGGGCCCCCGACGATTTTCCGGAGCTTGGCCCCGTCGGTATTGCCTTCAGGCGTACACAAACTTTGCGGTGTGCGCAGGCGCTGTGGTGCACAGGAGGTGCTGAAACAGCGGCTGTGATGCACGCAGGCGCCTTGGCGTGCGCAGATCGCGCGATGTACAAAGGCGTCGTGGTGCACGCGGTTGTTATGGTATACGCAGTCGCCGTGGTGCACACCCATACGATTTCTGTTGCAGCCCTGGTGCACAAAGGCACTGTAGAGCCCGTGCTGTGGGCACAGGCGCTGTTGGCTTGGGCGGCGACGACGACGACGACGAAGACGACGACAACGACGGCGACGACGACGACGACGACGACGACGACGACGGAGGCGGCGCGCCTCAGGAGGTGCGCGCCGCTGCCCCAGTCACGGTTATCCCCCCCCCCCCCCACGCCGCCCACCCCCCCTGGGTAACATGCAATGCCCCCAGAAATAAAACAATGGTCTCCTTAGGTCGGGCATGTCCCCCTACAGGCGTATGTTGGGCGAAAAATAAAAGACAGTCGACACACACACATATATATACATATATATATGTTCAGAAATAATCATGAAGAAACAATCAAAGTGGGTGGTCAGGGAGTGGGCGTCGGCACCGAGATCAGCTAAGTAGACATGGGCTGTCCCGACGGAGGAGGACGAGGAGGCCACAGAAACAACGGCAGCCCCCATCCTTTCAAAGCTAACATGTGCACGCTAAGCTCGCACCCTCGGCCCCAACTAACACCACACGCGCAGTTCGAGCGCGCTGAGGTTCCAGCAGCCCCCATCCTCTCAAAGCTAACATGTGCACGCGTGCACGTAACCACCAATGGCAGGAGCATGAACTGGAGAGGTAACAATGGCGCAGACCGAACAGGGCCGTAGTACACACGAGGGCGCACACAGACGAATCGAATGCAACGCCATGCAGACCAATGCGAGTAGTAAAACAAACGCCAAACGTTGCAAATGCAGCGCGATTCACAGCATTATTGTTGAATTGAAATGCAATGCACATGCTACTCAATGCAGGCAGCTCAACGGAACGGATCGGAAGGAAGAAGGGGTGCATATGAAAGTGTCCGAAATCGCATGGGGCTCGTTTCGGTGCCTGCTCGGGGGCTCTTGGGGGCCTCCCGGGGGGCTCTTGGGGGCCTTTGGGAGCCTCTAGTGGTTTCTGGGGATGCTCTTGGGGCCGAGGGCCCGTAAAGTGCGCTCGGATCCCGCGTCTGGGCCCCTTCTTGGAGCCGTGTTGGGACTCTCTTGGGCCGTCTTCGAGGCCTCTTAAGCGGTCCCGGGGCGCTCTTGGGCCGTCTTGGGGCCGTCTTGGTGGCCTCTTGGGCCGTCTTGGGGCGATCTTGGGTGCCTCTTGGCCGTCTTGGAGCGCCAGGGAGCCCAAAAGGAGAGAAAGCCAAAAACATCGAAAAACACAATGGAAAATCAACGATTCGAGCCTCTTGGGGCCCTCTTGGAGAGCCTCTTGGAGGCCTCTTGGGGCGTCTTGGAGGCCCCTTGGGCCGTCTTGGGACCATCTTGGGCGTCTTGGAGCGATCTGGGACCGCCTCGGGGCCCTCTTGGACCATCCTGGGGGCCTCCTGGGGCCGTCTTGGAGGCCTCTTGGGTCGTCTGGAGGCTCCTTGGAGGCTCCTTGGAGGCCCCGGGGAGGGGGTATTAAAAAGCGTTCCCCGATGGTTGCGGAGTGGGCGGCCCCGCCGGGGGGGGGGGGGCCTATTTGTTTATATTATTATTATACTATATATATATATTATATATATATATATATAAATATATAACTATACGACCACCCTGCGGGTGATAAGGAGGTTGGGGGGGGCAGCAATGGGCAACAGTGGTGATTGTTGTTCTGACGATGCCTGTGGTGCGCAGTCTAGTGAGTAGTGTGATTGTGATCGTGAGCGTGATGTGATGTGGCGATGTTGACTTGCTTTTCGATCTGCATCTCGATGTGCATGTCGATTTGCTTTTCGGTCTGCATCTCGATTTGCATGTCGACATATCGATGTGCATGTCGATTTGCTTTTCGATCTGCATCTCGACTTGCATGTCGACTTGCATTGGAAAGCTCGCCGCAGTCGCCGATTATTTAAATACGCAACCCACGGCGCCTTACGATTTGCATTTGGATGTGCATGTAGATTTGCATTTCGATGTGCTTTTCGGTTTGCATGTCGGTTTGCATGTAGACTTGCATTGGATAGCTCGCCGCAGCAACGGTGGGACACCGGCGGGACACCAGCGGGACACCGCGGGCCACCGTTTGACGGGAGGAGCATCATTTGGTCCAGCCGCGGCCCAGCCTCAAGAGGAATTCGGGACACCAGCGGGACACCGCGCGCCACCGGCCGCCAGAGGAGAATCATTTGGTCCGGCCGCGGCCCAGCCACAGGAGGAATTCGGGACACCGGCGGGACACCGGCGGGACACTGCGCGCCACCTGCCGCCGGAGGAGAATCATTTGGTCCGGCCGCGGCCCAGCCACAGGAGGATTTCCTCTCGCCCGCCCACGCAGCTTCGCCTTGCCCGCACGCACGCACGGCACGCACGACACGAACCCGAAACCGAAATCAATTTCCTGGTAGGGGTGGTCTCCGTTTCACGTCGGACTCACCCCCCAACCTCCGACATAATATCATGTATCCGTACGCGTGTACATCATGCGCAATCGTTTATCTTATCTGTGAAAGGCCACCATGCACGCCATGCCGACATCGACGCTCCCCGCTATTTACTGCGAAAGATACAATGCGGTGCACATGCGTTGATCAAGTGCATTGCGTAACAATCCGTGCCGATTCATACCATGCGAGCCGCACGCGCGCGCTCCCCCCCGCGCGCGCGTATGCCATATCGTTGTTGCCTCGGCAAAAAGTGCTAGGCTTTTGGGCGCGCGATCGCTAGAGTCATTGTACAAACATACATTGCCACTCTTTGGAATTAGACCAAATCTGGGCGTTAACACTATTCTGCGTTGATGACACAAGTGCGTTTCTATGATTCCACCAAGTAGCACCACGGACCACATGCACGGGGAAGGGAGCAAGTCAGAATCACGTTTACAAACAACTCTCCAAACACATGCAACCACGAATGGGTTCCACAGATGTTTGACACATTTTCCGCGCACTCCTGCAAGTCATGATCAAACCGTGTCGCTGCCACTCGTGCTCAACGAGCCCATGCGGCCACATGCACGCGCATGCCGAAACCATCAAACAACCGTCGCGTATCCGCGAACTCTCTCAAGCAATACATCGCGGGCCACGCGCCCACGCCACCGCTAGCGCATGTCGAAACCCCACGCCGTGACTTCTGTGGCCTTGGCGGCACCGCTGCACGGCGAAGGACTGGCGCAAGAGGCGCAACGAGACGATCCTGACCGAGAAACGCGGAAGCTTGCTCCGCGTCGCCGCTGACGCGCGCGCCTGGAGAGGCGTATGGCGGCTCAGCCTGGCCATGCGGCTGGCGCTCTCGCAGCCGCTGTGTCGGTGCTCGTGGGCGCGGAGATGGGGTTGCAGCATGAGCTGGGGGACGACGTGTGGGCGAACGCACATCCGGCGCGCTCCGCCTCGGCGGGGCAGCTGTGGACGGCGAGGGCGCGGTGGCGATGGCGGAGCCCGTGCCAGGCCCCGGGGCAAAGCGCAAGGCCGGTGGTGCCGCGGACGCCGCCTTGGCGCTGGTGGAGGCGCCGGCGGTGGCCGCGGCCGCGCTGGGCCCCTCGCGTGCGGCCACATCGGAGGGCGGCGGCGCCAGCGGCGTCTGGTGGCACGGCTGCGGCACCAGTGGCGGCGGCCGCGGTCGCGGACGTCCTGGCCCTCCTCTGGCGCGCGGGGGCCCTGTGAGGGTTCAGTCTCCCTCTCCCTCCTCGACAGTTGCACAATATGAATTCTACTCTCCTCTCTCCCCGGGTGACGTCCGGGGAAAATTCGGCCCCCCGCCGCGTACTGGCTCCTTACACACAGGATTCCTGGGAAACGGGTTTTCGCTTGCTTTTTTGTTCTCTCAAAATGCTGCTCTCGCTGAAGCGCTGGCCTCTCTCTTATTTATCTCCACATTGGTAGCTATGCGGGCTGTACTGAAAAAGAGGAGGAGCGGAGCCTCCAAGCAGCGCGTGCACGAGGCCGTGCTATAGGGTGCGCGTGCGGCAGACGGCCATGCGGTCTGCGTTGCGACTTACGGGAAGAATATCCCAGCAACGTGTGCGCGCAATGCCCTGCTACAAAAGCTCCCCGCGCGCGGGGCAACAGCCGCGCCGCCACATCGAAGGAGGGACTTCTCCTAGGCGAGCGCAGTTCGCGGCCCCCGCCAGCATCGGAGCGGAGTGGGGGGCGCGCGCCTGGCGCTAAGGGCGATCAGGGCGAGGCGCCCAGGTGGCGGCCGAGGCGCGGGCGGAGCCCCCGAGCGAGCCTGACGCGCACGAGGGTCCGCCCCTATCGCCCTCGCCTTCGTCCACGTCCCCGCTGTCGTGCCCGAGCTCGCTGTCATCGTTCCGCTCGTTCCGAATCGCGTTCCCGCTGCAGCGCTGGCCTTATTTCCGCGCTTCCGCTCGTTCCGAATCGTGCTCGCGTCATCATTTCCTGCGCCATGCCACGGCATGGTTTTCGGTCCTTCCAAATCGGTCCCAAAATCTAGAAAAGGCCCCCCGGAAAAAACCATCGGAATTGATTACACATTCCGCGTCGATTCGTTGATTTTTTGGGCCGCAAGAGCCCGCCTCCACTTTGGGGCGTCGCAACGCCATGCTGTGTCAGGCTACGCGTTGATCTTCAACACCATGCTATGCCATGGAATGCTGTGCCCTACTGCGACATCCGACTGTGCGTATACGGTAGGTTCGTGCGACGTCGGCGCGCGCAAAGGTTTTGACACCGCGTCGATCGTTCAACCATGTATCGATCGCAGCCTCGATTGTTCAAGGTTGACTTCAGTCGGGCCCAGAGGCGTCACCATGTCCATCGGTGCTCCCGCGTCGCAGAATTCAAACCTTGAGCGCCTTCGCCGGCGTCGCTGGCGCGCCAACGCCACATGAACCTACGTAGAGAAGAGATCTACGCCATTGTTAGTGATGGGAGGGAAGGGTAGGACGTCAGATATGACGCGAGCGCACCTAGCTTGTCTTCGAGAGAGCGCGTTTGACGGGCGCTCGCCTTGGGAACATTCGGCGGCGCGTTTTAAACCGGGGCCCCCCCCCCCCCCCCCCAACACTCGGCGCCCGTCGATCAAAACCAGGAGGACTCCCCTCCACCCCAAACCCCCCCCGTCCCGAACCCCCCCCCCTCCCAAGGAGGGGGGTTCAAACCCCTCCCCCCCCCCTCCGCGCCGGCGCCAGCGTTGGCGGCCGCCAGCAACGCCCACGGCGGGGACGCAGCGACGATGACCAGAGGCAGCCCAGGGGAGGGGGGCTTCGAACCCCCCCCACCCCCTCGGCGCCGGCGCTGGCGGCGGCCAGCAGCGCCGGCGCTGGCGCTGGCGACGGCGGGGACGCAGCGACGATTACCACCACTACCACCACCGCCACCACTACCACCACCACCACCACCGCCTCAACCCAGCACCACCACCACAACCACCAACAGCACCACACAACCACCACCACCACCACCACAGCCACAACCACCACCACAACCACCACCGCAACTCACCATCACCACCACCACCACCACCACTTTCACAAAAACCGACCACCACTACCACCACCACCGCAATCTACCACACAACCACCAACACCACCGCCACAACCACCACCACTACCAGCAGCACAACCCACCGCCACCACAACAAACCGCCACACCACCACCACCATCACCATCGCCACCACCGCCACCACCACCACAACAAGCGTCCACAAACCACCGCCACAACCACAACCCACCACCACCACCACAAACCACCACCACACCACCACAACCACCACCACCACCACCACAACTCACCATCACAACCACCACCACCACAGAAACCCACCACCACTACCACAACCACCACAATCTACCACACCACCACCACCACCACCGCCACAACCACCACCACTACCAGCAGCACAACCCACCACCACCACCACAAACCACCACACCACCACCACCACCACCACCGCCACCACCACCACCAGCACCACCTCCACAAACCACCGCCACAACCACATCCCACCACCACCACCACAAACCACCACACTACCACCAAACCACCACCACCACCACCACCACCACCACCACAACCCACCACCACCAACACCACCACCACAAACCACCACCACACCACCACCAAACCACCACCACCACCCACCGCCACAACCACCACCACTACAACAAACCACCACACCACCACAACAACCACCACCACCGCCACCACCACCACAACCCACCACCACCACCACCACCACCACCACCACCACCACCACCACCACCGTCGTCCTCGTCGACGCTCCCCGCCACCGCCGCCCGCCGCCACAGGCGCCGGCGCCGGCCAATATATAGAAATCGTCGTCCCCGCCGCTGTCGCCAGCCGCCTCCGACCCAAGCGCAGCGCCGGCCCGAGGAGAGGGGAAGCGGGGGGGGGGAGGGTTCGAACCCCCTCCCCCCCCTCCGTCACGAAGAGGGGGGGTCCAGTTCCAACCCCCCCCCTCCAAGCGACCACAGAACGCGCTCTTTCCTGTCTTCCTCCCCCTCCTCTTCCTGCTCTTCCTGCTTATCCTACTACCCCTGCTCCTCCTCCTGCTCCTGCTCCTGCTCCTGCTCCTGCTCCTGCACCTCCTCCTCCTCCGCCTCCTCCGCCTCCTCCTCTTGCGGACCAGTCAAGTCGTCATCGTCTCTGGTCATCACCAGCGTCGTCATCATCGTTATCGTTGTTATCGTCGCCTTCGTCATCATCACCACCAACATCAGCATCAGCATCAGCATCAGCATCATCATCATCATCATCAACAACAACATCGTTATCATTATCATCCGCATCATCAACATCCACTTCCTCCTCCTCGTCATCATCATCAGGATCGCCAGCATCACCAGCATCAGCTTCAGCATCAGCATCAGCATCAACATCAGCATCAGCAGCATCATCATCATCATCAGCATTCACATCCTCATCCTCATCCTGATCTTCATCCGCATCCGCATCCTCATACTCATCCTCCTCATAAGCATCATCACCGTCATCATCATCGGCAGCATCATCATCATCATCACCATCCTCCTCCTCCTCCTCATCATCATCAGCATCATCATCATCAGCATCATCATCATAGTTATCATCATCGTCAACGTCATCGTCATCATTATCATTATCATGAGCATCATCATCATGATCATCAGCAGCATCATCACCATCACCGCCATCGTCATCATCATCACCATCACTTTCACCATCAATATCATCACAATCATTCTCACCATCATCGTCATCACCACCACCATCACCATCACCATCGTCAGCATCATTATAGTCATCATCATCATCATCATCATCATGTTCAACGTCCGCGTAAACATCACCATCATCATCATCACCAATCACCACCAGTCAAATCGTCATTATTATTATTCTCACCATGACCACCATCATCACTATCATCGTCATCGGAATCACCATCATCACCAATCATCAGCCATCAGCCATCAATCGCCATCATCATCAGCATCATCATCACCACAACCATCATCACCACAACCATCATCATCATCATCATCATCGTCATCATCATCATCGTCATCATCATCATCATCATCATCATCATCATCATCATCATCATCATCATCATCATCATCATCATCATCATCATCATCATCATCATCATCATCGGCATCATCCTCAGCATCATCAACATCCTCATCCTCATCCTCATCCTCATCCTCATCCTCATTAGCATCACCATCCGTAACCATTTTGGCTCAAGCCTGCATTGGGCGCCAGGCAGCTGTCCTTCTCCACGTCACGGCCTCCGCGATGGCGGCGAGGGGGCGCCGGAAGCGAGGCTGGGCTCGAGCGGGGCTGGCCGCGGAGTGGCGGCCCAGCACGCGGCGATCCCAGGACGAGCTGGACCTGGGCCCGACGGCGGCGCGGCGACGCGGCGTGACGCGGGCGCCAGCGGGCCTGTGAGGCCGCGCTGCGCAGCCCGATCGCTGCGGCTGCCACGCCCGGGGCGTGGCAGGACCACGAGCGGGCCGCCGGGCCAGGCGGCGCCAGGCGCCGCGGGGGCGCGGACCGGCGTGCTGCCCGCGGCGCCGGCGGCGGGCTTTGCGCGGGCCTGCGGCGCCGCCATCTCGGCGGCAGCCAGCGGCCCCGGGCTGGGGGCGCCTGCCCCTTCCACCCCACAAGCTGCTCCACGGCGCACGGTGGCGGCGGCGCCCACCAGGCTGCGGAGGGCGGCGCCGCCGTGGCCCGAGGGCTGGCGGACGCTGGGCGCGGTGGCGCAGGAGCAGGCCATCGACGAGGAGGAGGAGGCCAAGAAGGCTGAGGTGAGCTTCGGCAAGATGGACGGCGACGCTTCGGACACGCACCGCCGGGAGATGGAGAGCGATGCTTCGGTGACCGCAGTCGGCTTCACGATGCAAGGCGACGTCGCCGATGGCCGCTCCCACCACGAGCAGGTCGAGGAGAGCGTCAGCAAGATCGCGGTCGGCCGCAGCTCCCGCTGGGAGGAGAGCGTCGGCAAGATGGAGGCCTTCCCAGCTAAGCTGGTATTCGCACTCGGGCTCCGAGATGTGTGAGTATTCTCCGAGGTAAGCATTACGCTGTGTAACTCTGGTAAGTTGCTTCTCTCACGCTGCGGCACGTGGCTGCGGCCTTTGTGGCAGGCGCAATAGTCTGGGGCAGTGTCGTCCTCGCTGGTGCCAATGAGAACGGCCTGACGCTGCGCGCGAGGCGCCGAGGGAAACGTTCGGGTTCGGGTGGCTATCGAGCTAGAGATCTAGTCCGCTCTAAGTGCACTGTACCATCATCATCATCATCATCATCATCATCATCATCATCATCATCATCATCATCATCAGCATCAGCATCAGCATCAGCATCATCATCATCATCATCAGCAGAAGCAGCCGCGTCATCAGCATCATCGTCATCAGCATGATCAGCATCATCGAATATAATCGAATAGCTCCACAGGAGGCGGTCTTCTAGAGGGGGGCTCTTGAACCACCAGGGCCTCGAAGCATCGCTTTTCGCGTCATCCTCATCATTACCATCATCAGCATCGTCGCCATCATTAACATCATCAGCATCATCGTTATCATCATCATAATCAGCATCATCATCATCATCGTCCTCCTCCTCCTCATCATCATCACCATCATGATCATCGTCGTCGTCGTTGGCATCCTCGTCAGTGTGGCCATCGTCGTCGTCGTCGTCGACGTAGTCGTCAAGATTATCATTGCCCCGCCCGGGCGGTGGATCTGCATGAGAAGGGCCCGCGCGTCATTGCGCATGTAGGGAAGTGCTGACCAACTCCGACGTGCAGCTGCACTCAAATGCCCGTGAGGTCTGCCAGCGGATGGCTGATGGCAGGGTGCGACGTCTGCTCGAGCATGGGAGGTGGTCTCGTTCGTGAGCCCAAAGTCTAGTGCACCACATATCAGCTTACACCACATAGATTGCACCCCTATCAGGCGCACAACCTAAATTCCCCGTCGTCAGAAGAACTCGAGACCACCCCCCTCCCGAGGACAGACGCATCGACTCGCTCCGCGCAAATCGGCTGCCCAGCGGCAATTCCTCCTCCCTTCGCCCCGCTCTGTCATTCCTCCTCCCTCCTCCTCTCCTCCTCTGGGGTAGGGTCCGGTGGAGCCGCGTTTGCAACGGCAACGCTTCAGGCACGGCCCGAAGGCCGGTTGCTGGCACTTCAGCTCGCCTTGCCGAGAAATTCACCCCCGGAGCGAGGGCAAAAGCACCCTCCTCCCCCCCGCCTCCCCGCGACCAGTCCTGCCTCACATCTCGTCCTCCTCCTCCTCCGCCTCCTCCGACTCCGTTCTTCCACCACCACCTCCGCCTCGCCCTCCACCTCCTCCCTGTGCCCCTGGTCCTCTCCGTCCTCCGTCCTGGCCCACGGGCCGCGGGGCGGCCGTCCTCGATGGACCCGTGGGCCTGCTCCACGCAGCCCTCCAGGTCGTGCAGGAACCTTGGAAGGGGAACTGGGACACAAACAAATACACACAAATAACCCGATTCCCTATATCTTCCCATATTTTGGGGGTTTTTGTCTCCCCCCCACTTCCCATATTTTCCTATATTTTCTTGGGAATGGACGATTCATTGTGTCTGTGTGTCTTTTTCCCTCCTGAACCTTGAGGGCAGACCGGGAAGGCGGAAGGTGGGGCAGCGGGGGCAGCTGGGAGGAAAACGTTGCATGAGAAATGAAGGCGGGGGGGGGCCGACGGCAACGACGAGGGAGAGTGGATGCTGCGAGCGATTCGATCACATATCCACCACTGGATGATATCCCCTTGGCGCCCGGTCTCTCTTTCTCTTCCCTCTCCTCCCCCGCCTCACTCTCTCGAGTGAAGATGGAGGGGGAGGATTGGGAGATGGATGACAGAGAAGGCGAGGGAGAGGGGAGAGGAGGGAGAACGAGGAGGAGAAGGAGAAGCACGAGGGCGAGGAGGAGCTGGAGGAGGTGGACGCGGAGTAAAATCGTGACGGCGACGGCAGGGGAGGAGAAGGAAATGGAGGCCCGGAAGATCGCGCTTGGTCCTCCGAGCGACTGGCAGGATTCTGGACTGGTCGGGCCGGCCTGCGACGATCGGGCCGTCGGTCGCAGATCGGGCCAGACCTGTCGACACATACATCGACCCCTTTCCTGCTGCTGCTTTCCTCCTCCTCATGCTCCTCCCTTTCCTCTCCCTCCCCGCCCCCTGGCTAAACCGCTACCCTTCCTCCTCTTACCTTGGAAGCAATCAGTACCCCCCCCCCCACCCTCATCACAGGAACTTGTAAAGCTTGCGGCACAGGGGCCGGGGCGCAAGCGACATCCCCCGCAGAGTCTTTCTCCTCTTCCTCCTTCTCATCCTCCTTTCACTCCTCCCCCATAGATCTCTGGGGGTCGCTGGAGGTCTCCAGAACTTCGAAGGGCAATTTCCGATTGGTTTCCCATTGGTACTCTCATGGCATATCGACGTTGCATCGTTTGGCCAGGCCAGAAGCGAGCGGCGAACATACTTGTTGCTTTGGTGTTTTACTCTATGTGCTAACGATATCGCCAGAGGGGGGCGCCGAACATAATTATTCATGTCTTGGTTTGCTGCTAGCGATATCGCCAGAAGGGGGAGGGTACTGCTTGCTTCTAAAAGTCAAATAACCTTCTCCCTTTTTTTTCTTTTCCTCCTCCTCCTCCTCCTCTTCCTCCTCCTCCTCCTCCTCCGCCTTGGCCCGTCGAGACGCAGCGAGGTCGGAGCCGCAACGCCATCAGGATGGTCTCCGCGCCCACGAGGTCATTGGCGTGCAGGTGCGGCGTCGGGTCTCTGCCTTGCGCGGGGGTACGATTTTCCAACAGAATCTTCTCACCAACTGCTGTAACGGAAGATTATGTCGCCAAGTTTTTTGATGACGACACTCATGTGATGACGAGGAGGAGGATGAGGAGGAGAAGGAGGAGGAGGAGGAGGAGGAGGAGGGGGGGGACGGGGAAGAGGAGGAGGAGGAGGAGGGGGAAGAGGAGGCGGAGGAGGAGGAGGAGGAGGACGAGGAGGACGAGGGGGAAGAGGAGGACGAGGAGGACGAGGGGGAAGAGGAGGAGGAGGAGGCGGAGGAGGAACCTTGCTTGAAGGGGGCGGCGGGCGCGTGTGCTGGCTCCCGCTCGGAGGAGGAGGAGGAGGAGGAGGAGGAGGAAGAGGAGCGACCGTGGCTGCGACGCGTTTGTGCGGCGCCCCCGCGGGGCGGGGCGAGACGGGGCGGGCTCGCGGCACGAGCCTGTCCTTGGCGGTGGGGTGTGTGAGCCCGGCGCTTGCCGCAGTCGTCGGACAAGCCGAACTTCCTGACCTCAGTGTAGTGGTAGTAGGCGGAGGCTGCGAAGCGGACGGCAGCGGCCATCGAACGCTTGGCGCCCTCCTCGGCGTAGCTCTCGGCGGGGCCCAGGAGGAGCCGCTCCAGCACGGCGCCGTGGAGGTGCTGTCGCGGAAGGGCAAGTCAGTGCAGGAGCCTTGGGCGATGCACATAGTGGCTGGTCTCGTCCTTGACGCCCAGGCAGCCTCACATCCACGGGGGCCGGACAGGAAGTACATGCATACGACAGCTCGTGTGCCATCCCCCTGCGAGCGTGCGGACCATGGACCAGCGCCGCGCAAGGGGCACCTCATCAGCACCAGTTGCAGCGCTTGCCACCTTTGCGATACGTCGCCAGGTACAGCGTGAGCACCGAGCCAGGCCGTCAGCTGCTTCTTGATGGCGAGGTGGAATATGTCAGGGAACCATATCGCTTGCAGGGTACGCGTGTGTAACATCTGTGGACGAGGACGCCGACCAGCCGCCAGCGAGGCCGTCACCGCGCATCGCGGTGTCAGCAGACACTTCGCGGTCATGATTCATGATGCAGTCTGGCAAGAGTGTCGGTCGGCTTGTCGCTGGCCACCGAGAAGTAGCGCTGTGTGGTGGACTCCAGGGTGCGCCAGGACTGCGGGCTCCATTCGATGGCGACAAAGGCGGGTAGCCCGATGCTCCCTACGGCCTGCTGCTCGAGCCTCTCGCAGGTGACGCGCCAGTCAGGGATCCTGAACTTTGCCACTCTCCAGATCGACCCCGCCGCCATAGCGCGCATCGGTTTGGCCGCAGCGGTAGGGAACCAGGCGCCCAGGGAGAATGAGTCCGATAGCTTGAACGATGACTGTGGTCAGCGGAGTACTATGTGAAGAACGTGGAATTCATTTATGGCGAGCTGCGAAGCGGGTGGACCTGCGCGAGGCGAGAGAGCACGCGCGGAGAGGCAGCGGGTGCCGTGGAGCCGCGCGTCGACGTCGACAGGGGCGGAGGACTGTCCAGCAAGCGCCGCGCGATATCACAATTTCTCCACAGCTTCAATCCATTGAGCTTCGGGAGCTGCACCAGGGCCCAGCTGAAACCCACGGCGCTAGCCAGCGCTCTTGATCTGGATGCCACTGGGGCACCTTTGCGGAGACGCGCGACTCGGCCTTGGAGACCAGCTCCTTACCTAAGGCCTGACACAACTGAACGAAGAAGCTCTTCTTCGGTTGTAAGCGTAGTTGGCAGACTCGTGCGCCTGGCCACAGACCGCGGCAATCTTCGGCAGGATTTGGACGTTGCGACTGACCGCGCCCACAGCATCGGCGCGCGCTCCAACCGCGCCTTCAGCTTGGGCGGGAAAACGTCGGCAATGGCGCGCAGAATGCGACCCATCGCCGCTGCCACCGCGAAGCTAGTAAAGGGCATCCTTGGGCCACGCCGCTGGCGATGTGGCAGAGGTGGCGGCGGGCGCCGCCAAGCAAGATCACGCCCTCAGCCCTGTCACGCAGGCCGCGGACCGCGTCGATGAAGCCGCATGGGGGCCCGAAGCGCTCGAGGGCTCCGAACTGCCATTTCTGCCCAGGGAGGGGAAGGCGGCATCGACGTCGAAGAGGGGGATCATCGGCTCGGAGCTCTGCGCATCCTCCTGGAGGCCTGCCACGCGAGCTTCGCCGTCGATTTTGACAATGTTAGGGCAGGACCTCCTGCCCCTGATGAAGCCTCGTTGAATAATGTGAGCATTTGGGGCGACTCGCTAGGCCATCTGGTGATTGACCGCAGACGCAATGATCTTGGAGTCTGTGCTTTTGCGCGCGATGGGGCGGAGGGCGCCCGCTTCCCGAACGCAGTGCGCCAGGTCGTCCGCCCCCGCCCCAGTCGGGATGAAGCTGAAGAGCGGGCGCGGCAAATTCCCTCGGGCGCGAAGCTACATGCGAAGATCTCCCAAGCAACGTCCTCGAGCAGGTCGATGCTGCCCTCGGCGGCCAGCCAGGCTTTGTGCGGGATCAGGACCGGGCGCCGAGTCGCGCGAGACCCTGGCGGCGTGCTTCATCGCGGTAGCGGCGGGGAGCGAGTGGCATTCCCTGGGGGTGTCTGAGGCGGCGCGAGCATCGAGGAACGGGTAGAGCTCGGCTTGTTTGACGAGCTTGGCCGCGAAGATCGGCTTCAAGTGGTCCGTCAACGCCTTCGGCATGATTTCGGGGCCCTTCGCGGTTCACCGCGCGATCTTGATGCCCTTGAGCTGCAGCCACGAGGCGAAGGGCTCCCGAAATCGGCCCCAGCGCTGGCGCATGCGCTGTTGCTTCATGATGTGCTCGAGATCGCGCGCCCTCTGGACGCGCGCTGATTTGGCGGCTTGGGCCCTCGCCTCCTTCTGATGAACATGGGCGCGCGCGCGAAGTCCATCTCGTTCTTCAGCGCGACGCGGCCGCCCTGGATGCCCGGGTGCTCCTTGCCCAGCTCCGCGCGCTGAATGAGGTTGGCCGCGATCCTTGCGGTCTGTCTCCACGCCGCGAGAGAGATGGAGAGAGCGCGGCCACGGCGCGAGACGCGAAGACGGGCTGCGGCTTTGGGCCTCCAGGCACGGCAGCGAGGAGGCCCCCAGCGAGCTTCGCCGCATTGGCCGCGCTGGCCTTCATGATCCGCAGGCGCCGAGCAGGGGGGCGGCCTCGCAGGTTGGAGAGGGACTGCAAAAGGTCGCAGCGATGTCGGAACTGCGGGGCCTCGACGAGGAAGTCGCGAACGCGCTCGTACTCGCCCTGCACGGGCTCCGCCAACCTCAAGCGCAGCGATGGGATGCCGCGGTCACCCGCGCGGGCGCCACATAGAGCAGCCGCCCCCCATGAGGCGTCAAAACTGCGGCCGCGCGCGGTGACAAAGCTGCGGCACCCTTAGGAGTCAAAACTGCTGGCCGCGCAGGCGCGACGACCGCGCGGAAGCCACCGTCGGCTCTCAGCGGCGGCGGAAGGGCTTGGCCCAGTCGCCGTCGTTTCGCGCCTGCCGACTCTGGCTCTTGACGGGGCGCTGGTTTGGGCCCGACGCCGCTGGAGCTCAAGTCGGGCCTGTCCCCCTGCAGGCGGTTTTTGGGTGAGAATAAAGATTCATTTGTTTAAGGAAAATAATAATTTAAAATGGGGGTTTTCACTCTCTTTCTTAAATGGGCCGGGCAGTGCAACTCGCCCCGGGCGGTTCCCCCAGTCCCCTGGGAGCGGTTCCCCCAGTCCCCTGGGAGCTTTAGCTTTAGCTTTAGCTGTTGTTTTAGCTTTAGCTTAGCTTAGCTTTAGCTTTAGCCCAGCTTTAGCTTAGCTTTAGCTTAGCTTTAGCTTAGCTTTAGCTTAGCTTTAGCTTAGCTGTAGCTGAGCTTTAGCTTAGCTTTAGCTTAGCTGTAGCTTAACTGTAGCTAAACTTTAGCTTCGCTCTAGCTGAGCTTTAGCTGAGCTTTAGCTTAGATTTAGCTTAGCTTTAGCTTAGCTTTAATGTAGCTTTAGCTTATATTTAGCTTAGCTGCAGCTTAGCTTTAGCTTAGCTTTAGCTTAGCTGTAGCTGAGCTTTAGCTTAGCGGTAGCTTAGTTTTAGCTTAGCTTTAGTCTAGCTTTAGCTTCGCTTTAGCTTAGCTTTAGCTCAGCTTTAGCTTAACTTTAGCTTAGCTTCAGTTTAGCTTTAGCTTCGCTTTACTGTTACTACTAATGCTGTTTTCCTAGGGGCTCCAACTCCTAGGTCGGGTCGCACTGGGATAATTTTGAGTTATTATTCCCCCAGTAAAGGGACAGGCCCGACTTGAGCTCGAGCGGCGCCGGGCGGTCGGGCCCGGCGCCGCTTAGGAGCAAGAGGCAAGAGCAATGGCTCTTGCCTCTTGTCCCCGTGCTCCTTTGCCACTCCGGTAGCGTGGAAGCTCCCTCGGCTCGTCGAGCAAGCGCGCGCGGGCGCCACCGTCGGTCTGCAAGCTCTTGGAGCGCCGGTGCCTGCCGTCGCTGCACGCGGCACCGCCGGGCACGGCTGCGCGCCCCCCTGTCTGGAAGCCGCGGCATCAGGAAGGCGCTCCAACAACTGCGCGACAAGAGACCGTCAGGTCCCGCCCTGTGCGCCCCCCAATGACATGCTGGGTGAAGGCTTCTTCGCCGCCAGCCCGCGGCCTCTCCGGAGGCGGCGGTGGCTGGGCAGCGAGGGCGGCGCACCCCAGCGCAGCGCCAGCGGCGCTGCGAGCCGTAGGGGGCGCCCTGGACCGCCACGACGCGCAGGCTGGCTTGCTTCGCGAGGATCAACAAACCTGGTTCCTCGAGCTCCCGACGCCAGAGGCCGCGATCTTTCACGATCTCGCTCCAGACCCATTCGCGTGGATGTCTCGTCGTAGGCGCGCGGGCGCCCCTCGCGCCTGGCGTTCTCGAACTCGTCGCGGCCGCGCCTCCTGGCGCGCTCGGTGCGCTCGAGGCGGGCGCGCGCGTCGGCCATGTAAATCACAAACCAGACGGCTCGACCAGACCGCACGCGGCAGTGCTCGACGCGCCTCTTGTGCGCGCCCAGGCGCGAGGGAGTAATCTGCCCCAAACATGATGGCACCTGTTTTGAAGACCGCGTCCGACTGGCGGCTCGGGCTCGACCTCCGCGGCCGATGCACCGAGCCGAGACGGCGGCAATCTCTCGGGGTGCAGCTCCCCGAGGCTGAGCACGGCGGCTGGGCCAGGGCGCGCGCGGCACGCGCGCGCGCGCCGCCGTCGCGCCGCCCTGCTCCCACTCGGCCTGGCGGCGGGCCGGGCCAGTCCTGCAGGCGGCGCGCGATGTCGCCCGCGAGGCCTCGTCTGCTGCGCAACGGCCTCGGCCGCCGTGGACCCGAAACCGGCGCGCCATGCAACCCCGGGCGCATGCTGCCCTTCATCGGGCGCCGCGGGGAGCCCCGTCTGCACCGCGGCGACGGGCCGCGCGGGGCGGCGGCCCGCGGCGGAGCCGCCCTCCGCGCGACCGCGCGCGGGCGGGCCCCGCTGTCGCGCGGTCCGCAGACGACAGCGCCGCACGGGCGCCTCTAGTTCTCGAGCACCTCCGCCTCCCTTAACTCGACGTTGCCTAGCGGCGCCGCACCACGGTGCGCGCCAGCGCCATGCACGACCGGCAGGGCCGCCGCGCACCCCTTCGTGATCCCGGCAGCGCCGCCGTGCGGCGCGGCCGCCGAGTCCGTCCCGACGAGCTCCGCCGCGCAGATCACGACCTCACCGTCCTGCCCTCTTTGCTCCGCCCGGCTCTCCTCCTCGGCGCGGCCTCCGAGCCCGCCTCGACGAGCTCCGCGCCGCGCAGCTCACGACCTCGACGTCCTGCCATTTGTTGACCCTCCTCCAGGCCAGCCGCTGCCTCCTCGAGCCGCGATCCCACTGCGGCCAGCGCTGAAGGTGTCGACACCTGTGCCCTGCCCAGCCCACCAGACGGGAGGCGGGGGCAGGGTTCGACTCTCTCGCCACGTGCTCGACGAATTCCGAAACCTACCCCCGCCGCCCATCGAGATGCCTGAACCTTTGATCGGCGAGGACCGTCCGCCGCGGCCGGGGTCGGCGCCAGCAGCGGGCCCGCGCCCGCCGATGGGGCAGCCGGGGTCCCAGCGAGACGGACGACGAGGCGGCGACCGGCGAAACGGCCGCCGCCTGCCGACTGCCGCCGACCGCCTACTCTACCGCACCGCCGCACGCCTCTTGGCGCCCCCCCGCGTTTGCCGCTGACGTCGCGTGTTGTTTGATGCGTTCGTCGGCGGGTTCGGATTTCGCCGCCGACGCGGTGCCGCTGGCTCCAACGAGGCGGCCTGGCGCTGCCCCCGCCGCGTGCCAGGCGACCCGCCGCGTGCAGCTGCAGCGGCGGGGCGCCCAGCCTGCCTGCGGCCCCGCCGCGAGCCATGGCCCCGCGGCGCCCTCGCCGAGGAGGGCCCTGGGCGCAGCCTCGGCAGCGAGGCCGCCTGGCGCCGCCCCCGCCGCGTGCCAGGCGGCGCTGCAACCCGCCGCGCGGAGCCTGCAGAGGCGGGGCGCGAGGCCTGCCCTGTACGGCCCCGCCGTGAGCCGTGGCCCCGCCGTGAGCCGTGGCCCCGCCGTGAGCCCTCGCCGAGGATGTGCGCGGCCGGAAGGGCGCGGGCCGACGCCCTCCGCACGGGGTGCCCGGCGCCACGTGGGGGGCGCAGGAGCCCCCTGCCGCGAGGTCGACGAGGGCGACCCCGACGGCCCTGCCCCCGCCCAGAGCGCCGCGATGCGGGCGCCGTGCCTCGCCACGAGCCATATCGCCGAGGAGGGCCCAGAGCGCGGCCTCGGCTGCCAGCTGGCGGCGGCGCGCCTCGCGCCGCGCAGCCCAGGGCCCGAGGAGGAGTCGGTTCTCCACAGCGCCACGCCTGCGGGGGGCCGGCCCCCCGCGCAGCCACCGTCGAGGCCGAGAGCCCGCCGCCCGGCTGGAGCCCGGCTGGCGGAGCCACCGGACTGCGAAGCCGACGGCTGTGACTGCCGAGGCCTGGCAGGAGCGAAGGTTGCCACGGAGAGGGGGAGGGGGAGAAGGGGGAGGAGCGTGGGGGGCAACGACACGGGGGGACCACCCCAGGGGGGGGGGAAACATCGAGCCCGAATCGGCGATACATCGCCGATGGATCGGCGATATTCCCCCGATCGCAAGTCCGCAGGCTCCTGGGCAGCTTAAGGCTATCGGGCCCCTATGCGTCCCCCACGCTGGGCCTATCCACCGTATCCACCCCTAACGTTGCCCCTTGAAGCGGGAGCCAAAGAGGTGCGATCAGGAGCAGGAGTCAGCGAAGAAGGGGTGGTGGGCAGCGAGTAGTGAACAGTGGTCGCGCTCGGCGGGACCACGAGTTGCGATCGAGCGAATGTCTTCATCCCTGCTGTGTATCATTCGGGTTCGGGGGGCTCGAGGTGCCTCGTGAACTGGGAAACTGGGTCCAGGATGCCCAGGGTGCATCCACGAGAAGAAAAGCGCATCCCGAGGCTGCACGGCAGCCGCAAGCATCAACGACCCCATCCTCCCGTCACCGAAGACGATTCCCCTGGAGCTCACGGGCTCGTGCCAACTGCTCCAGCGTCCCCAATTTCCCCATCCGGTCCGTCGGCTGCCGCGAGTACTCGGCGGCGCACCTGCTCCAAGGCCTGCTTCTGTGCGGGCAGCGTCCTGTCGCCCGCTCTTTTACTCGCCCGTGCACACGCTGCCGCGGCGCGCGGCGCAGAGGCAGACCAGCGAGACAGGGGCACAGGAGGCTGGCCGCTGCCCAAACTTCAGCCGCACGTTTTGGATGGTTGCATTCCAGCGCAAGGCTAGCGATGATTTTTTTGTAGAACAGCAGATCTGGAACCAGCGAATGTCGTAGAGATGGCTGGTAGCTCCGTCCCCTTGCGCCAGGGCTCGAAGCCGCTGAGATTTCGGAAGAGGCCCACACACTCTGCCCGACAACGGCGCGTGTTTCCTGCAGCTGGGCTGAATCGCGGATCTTCAATGGCAGCTGGGTGATTGTTACGTGTAGCATGCTCGAAATCACCCAGCACTTGCCGCAGCTGACGCCAAACAAATATACGGAACCTGAACAGAAAAACGCAGGTTGCATCCCCAATTCGGTGTAGTGTTTCTGCCGATGGCGTGCACATACCATGCGACGCAATGTCATGATACATACTGTAATTCAAGTTTTTGCATATTATACAGTGTGGAGCATGGCACCGCCTGTCTTGCATTGGCTCAGCAAGCCAGAATATCGTATGGCACATCATTGCGTAGCGTTAGTATCGCACTGTGTCGCATTCAACAGCAATAGATAATGGTATCGCACAGCGTCCCATGCACATGTCGCAACACTGCATGCAATTATTTTGTGTATCACAGCGTGATACGGCGCAGGACAATATATCAATGCATCGAATTGCACGTGGTTGCATGGCGTAGCGTGGCTCAACACTGCAAAACATACAACAGAAAAGTGCAGCACAGCATACCATTGCAATCCTCGTAAAACAGATCAAACCAGTGAGTGCATAGCAAAGCAAATCTGTGGTCGTCCGCCCATGACTTCACCTGTGATCGCAAAGAACACATGTCCATATCCTCCTGGTTTGTAGCGACTCGGCCACATGACTGACTGCGCGGTAGGTCCTCGTCACGATCTGCACCCCAAGTGTCGTACTTGATTTGAGCGTTGAAATATGATCGGGTCTGGTAGTTCTGCACATGGGCTGGATGACCACCATAGGCACGCAGCATGCGTCTAAGTAGTGAAGCGTAGCTCATCGAATAGATGGGTCATACAAGCACAAGCTGTCAGTTGCCTTCGTGTCTCAGTCTCCCCATGCAGAGACGTCCAAAAAAAACAATTCTGAAGCACTCCGTTCGCCTCCACATTTTTCGACCATGTCCAGTGATGAACGTGTCGCTGTGCGTCTCTCGGTGATCTTGGGAGGCATAGTGGGAAAGAGATGCTGGTAGTCGTCATCGTCGCTTCCCTTCCTTGGGCGGTACATCACCGGCGAATTTGAATACAACGTCCTTTGGCAATCATGAGCCCTCGTCACCATTGTCTTTATCTGGTTCGACGTGTTGTTTGATGCTGCGAGGTGCGGTTCCAATTCCTTTAACGGTCTTGAGCATCTTACTCTGTCTGATGCGTGTTCGGATGGGTGTGATATCGCTTCCTCCTCCTCCGTTTGCACTGTCGCAGTCGTGAGAGAGGGCAGGGGGAGGTCGGGCTTTTTGTAGCGGGTCCTTCCGCAGGCCGTGACCCGAAGTCGGGACAGGATGCTGCCATACAGCCCGGCGCGCTTCCGTGGTCTCGGGCACTGCGCCTGCACGGGAGCCCAAGACAGCCCCGGGACGGCCCAAATGAGTTCCGCGCGAGCTTCCCAGGAAAAAGGGGGCGAACGGTGACACGTGCGAGTGCCGCGGCGCGCAGATCCTCGGATGTCCTCGACACGCTCCTAGCCGAGAGAAAAGACCAGACGGGCAAGGAGAGCAAGGGCAGCGGGGAAACGAAGGGGAGCGGAGTCGAGCATGTGAGGGCCGTCCTCCTCCTCCTCCTCCTCCTCCTCCTCCTCCTCCTCCTCCTCCTCCTCCTCCTCCTCCTCCTCCGCGTCCTCCTCCTCAACATGATCACCAACGGAATGTTCCACATCGCACGCGTCCACTACGAGGCTCCTCCTCATTCTGCTCCGCTTCCCTTATCGTCGTCCCCTTCGTCCTGCTACTCCGCCCCGGGACGAAAACCAATCATGCAAGATAAACTCGAGACGCCCGAATTGCGACGTGCGACGGCTTTCTGACCGATGCTCCAGCCGCCAACGCACACTGTACCTTCAACGCCGCTCGACGCACATGGTGCAGCATCCTGTCGCCCCTCCGAAAGCACTGGGCTGGCACGGTGGCGGGACTTGCCGCAGTCAGCTGGATCTGGAATGCGCCGGGGCCTAGCCGCAGGAGGAACTCCCACAAGCCCTCTGGGCGTAGGTGGTCTAGAGAGCTGTCTCCTCCAACCCCCTTCTTCCCCTTCGGGGAGGGGTTTATCACTGTTCCCTATCAATAGACACCCCCCTCCCCCAGGCGACCGGCAGCCAACGAGGAACAATGCCGACCCTATGCCCCCCACCCCCAACCATCCTTGTCAAAAAAACAATAGATTCAATACAAGCCACACTCTGCCTCCAAATTCGGAACATGCGCAACCAACAGTCTTAAGTCATGCTCGTGCACGTTTCATTGATTTCTGACAGGGACGGCGGGGGTGTCAGCATATTGCCTGCTGTGTGCAGGGCTACCACCCTGGTCAAAAGCAATAAAGTTTTTTTTACCGGCATTCGTCTCACCAGCCAAGCCAGCACATCAATCAACAAAAATACAAAATGCACCTCGCGGCTAAATCTGGATCATGCGCGGCCACCCCGCGATCACTGTCAAGCGTTTTTTGGGCAGGGACGGCGGGGGTGGTGGCGTATGGTGCTGTGCGCAGGCCCACCAGACACAATGATGGACATTGGTTTTCGACAAGGATGGTGGGGGCCGGAATGTTTCCCGATGTGTCCTGTCACGTGCGCAGGCGCACCCGACGCACTCTGCACGTGCCCCGAACGTGGCGCACCTGGCGCGGCTGGAGTGTGCGGCACACCTGGCGCACTCGGAGCACGTGGCGCATCTGGCGCACCAGGCGTGCCTGGCATAATCTGGCCCTAGGGGCGCCTGGCGCGCGTGGCGCCCATGGCACGCGTGGCGCACCTCGCCCAAGCGTCGCGTACCTGGGGTCGGCTTTGGTTCCCAGTAACTGTCCATCCAAAGACGACCGCTGAACATGCTCAGGCTCGGGTGTTACATATATGTTGGGAGGGCGCGTGGGCGTGAGCTAGACGGCTTGTTATCTAAGATGGTGTCTTGATCACTGCTCCCCATTAGTATACACCCCCTCCCCCACCCGGGCGAGCGAGCGAGGTCCGGCGTGCGGGAGTCCGCGCCCATGGAGGGCTGCCAGGCACTGGAAAATTAAGCTGGCCTTACGCTCAGTCAGTCCACCTCTTGTGTGGCCTCCCCTGCGACCGCAGGCCAATGGGATGCCATTGAAGCAGTTTCTTGGACCATCTTCCATCTGTAGAAATATCGATCTACCACCCAATCCACCCACGGCTCGAGCTCCTCGTCGCCGGGCTGACCCGAACGCAGCCGGTGGGTCGCGATGATTTTCCGCAGCATCCGTCGTCGCTCTCTTTGTAGCCGCTGCTCTCTCTCTCTCTCTCTCTCTGACGTCATGGTCCAGCCTCCGCTTCCGTATAGCACTGTGGATGTGACAACGCTATCAAAAAGCTTCAGACGAGAGGCGAGAGAAAAATGTTTGTCACATAAAACGTTTCTGAATTTACCGAAAGCTGCCCAACCTTTATCCAGCCGGCAAGATATTTCAGCGTCGTGGAACTCGTCGAAGCACAGGAACCGGCCGAGATATGCAGTGCCAGACTCGTGTGGGAGGACCTCGACATCCCCCTCCCCCACCTTCACGTGCGACTGTCGGAGAACGCCTCTGCGGTCCTGCAAGTTGGAAAGAATCTTCGTCTTCCCGCTGTGAAGTTTTAGTCCAGCTTCAGCTGCCGCTTGTCCGAGGTCCTCCAGCATGTGCTTGACTTGCGCCCTCGTCGTCCCCAGTAATAAGATATCATCGGCGAACCGCAAATTTGTTAGGGAAACGCCATCGATCTTCACGCCAAACCGCTTGGCCCTCCCCCACCCGGCCGGCGGCCATCCATTGGGCCACCGGGTCCCAATTGGAGGATCCCCCCGATTGGGCCACCGGGTCCCAAATCTCGCGGCAAGAACGGGAGGGACAGGGGCACGAGCTCCCCAGAGCAGCTCCAAGGCCCTCGGAGCCTCCAGGTCCAATCACCGCGGCCTCCCCAAGCCCCCCACGATGGCTCAAAGAAGGGCTCCCCAGCGCGCCAGAGAGGCCTTCAGAGCATCCAGGACGGCCCCAGGACGGCCCAAGATGCCTGGAAGGCGCCCAAAGAGGGCCCAAGAGTTCCCACAAGACAGCCTCAAGAGGCCCAAACCATTACTGGTTCCAAATGTGTGTTGGCGCGTTTTCGATTCTCACAACTTCGGGGCTCTAAAGGAGGCCCCAAGAGGGCGCCCTAGGGCCCCACGACTGCTAAAGATGCTTTCAAATATACTTTAAGACGGATTCCACTGGAAACCCGAAGACCTGAAATTTCCACAATAAGCATTTGTTCCCTACCTAGGCTCTGCCTAGAAGGGTTCTTACTCGGTAAGCTTAAAGGGCCAGGCAGTGGGGCCCGCCCCGGGCGGTTCCCCCAGTATCCGCCCCGCGGTTCCCCCAGTCCCCTGGGAGCTTTAGCTTTAGCTTTAGCTTAGCTTTCGCTTAGTTTTAGCTTAGTTTTAGCTTAACTTTAGCTTAGCTTTAGCTTAACTTTAGCTTAGCTGTAGCTTAGCTTTATCTTAGCTGTAACTTAGCTTTAGCTTAGCTTTAGCTTAGCTGTAGCTTAGCGTTAGCTTAGATTTAGCTTAGCTGTAGCTTAGTTGTAACTTAGATTTAGCTTAGCTGTAGCTTAGCTTTAGCTTAGCTTTAGCTTAGCTTTAGCTAAGCTGTAGCTTAGCTGTAGCTTAGCTGTAGCTTAGCTTCAGCTTAGCTCTACCGTTACTACTAATGCTGCTTTCCTAAGGTCTCCAACTCCTAGGTAGGGTCGCACTGGGATAGTTTTAAATCAAAATGCAAAAGCAATCCAATGTAAATCCGAGGGCCTTCATTTTCCACGGAAATCGTTTCCTTGTTTCTCATATCATCGGATCCCTGAGGAAGCCCTCGGAGTTCCTTAGGGATCCTGCGGAATTCCACAGACTTCTTGAGCAATGATACTTCGGAATCCTTCGGGATTATGCGAAACTTTGCCGGATTTTAGCTGAACCCCTGGGGAGCCTGCGGGGCCTAGAGGTCTCCGTGAGAATCCCCCGGGATACTCAAGGAGTCCTTCGGGAGGGATCTTTGGGGATTCCTGGGGGGTCCTCTGAGCCCTTCGGGGTCCTCAGGAACTCATTGGCACCCCGAGGAGTCCAGAGGGAACCCCTTCGAGATCCGCGGGCATCCCTCTGGGGATGCGCCCTTTCGCTGGAGAGGGTTGCGCCGAGGCAGGTGCCCAGGGCCGCCCCAGCCCGACACGATCCCCCCGAACCCCTCGAGCCCAAGGGGCGCCCAATCCTCCTCCTCCTCCTCCTCCTCCTCCTCCTCCTCCTCCTCCTCCTCCTCCTCCTCCTCCTCCTCCTCCTCCTCCCCCTCCTCCTCCTCCTCCTCCTCCTCCCCCCAAAAGGCTGCAAGGTGTGCCCGGGAGGCGCCCAAGGGATCCGCAAGAGGGCCCCAGGATCTCCTGAGAGGCGCGAGGCCACTGGGCATGGCACATACAGTCGGGGCGCTGACCTAAGGAACCCTAAATAAGGAACGAGGCCCCCTTCATCCACAAGTTGAACTTCGATTTCCCCTCGAAAACCGAAGGAACACCCAAGGTAAACTGTGAAGCAATCAAGGAACACGGAGCCCCTCCCCAACGAAAAGGGTTCCTTCTTCAGGGCCCCGACTGTACGAGGGTATGTGCGCTCTCGTTTTCTTCTCCTTGCTGCGAGCGCGAACCAGCTCGGCACCGGCCGAGCGAGAAAAACCTCGCTCGCGCGTGCGCCGACGAGCCAACCCGTCTGGCGGCGGCATGCCCAGGCCGTCCGGGCGGCGATCAAACATCGCACAGGAACGCGAAGGAATGGACGCCTGCACGCGCGGCGTCGAAAAAATGGCAGTGAAGCGTAGACCAGATCTCTGGTGTGGGCTGTGGCTTTCTGGCGTCAGGTTGTCAGCCCTGACGAGTTTGCCTCAAATGCCCTGCCGTTGGACGTCGCAAGTAGCAACCGCCTGGCGTCAGCCGCTGGCGAGATGCTACCGCCGCTGGTTGTGATCCAACGGGTCCAGTAAAGCAAGCCGGTCCGAATCTACGGATTAATTAAGTGTATAGTAGGACCCGGGCCCTGCAAGTTCACCATTCAAGCCAGTTGGCAATGAGCCAAGGCGTGATGTCTAAACCACCGACAAGTAATTTGATGCTGCCGTGGCCGAGGGGAGCACGGCGACGTCCATGCCGAGCAAGTGGCTTGCTCCGGCCGCGCCAGCTGAGACGCGTTTCGAGGATGTGCAGCAATCGGAAAACACTAAAAAAGAGAAGGACAAGGAAAAACCAGATGCCGATGAGAAGGCGAATGAGGCAGACTGGGACGGGACGTTCGGGATGGATATGGACTCTGCGCTCACATGCGACGGCCTCCTGTTGCAGAGAATGCGGTGCTCGTCGTCTTTCGCCAACCCTTTCTGGTTCCAGGATTCTGGCCAAACTGGCGGCGCTCCTGGGTGGGCTGCGGAAACGGGATGCGCACGCCATCCTTTAATACAATCGGCTTGTACTCATCGGGTACCGATGGGTCCATGACGGTACTTTCCTTGTAGCGGAGGACGTTGGACTCTAAGGTCTGTGTTTCGCTCCAGCACACCTGGCACTCCTTCCTGCAAGCCTGGCACTGCCAGTCGCAGAAACCGCCGAACGTCTCGAAGAACGGTTCCACGTGAATTGGGCTGGTCAGGTTCACAAAGGAATAGCCGCGGGTATGAGTGGTCTCGAAATCGATCGGAAAGGCCGCCAGCCCCTTCTGGGGGCGCCAGGCTGCGAAACGCCCTGCTGGGCTGGTGTCTTGCCGGTGCCTCATGTCATCTGTCTCTTGTCGTGTTTCCTGACTCTCGTCCCTATAGCCACGTCTCCTGCATGCTGTCTACAAGCTGGTGGGTCGTGCTTGGTCCCGTTTCCAAACTCAGCCCCAACGGGAATCCAGAGAGGGCTCCAAACTTCACCAGGAGTGGCTCGAGAGGGCCCCAAGATGGTCCCAAGACGCCCCCCGGATGCCTCAATATGCCCCGAGGATGTCCCAAGATGGTCCAAGGCAGTCCCGAAGAATTCTGCCAAATAGCGCGACATGGTCCCAAACGACGTGGGGAGGTGGAACCAATGGAAAATTTATAATTTTCGGCTTCGGGGCGTTTTGGCGGCGTCGTCGGCCGTCCTGAGGCCATCTTCGGCGTGTCCGGGGCCTCTGGGGGCTGTCTTTGGGCGTCCTGGGAACCCAGAAATCATGTTCCCAGAGAGGCTTCCGGGAAAATGATTTCGAACTGGGCCCTCTTGGGCCTCCCTGAGGCCGTCTTGGAAGCCTCCTGGGCCGGCTTTGGGGCCTCTTGGGCCGTCTTGGAGAGTTCCGTCAGCCCCACAGGACTACCCTTTTGGGCCGTCTTGGGCCGTCTTGGGTCTCTCTTGGGCCTCTTGGGGCGCTCTTGGGCGTCTTCGGGGCCTCTTCAGGCTTTCGTGACCATCTGTACGGCCCGCGTGGCCTGTCCCTATCGTGGGAAATTTGGAAGCGGCCCGGGGCAGTCCAGGGGGGTCTGTGACCCCCCAAAGTTTCGGGGGGGCCCCATGGGGGATGACGGCATCGATTTTGGCCCCCCCGGCCTACTTATATATCTATATATCTATAGCTATATATCTATATATACATATTATTCATCGTATCGTGCTGCTCATGGGAGCCCCCAAAGACAGCACGAACAATAGCAACACAAATAACGAAACCATCAACAACAACAACAACAACAACAACAACAACAACAACAACAACAACAACAACAACAACAACAACAACAGCAACCGCAACAGCAACAACAACAACAACAACAGCAGCAGCAACAACAACAATATTTTTGAGACTGTTCGCCCTTATATGCTCGAGTGTCCAATAACGCGTATTTCCCAAACCCTCGATACCCGCCCTCTTCGTCTTCGATCGAACCCCTTTGGGGGGTATACCTTTCTTCCCTGCAGGCCGGGCCCCGGCAAGCGGCGGGGCGGCCGCGGACCGTCGGCCTGGCCAGCTGCAGCGCTGATTGGCGGGGCGGCCGCGGACCGTCGACCCGACCCCAAGAGGGACGGACAGGGGACCGACCACGACGATGACGACGACGACGACGACGACGTCGAAGACGACGGCGACGACGACGACGACGGCGACGACGAGCGAAAGCGAGAGCGAGAGAGAACGACAGCAGGGCCACGAAGGGCACGAAGTAGGCCACGAAGGGCGACAGCGGGGACACGAAGGGAATGCGTATGGGGCCACGAAGAGCGCGAACGAGCGGGGGCCACGAAGTGCAGATAATGCGGGGCCACAGAAGGCAACTATGGGGCCACTGAGGGTAGCAACTGGGCCACGTAGGACAGTGAGGGGGACACAAATGGCGACAGCGGGGCCACGAAGGGCCTGCACATGGGGCCACAACGGGCGCGACTCCTGGGTGCCTGGGTGTCGGAAGCGCGGCGCTTGGGCAAATTGCAAGAAGTTCCAACGCAAGGCCATCCTTCAGTAAGTTGCAAGCAAGTCTCCAGCGAGAGCGCGACTCCAGAGCGCCGGGAGAGCGATTCCGGAATAAATTGCAAGGAAGTCCCAAGCGAGAGCGCGATTCCTGAATAAATGCGCGGAAGTCTCGGGCGGGAGCGGGGGTCCTGGCTAAATTGTAAGGAAGTCTCAAGCGGGAGCCGTTGTTGTTGTAACCCGGGGGCCAGGGGGCCAGTTTGAGCAGGAAGACTTTCCCTGTCAAAAAGCAGGGTGCGAGCGTCGAGGGGCACACTTTGATTAAGAAAAACAGTATGCACCGGTGGGGGGGATCAACAATAACTACTATTCTTCAGAAATGAAAATTCAACAACAACATCAGCACCACCACCACCACCACCAATAACAACAACAACCACAACAACAACGACGACGACAACAAATAACGAGAAAGGCAGCAACGGAAAGATGGTTCCAAGATGGACCCAAAAGGGTTCTGAAAGGATCGCAAGATTACCCCTGTGGCTCCAAGATGGCCCCCCCTGCTAAGCAATGAACCCACTACTTCAGAGCGACTCCAGAACGACCCTGCGGCCCGAAGAAAGAACCGAGACGAACCCATCACTTGCCGACTGGAGTAAGGCTATCGCGTGGCCTCGATTTGGCTCCGAGGTGGCCTCGAGACGACTCCATGAGCCCGAGACGACTTCGAGATTGTCCCCAGATGACTCCGTGAACCTTTGTTGACCCCAAGCTTGCGGCTCCAATGTGACTCCGATGCGTTTTTCCCTTCTGCCCTTGCTTTTGGCTTGGGCCGATAGGACGGATGAGGGTGCTGGCCCTCCGCCCCCTCGTCATCGTCGTCCTCTTTCTCTTCCCCCTCGTCCTCGTCGCCCTCGTTGTCGTCGTCGTCGTCGTCGTCGTCGTCGCTGTCCGCCTGGCCCTCCAGCCCCATAGATAGCAGAAAACCAAATCCCCGACACAAGCCGAATCCATTGTTTCTCTGATTAATCCTTCAAAGGCGCGTCGAATCAGGCAGCGAACGATTTGGTTGCCCGCGGGGTGTTTGGCGCTACCTGTGGCAACACTTACCGCGTACCTGCCCAGGCGACGGACGCTTTGGGTGCCCGCGGGGTCCGTCGCAGTGTGAATCAATAAACGTGTGTGTAAACATGTATCGGATTGCACTGGAGCTTCGCGCCATGCACCTTGGTCCTTCGAGCTTCGTGCAGCGCGGCTCCTCGCGCCATCCGCCGTGGCCTTGAGCTGCGGCCAGCTCCCCGTGAGTGTTCTTGGGCTGCGCTGGACCCGAACCTCCAGGCGGGCCCTGCCATGCGGCGACCAGAACGCCGGGGGCTCCTCGGGAGCGGCCAAGAGGGGGGTGTCCAAGAGGGGGGGGTGCAAACCATGACCGGCGGCATGTGCGCGGCCCAGCGGGGGGGCCAGGGACGTAATGAATAAAGAAGAGGCGCCACGAAACCTGGGGGAATATCATGGCCCCCGCCATGATATCATCCACCCCCCCTAGTCATCACCCCCCTCTTTTCCGCCCCCGAGCTCCGAAAGAACCGAAGACGGCCAAAACACCTCGATCGTCGAACCTCGAGCCGTAATCTCTTGCCGTCTTCTGTCGGGATGGAAAGCCATCCCCGGGAGGTTCTTCGGAAGTTGCAGAAGCCTCAGGCCGTCTGGAGTCCTTCTTGGGCCGTCGGGGGGCCCTCTTGGAGGCCGTCTTGGGATGATCTTTGGGGCCTATTGGGCCGTTAATGAATTTGGCCTCTCGAGGCCTTCTTGAAAGGCATTTGGGGGGCTTCTTGGAAGTTCTGGGGCTCTCTTGGGCCGGCCTGGGTCGCCTTGGGGGGCGAGGGCCTTCTGGAAGCAGTCTTGGGGCCATCTTTGGGTCTCTTGAAAGCTTCCCATAACCCTCTCGGGCCTCTCATGGGAGCCTTTTGGGCCCCATTTGGGCCGTCTTGGGTCTCTCTTGGGCACTCTTGGGGCCCTATTGTGCCGCCTGGGGGCGCTCTCGGGGGCCTCTTGGACTGTCTTGGGGCGATGTGTCTGGGACCTCGTGGGCGGTTTTAGACGCTGCGAAGCCTAACAAGGCGTGCATGCAATTCCTCAGGGAATGAAGCGATTTTTGGTTTTCGGGGTCATTTTTGAAGGCCTCGTGGGGCGTCTTGGGAGCCTCTTGGGCCGCCTCTTGGCATCACTGGTGGGCCGATTACACAGGTTGGGAGGGATCGTCAAAGGGCCGGAAGTCCCTGGCGACCCTGTCGAGGAGCGCCCAAAAGACCCCCAGGACCAGGGATCGGGCGGGTTCCGTTTAGGGGGGGGGGGGTCGCAAGGTTCCGCTCAAAACAACTTCGCCTGACAAGGGACCCAACCATATGCGGCTGCGAATATCGCGAGGCAGGTGAGGCGAAGGAGGGAAGCAAAAGGCATGCGGTCACCGCCACTGGGGCCATGAAATGCTGTACTGGGTGGGGAAGCCGCATGTGGACACCGCCACTGGGGCATTCGGCGGAAGCTCCCTTTGGGGCCACGAAGCGCTGCACTGGTTGGGGGAACCGCATGCGGACACTGCCACTGGGGTCTTCGATGGACCTCCCTCTGGGGCCACTATACTGGTTGGGGAAACTGCATGCGGACACCGCCACTGGGGCCTTCGGCGGAAGCTCCCTTTGGGGCAACGGAGCGCCATACTGGTTGGGGGAATGCGGACACGGCCACTGGGGCCTTCGGTGGACCTGCCTCGGTGGCCTCATGACGACTCCCCTGCGGCCCCAACATAGCCCCAATGCTGCCCAACATAGCTCAAATAAGCAACCAACGTCGTCCAGGATGTCCCAGTCGGCCTCGAGGCGCCCCCAAGAGTACCCAAGACGGCCCCACATCATAACCCCATAGTTGCCCAAGGTGCCTCTACGGGCCCCAAGACGCTCCCAAGAGGCTCCCAGATGGCCCAACGACGCCACGAGAAAACCCTAGGATGGCCTCCAGACAACACCGAGATGGATCAGCCGGGGGGGGGAACCGAATGCGGAGGGCGCAACCCTTCCGATAAACAAAATCGTACTTTCGCGCGAAGCCCTTCGAGTCCAGCAGTGCCAGCAACTGCTCGCGCGTCCACTCGTAGGGCAAGTTCCGCATCATCACGGTTGTGCGCGTCTCCGGCGCGTTGCAGGCGTCGTTCTTCTGCCGCGCGTTCAGTGGCCACTCGTCATCGCGAACGACTGTCCAGGTGCGAGGGCTCCGCTGCAACGAGGCCTCGGCCGCGGCGGCACCCGCAGCGACGAACGGCCTCGCCTTGGTGCTGAGGCGCGTGCGGGTGCGGTTGACCGCCCGATCGGAAGCTGCCGGCATCTTGAGCGGCAGCGTGTCGCACGGCGCCTCAAGAGGTAGCCCGAGCGGCGTGCAAGCAGCAGCCGGCGAGTGCTGGCGCGATCCGGTCGGGGAGGGCCCGCCAGCATCGAGCCAGCCCGGGGTGGCCGAGAGACCCTCGTCGCTCGAGGACCTGGGCGAGCCGTCGGGCAGGACGGTGTCGAGCTCGAGCATGTCCGCCCACGCGAGGGCGGGGCAGACGGCATGGCACAGCTCGGCGGGCCCCAGGGACAGCACCGGCGCCGACTGCACGCGCCGAAGGCCGCCGCAGCCCGGCGCGCCGATCCCCGCGCCGCAGCCCGACGCGGGAAGCGGGCGATCATCTGAGGAGGCAACGCTGGCGATCGCTGGCGCCATCGGGATGCAAAGTTCGAACGGTCGGCGGGAGCTCAGCTTCGCAGCCGAGCTTGAGTTCTGGTACAGGCCGAGGCGGCCAGTGGACTGGAACTTCGCCCACCCTCAATAGCTCGTGTATGTGATCAGCCGAACCAGCTGCGGAAACACCTCGGCTGAACATTGACCGCGAACCAAAAGCAAGAGGCAGACCACTGGAACATAGGGAGAAAGGCAGGATAGTGAGCTGCAGGGCGAAAGAGGGACGAGGATCCAAGCAAGGTTCAAGCAGGGGAAGAAGAAGGGAAGAGAAACGAAAAGAAGGGAAAGGAGGGAGAGGACAAATCCGCCGACCCCAGCTTGCCAGGGGTGGAAGTCCCACAAGCCCTCTGGGCGTAGGTGGTCTGGGGCGGCTCTTCTTCCAACCCCCTTCTTCCCCTTCGGGGAAGGGTTTATCACTGTTCCTTATATTAAGAAACACCCCCTCCCCCAGCTGGCCAGCAGCCAACCGGGAATCATGCAGGCGCCCCCCCACACCATCCCTGTCAGAAAACAATGCAAAATGCACATTGTGGGGCCCACCCTGCCAACACCCTCCACAATCCCTGTCAAAAAACAATACGAAGTTACGAAGTGCAAGTTGAAGCAGGATCTGGACAGTGCGCTGGCGCCCTGTGAGCACGTTGTATTGTTTTTGGCAGGGATGGCGGGGCACCCTTAGATAAGCCGCTTTGTGCAGGACCACCATCCGTGTCCAAAACAATGCAAAGTGCACGTTGCGACAACGTCGCGGGTATTGTGCTGGCCACCCGCGAACACTTGGTATTGTTCTGTTGACAGGGACGGCGGTGGTGCCCGCATGATGATGCTTGCTGTGCGCAGGCCCAGAACAATGCTGACGCCCCCCACATCAGCATCCGGACCATGTGGGCGGGGGGGGGGGCATCACTTTTTTACAAGGATGGTACTTCAACCGAATGTGGAGCCCAAGGCGAGCGTCGCGCACCTGGCGTCCGCTTTGGTTCCCTGTGGCTGTCCATCCAGTGGCGACCCCTGGCTATGCCGAGACTCGGATGCCACTTCTGTGGTGGGAAGGCGGGTGAGAGTGAGCTAGACGGCTTGCGTGCGGAGAGGGTGCCTTGATCACTGTTCCCTAATAATAAACACCCCCTCCCCACCCGGCCGGCAGCCAACCCAGAACCATGCGCACACCATGAGGGCACCCCCCCACACCATCCCTCTCCAAAAAATTAGCCTGGCGAAGGACCCAACCATATGCAGTTGAGAGTACCGCAATTGTGAATATCTTCTTCGGTGGCGCTCCCTATGGGGCCACGAGCCGTATGAGGGGTGTGCCGAAATGCGTGGCAGTGTACACAACACGAACGAAGACGATAGGTCCGAATATGAAAGCTTGAGCGCGTGCGAGTCGGATCGCGAGCGAGTCTGATTATGAATGAATCTGCGCGCGATTGATTCTATTCGCATGAATGCGTGCATGGATACGCCCAGTGTAAATGTATGTATACGACTGTGAACAGTTTGGGTCTGCGTGACTCTCGGTACTCGTGACTCTGAGCGTCGCCTCTGCAGGGGGCTTCCCTGGGAACCCCGACGGCAGCGCCCGCGCGCCGCGACGCCCATGTCGGCACGCCACACACCTGGTGTGCGGGACGCATGCGGACGGCAGCACTGGGGCCTTCGGTGGAGCTCCCTGTGGGGCCACGAAACGTGTGAGGGGTGTGCCGAAATGGGTGTGCGGGACGCATGCGGACGGCAGCCATGGGGCCTTCGGTGGAGCTCCCTATGGGGCCACGAAACGTGTGAGGGGTGTGCCGAAATGGGTGTGCGGGACGCATGCGGACGGCAGCACTGGGGCCTTCGGTGGAGCTCCCTGTGGGGCCACGAAACGTGTGAGGGGTGTGCCGAAATGGGTGTGCGGGACGCATGCGGACGGCAGCCATGGGGCCTTCGGTGGAGCTCCCTATGGGGCCACGAAACGTGTGAGGGGTGTGCCGAAATGGGTGTGCGGGACGCATGCGGACGGCAGCACTGGGGCCTTCGGTGGAGCTCCCTGTGGGGCCACGAAACGTGTGAGGGGTGTGCCGAAATGGGTGTGCGGGACGCATGCGGACGGCAGCCTGGGGCCTTCGGTGGAGCTCCCTATGGGGCCACGAAACGTGTGAGGGGTGTGCCGAAATGGGTGTGCGGGACGCATGCGGACGGCAGCACTGGGGCCTTCGGTGGAGCTCCCTATGGGGCCACGAAACGTGTGAGGGGTGTGCCGAAATGGGTGTGCGGGACGCATGCGGACGGCAGCCATGGGGCCTTCGGTGGAGCTCCCTATGGGGCCACGAAACGTGTGAGGGGTGTGCCGAAATGGGTGTGCGGGACGCATGCGGACGGCAGCATGGGGCCTTCGGTGGAGCTCCCTGTCACGAAACGTGTGAGGGGTGTGCCGAAATGGGTGTGCGGGACGCAACGGCAGCCATGGGGCCTTCGGTGGAGCTCCCTATGGGGCCACGAAACGTGTGAGGGGTGTGCCGAAATGGGTGTGCGGGACGCATGCGGACGGCAGCACTGGGGCCTTCGGTGGAGCTCCCTATGGGGCCACGAAACGTGTGAGGGGTGTGCCGAAATGGGTGTGCGGGACGCATGCGGACGGCAGCACTGGGGCCTTCGGTGGAGCTCCCTGTGGGGCCACGAAACGTGTGAGGGGTGTGCCGAAATGGGTGTGCGGGACGCATGCGGACGGCAGCCATGGGGCCTTCGGTGGAGCTCCCTATGGGGCCACGAAACGTGTGAGGGGTGTGCCGAAATGGGTGTGCGGGACGCATGCGGACGGCAGCACTGGGGCCTTCGGTGGAGCTCCCTGTGGGGCCACGAAACGTGTGAGGGGTGTGCCTGTGCCGGTGAGGGTGTCGGGTGTGCCGAAATGGGTGTGCGGGACGCATGCGGACGGCAGCACTGGGGCCTTCGGTGGAGCTCCCTATGGGGCCACGAAACGTGTGAGGGGTGTGCCGAAATGGGTGTGCGGGACGCATGCGGACGGCAGCCATGGGGCCTTCGGTGGAGCTCCCTATGGGGCCACGAAACGTGTGAGGGGTGTGCCGAAATGGGTGTGCGGGACGCATGCGGACGGCAGCACTGGGGCCTTCGGTGGAGCTCCCTGTGGGGCCACGAAACGTGTGAGGGGTGTGCCGAAATGGGTGTGCGGGACGCATGCGGACGGCAGCCATGGGGCCTTCGGTGGAGCTCCCTATGGGGCCACGAAACGTGTGAGGGGTGTGCCGAAATGGGTGTGCGGGACGCATGCGGACGGCAGCATGGGGCCTTCGGTGGAGCTCCCTATGGGGCCACGAAACGTGTGAGGGGTGTGCCGAAATGGGTGTGCGGGACGCATGCGGACGGCAGAGGAGAGGAGAGAGGAGGAGAGGAGGTGGGACGCGGGGCGCTGTCTCTTCAAAACGAGGACCCAACACCACAGGATGGTTGGGAACAATACAAAACGCACTCTGCCACCACATTCGGAGCATGAGCAGCCAACCTGATGCGGGCCCCCCCTACCCTTCTTGTCAAAAAACAATGCAGAGTACAGTTTGGGGCAAAGTCCGGAGTCATGTTCGTGAGGCCCGCGGGCACTTTGTATTTCCCAACCATCCTGTGGTGTTGGGCCCTCGTTTTGAAGGGACAGCGCCCCGCGTTCCCACCTTTCCGCTGCCCCCCTCCCAGTTGGTGTGCCCGCATGCGCCCCGCACACCCATTTCGGCACACCCCTCACACGCTTCGTGGCCCCATAGGGAGCTCCACCGAAGGTCCCGGCGGGTGTGCCCGCATGCGTCCCGCACACCCATTTCGGCACACCCTTCACACGCTTCGTGGCCCCATAGGGAGCTCCACCGAAGGTCCCAGTGGGTGTGCCCGCATGCGTCCCACACACCCATTTCGGCACACCCCTCACACGCTTCGTGGCCCCATAAGGAGTTCCACCGAAGGTCCAAGTGGGTGGGTGTGCCCGCATGCGTCCCCCACACCCATTTCATCACATAGGGAAACCCACCGAAGGTCCCGGTGGGTGTGCCCGCATGCGTCCCGCACACCCAGTTCGGCACACCCCTCACACGGTTCGTGGCCCCATGGGGATCTCCACCGAAGGTCCCAGTGGGTGTGCCCGCATGCGTCCCGCACACCCATTTCGGCACACCCCTCGCACGCTTCGTGGCCCCATAGGGAGCTCCACCGAAGGTCCCAATGGGTGTGCCCGCATGCGCCCCGCACGCCCATATCGGCACACCCCTCACACGTTTCGTGGCCCCATAGGGACTCCGCCGAAGGTCCCAGTGGGTGTGCCCGCATGCGTCCCGCACGCCCATGTCGGCACACCCCTCACACGTTTCGTGGCCCCATAGGGAGCCCCACCGAAGGTCCCAGTGGGTGTGCCCGCATGCGTCCCGCACACCCATTTAGGCACACCCCTCACACGCTTCGTGGCCCCATGGGGATCTCCACCGAAGGTCCCGGCGGGTGTGCCCGCATGCGTCCCGCACACCCATTTCGGCACACCCTTCACACGCTTCGTGGCCCCATAGGGAGCTCCACCGAAGGTCCCAGTGGGTGTGCCCGCATGCGTCCCGCACACCCATTTCGGCACACCCCTTCACACGCTTCGTGGCCCCATAGGGAACTCCACCGAAGGTCCCAGTGGGTGTGCCCGCATGCGTCCCGCACACCCATTTAAGCACACCCCTCACACGTTTCGTGGCCCCATACGGAGCTCCACCGAAGGTCCGAGTGGGTGTGCTCGCATTCGTCCCGCACACCCATTTCGGCACACCCTTCACGCGCTTCGTGGCCCCATATGGGAGCTCCACCGAAGGTCCCCGTGGCGCAGTCCGCACGCGTCTCCCCCACCCAATACACCTCCGTCGGAGGCCGTCGGAATTCCGCGCCTCCCTCGCCCGTCGTCGCTCTGCCCAGCGGCAAGAGCCTTGCCCGCTATCACACGTGGCGCACCTCGCCCCAGCGTCGCGCACATGGGCTCGGTTTTGGTTCCAAGTAGCCGTCCATCAAAGGACGACCGCGGAACATGCTGAGGCTCGGGTGTTACTTATGTGTTGGGAGGGCGGGTGGGAGTGAGCTAGACGGCTTGCTACCTGGAGGGTGTTCTGACCCCTCCCCCTACCCCCTCCCCTGGACCTGGACGGGCGGTGCCACGACCCATTGGAGCGTCCAAAACGGCCTCGGCGAAGAAATCAAAATCATTGGTTTGTTTTGGCCCCATGTTGGCCTCTTGGGAGGGCAGCGCTGAAAGGAGCTCCCCTCTTCTTTGATCGATGTCCTCCAAGATGGCCCCAAGAAGCGCCCAGGAGGCCCCAAGAGGCCCCAAGATGGCCCCAAGATGGCCCCACGAGGCCCCCAAGAGGCCCCGTGGAGGCTACCAAGAGGACCCCAAGCGGCCCCAAGAGGCCCCCTCCGAGGCACCCAAGACGCCCAAGAGCCCCCCAGGACCGCCAAGAGACACCCAAGACGTTCCAAGAGGCCACCAAGAAGCGCCCAAGAGATATCCCAAGAGGTTCCGAGAGGCATCCAAGAGACCTCTGGCCCTTTTGCTGACCCTCCTCCTCCTGCTCCTCCTTCCTCCTCCTACTCCTTCTCTTCCTCCTCCTCCTCCTCCTCCTCCTCGTCGTCGTCGTCCTCCTCCTCCTCCTATTCATCCTCCTTCTCCCCACTCCCTCATCCATCCATCCAGCCTCCTCCTTCTCCTCCCTCCTTCGCACGGTTCGGCCGTCCCCCTCTTTGCTCCCGCACTTCCCTGATCACCTCAACTCGCCTGGACATCGTTTCTGGATGATTCCTGTAAGATGGTTGGCTGTCTCCCTCCCACTTTCCCTCTCCTCTGGGGTCCAAAATGCAATCCCATTCTCGGGGGGAGGGGGGGAACAAGGCTCGCCAACGCACCTGTGGGGACAAGTTTCTCTCTCGAGAACGGCTCAAAAAGGGCTCCGAACACACCGGAGAAGCTCCAAAGTCACCCAACATTGCCTCAAGGCGGCCTAAGATGCTCCCACGACTCTTCGAGAGGACTTCAAGAGGACCTCCAAACTGGCCTCCAGGGGCAACAAACTACAGTCGGACTTGATTGGACAGGACGCGCGAGAGGACACAAGCCCCTTCCAAGGGCCACATTGCCGTAGGAATGTAGGAGGCATGGGTCGCGAGATACAGGACACAGGGGTACTCTTGACTTGGGAGGGTCGACCTACTAATCAGGGCCGACTGTATGGTTTTCCTGAAAGACAGCCCGAGGAGCTCCCCAGACCGGCTCCAGACGGCCCCAAAGGCCCCCAAGAGGACCCGGAGACGGCCCAAGAGGACCCCAAGACGGCCCAAGAGGCCCCGCCCCCAAGACGGCCAAGAGGCCCTCAAGAGCATCCCAAGAGGGTCGCAGGAGGGAAAACTCGAAGAGGCCCAGGGAACCCTCCCCCACAAGCTGACCTCCAAGACCTCGAAGATGCCCGCAAGAAGCTCTCAGAGGGCCCTCAGAGGCCCCTAGGCGCCTTCAACAGGTTCCCAAGAGTCCCTCCCGAAGCCCTCCCAGAAGCCCTGTTGTAACAACCCCCCCAAAAAACTTCCCGAACGCCTCGTCCAAAGAATGTCTCCAAGATACCCGTCACAGACTCCAGGAGACTTCCCAAAGGCCTCGGCGTTGTCGTCGTCGTCGTCGTCGTCGCCGTCGTCGTCGTCGTCGTCGTCGTGCTCCTCCTCCTCCTCCTGCTCCTCCTCCTCCTCCTGCTCCTCCTCCTCCTGCTCCTCCTCCTCCTTATCCTACTGTTCCTCCTCCGCCCCTCTTCCTTCACATCCTCTTCCTTCCCATCCTCCTCCTTCTCCTACTCCTCCGCCTCCTCCTCCTCCTCCATCCCCCCTTCCTCCCTCCCCCTTCCCTCCTCGCTCTTTCCTCCCCCCTCTCCCCTCCCTCTCTCCTCCCCACCTCCCCCGTCCCTCCGCGCCCGCCCCCGCCCGCTGCCCCCTCCACGCGGCCGCGTGCTGGGCGACGAGGGACCCGTGCCGGCCCTCGCCCCACCGCAGCTCGCAGGACTCCTCGACGCCCGGGGGCGCTCCTGGCCGCCCGGGGAGGGCCCCGCGCCGCCCGAAGAGCGGCCCTCGTGGCCTGCTTTCGCCTCGCGCTCCCGCTCGTGGCCCTGGGCGGTGCTCCTCTGCTTGCCCCCCCCCCCCCCCCGCCCTTCTCTGCCCTCTGCAGCGAGTTCGCTACCAGGCGATGCCGAAGGAGGAGAGGCGCGGGAGGAGCGACAGGAGCAGCGGGGCCACTGCAGGGAAGCAGAAATGGTTGGATGACTGACCATCGCGAACGTGCTGGCTCGCAAAGCACGCCAGGATGCAACAGACGAAGGCTGCAGTCGGCTGCAACGAACGCCGGATGCGCCAACGCGGTGGGGATAGAGCAGCAGGCCGACGAGGCCGACGTGGCGGCCTCTCGGGCACTTTGACGCGCGAGCTGGTTCATGGTTCCCTCCTCCCTCACCCCTCCCCCGCCACACCTCCAACCCTTCCCACTCCTCTCTACTCCCTCCTACCACCCCTCCTCCCCTTCCTCGCCTCTTCCTCCTCCTCCTCCTCCTCCTCCTCCTGTTGCTCCTGCTGCTGCTGCTGCTCCTCCTCCTCCTCCTCCTCCTCCTCCTCCTGCTCCTCCTCCTGCTGATCCTGCTGCTCCTGCTGCTCCTGCTGCTCTTGCTGTTGCTGCTGCTCCTGCTGCTCCTCCTCCTTTTCCTCCTTTTCCAGTTGTTTCTCATCTTTTCCTTCGCATACTCCTTTTCCTCCTCCTCCTCCTCCTCCTCCTCCTCCTCCTTTCCTCCTTCTCCCCCTCCACATCCGTCCTAATCATCATCCCCTCCCACCTCCTGTTCTTTTTCCTCCTCCTCCTCCTCCTTATCCCCCTCCCCATCCATCCTAATTATCATCCCCCTCCTCCTCCTTTTCCCTCCTCGTCCTCCTCCTCCTCTTGCTCCTCCTCCTCCTCCTCCTCCTCCTCATCCTCCTCCTCACCATCACCATCACCATCACCATCACCATCACCATCATCATCACCATCACCATCACCATCATCATAATCATCATAATCATCATCATCATCATCATCATCATCATCATCATCATCATCAGCATCATCAACATCATCAGCATCATCATCAACATCAACATCAACATCATAATCAGCATCAGCATCATCATCATCAGCAGCAGCATCAGCATCAGCAGCATCATCATCAGCAGCAGCATCATCAGCAGAAGCATCACCAGCATCATCCTCTTCCTCCTCCTCCTCCTCTTCCTCCTCCTCCTCCTCCTTCTCCCTCCTCCTCCTTCTCCTCCTCCTCCTCCTCGTCCTCCTCCTCCTCCTCCTCCTACTCCTACT